>OX375818.1:13862500-14462500 GCA_947359405.1 Antitype chi | reverse complement strand
TCCACTCTGTGTATCTTGATGATAGTCCCTGTTTTTAACTAAAAAGTGTAAAATGAAAACATAAAAAAACAACCTACGTACTTAAAAAAAAATACTACAAAGTGAAAAATAAGTGTAATTCGGAAATCGGTGAAAAAAAAAACTAAAGTACAGATCCAAAGACACAGACTTCTGAATTAAAGTTATTTTTCACTTTGTAGTGTTTTTTGGAAATGCACACAATACTGAAGCTTTTTTCACACTTTTGGATCGCCTACCCTAACCCATCATATTAGACACCCACTTCCATAAAATTATCAAAGTAAGATGGCAGTCATTGACAAACCCGTCCATGGATGGATGCACACGCACTTAGCATTCATCAGCTCATTCGCGTGTATTCTTCCGGTTCAGTTACCTTACCGCGGTTTTGTTCTATATCAGTCATGGTGTGGTGCAGATACCTTAGTGATACGATGCATTAGATGGGATGACTGTGGTATCTTTCAGAAAAAAAAGCTGGATGAATAGAGCTTGAAGTACTGGCTTTTCGTCTTTATGAAGATTCTTACAATTTGAAAAAGGAATCCATTCGGAAAATGTAAAATCTAGCTATAAAGAAACGTAAGTCATCAGTAACTACTGATTACTATCCACTACTGAAAATGAGCCTGAATAAGTTTGATCAATTTCGAGCTAATTGACCAACGAGCGAGTAATGCACATAGAGATTTCTGAAATAATTATCTAAAAATAATTTAAAAGCTAAGTCTTAAAATGATAATATATAGGTACAGTTATATACCTAGAACAGAAAGAATCGCAGGGCATCAAAACATTCGTCCGGGTTGTTGACAACAGGAAAAGTACCCCAAGGATTGGCAGCATTGCAATATAACGTGGCAATGCTGCCAGCCTTTTGGGGGCCGTTGAAGAGTTGACCAACCGCTTGGTAATGTCTTGAAAACCTCTTATCTTTTAAATTATGTAAATTTCATTGATTGAAACACATTTTTATCTAAACTATAACTTACAAAACGTACACTGTTAACCAAGAATTTTCTTACTATAACCAGCAAATACTCCTTACACTTAGAGACAGTAAAATCTATTCCAACTCTAAACTGTTGCACGACCTAAACAAACGTTTAAAGAATACTTTCTGAGCGCTAACAGGGCAGACGGAGTTGAAGCGAGAAATTAAGAGTTGAGTCGCGACTCGGCCGGTTCTCGTGGGAAATTCAGCCAATCACAGACGGCAGATTGAGGGGTACGCGGCGACCATACGTGGCTAGTTTTTACTGCTACGGTACGTGATTTATGATGGTTGAAGATTGTTTCCGAAGAATTTGGATTTTTCAGAGACCGCTGTTACTTAGCCATAAGCCCCTTCTGGCTTAGTTATAATAGCCACACGGGTCGATCAATCAGGTTTTGCTACGCTTGCTGCGGTTATGGGTCTTCCATATTTACATACCAAGACCCCTCCGTGCCTCGAAAAGCACGTTAAACTGTTGGTCCCAGCCATCATTTGTGGATCTTTGACAGTCGTTACGGGTCGTCAGAAGCCCGAAAGTTTGACAACAAGTCTTACCAAGGGGTATCGTACCCAGTAACTAGGTTATGGAGGCCAGATAGGCAATCGTTCCATGAAAAATACTTGCTGCATCCAGTTTTACTAGAAGCCGACCCCAACACAGCTGCGGGAACTGAGGGAACACGGGTGGGTTTTAGTCAGTAAAAGTCTGACACGCCCTCCCGCTCCACCCAGAGCGGGAGAAGTTATTTGATGATTTCCCACCAAAAAAAAAAAAAAACACAGCTAATAGGATTTTTCAGAGGGAGATTTTACTATCTGAAACAAGACTCTGAATGATGTCATAAAGAAGAGTGGTTTGGTGGAGTGGTGATCTTCAGATGAGGTGACATTTCAATGTGTTAATTATGAAGGTAGAGTGGAATCTAATGATTTTTTATATTACCAAGGCCAGAGTAGAGACCATTGCTGTTGGTAGGTATATGAGAGTGGATGAGGATCGAGTTGGATTAGGTGCAGTGATTATCTCCAACTACTATTGGCTGAAGATGATGTGAAATGTCTTAAAGTAACGCTGAATCCAGATGGAAAACTTGACAAATTTTCCATACAGAATCAACCTATGGAGAGGCCTGTAAGAGAGTGGACCATACCTATTCCACCATGCGAGTCTAACGCGGGTTGGTAGATGACACATCTCTTCCAATTTTTGGTTCTAGGACATGCCGGTTTCCTCGCGATGTTTTCCTTCACCGTTTTGAAAGCAGTGGACTAGTGGATGCAGTGATGAAAAACATTACACGATGTAAAGCGAATTTCTAGGTTCGAACCTACGATCTACAACTCGTATGTCGCGGTCTATACCACTGGGCTACAACTGCTCACTTTTCCATATATTAACAAAAATATCAACAAACAATATCTGACATATCATTGAGAATCTCTGTATAAACACTACCATCTGTAACGAGATTTATCTCACACGCTTTCCCCGATTTTGTTCAGAGGTTATGACGTGCGCTTAGTCTTGCAACCTTGCTCATACACGTGCCATAACCGTTGTCACGTAGGTGTAGAGTATGTTTTTGTTTGTGAAAGGTGCAAGGTAAGTTGGTAACGCAATATGCTCGCTTTACTGGTATGAAATGAGCTGCTACTTCCATGTTATTATACTTCCGCGATGCTTGTAAGTTTTGTGTGAACGCATTTGTCTCTGCGATTATTTTAGAGGTGGAAAAGCTGTTTTAACTTTTTTTATTTTCTCCATAAACATTCATAGACAACTATACTACAATCATTCATATCTTTCAGCGAAAATAATAATGATTACGCCATCATTTAACGTTTTTCCATCATGACATACCTAATGTCAGTTAGACCGCCAACCACAGATTACTAATATTATTTGTTTTTCTTCAATTCTAAATTTAAATTAATACCTGTCTCATAATTATGCCAGAAACATATAACAGACTCGCAGAGATTGCATGTTAAAACTATTCAGATTAAGGGTTATACATCAGTTACGTTAAAGGCTCTAAAGTACTTATTTGGACTGAATAACTATGACCAAAGGCGACTGCAATTTACTTAGATGTACATTACAACGGTAATTAATTTGTAATTATCGGACTTTCATCCACGTTTACTTTTAAAACCATCAAATAATCGTTGCAATAATATAACTTTGTAATAAAAAACCCGTTCAAAACACAAGAAAACCATAACAGTAGTCGGTAACAGTCACTAAACAAATTCAAAATTTCTTTTCGCGTCCATCCCCAACCCATTATCACAATTAATAGTAAATACGTGTTGTCAAAACATCAATAATCACCGTCAAACTCCCTAAGGGTAAGCGGGATTCCGAAAAATGCCGCGAAAGCTTTTAAAATTAAAATCCATTCATTGGACGCATTTCTTTGTCATTCCCCTTTTAAAAGATAACCACAGATGATCGGGAATTGTCGGAGACGTTCGGGATTCGGATGAAGCGATTTGACGGCTTTTTGAATGATTCCTTTTGAAAAGCCGAAGGGAAATGTGTTTTGTTTGTAAATGGAAGTCTGTTTGAGTTCGCTTTTATTAATTTTAGATTTAAGGTGCAGGAGTTTATTTTTATCGATAAACAGCACTTTACAATCTGAAAGTTTTGCATAATCAGCCTTTAACGTTCCCACTGCTGAGACACAGGCCTAGTCTGTGAGAGGGAGTGGGCCGTAATCCACCATGCGGGCCCAGTGCGGGTTGGTAGATGACACATGTCTTTAAATTTTTGGTTCTAGGACATGCCAGTTTCTTCACGATGTTTTCCTTCACCGTTTTGAGAGCAGTGGTGATGAAATGATTTACACAAATTAAAGCGCCTGTCAGGGTTCGAACCTGTATACCTATATAACTCGTAAGTCGACGCCGTTACCACTGGGCCATCACTGCTCTCATCTGAAAGTTTGCTTAGATAATATTCAGAGACGGATCATTTAGCTAATCATTTTAAACGCATGGAGGAGCATACGAAGCCCAAAATAGAAAAAGAAGCCAGAGAACTGGTCTTTCCAAGATAAGATAATATTATAAAAAGCAGATAGAAAATACTTAACATAGACAACAATCGGACCACATTGAAAACATCTATGCTACATTTCCTAAATATATCAGGCCGAAATAAAAAGCCATAAAGATTCGAAATCGAAAAATCTTTGTTCGAATTTCAAATCCCATGCGATTGTCACGTCACAGTCGCTGTGACACTCAGAATTACTGATTGATTATGCATTCACGTCACACTTGATGGCCGACGGGAAACAATGTAATCGCGATATTTTTGTTTCTGTTGTATTTTTCGATATAACTTTTGGTGAATTTTTGATTTGTTGCTTTAGTAATTTGGATATCCATTGCAAAAAGAATTTTGCAATGAAATGAACTTTATACGAGGCACTGTCTGTATTTGCGACTAGTACTCGTAGGTAAGGACCTAATCGGTTGGTTACTTTATATGAGTAGATAATAACAAGATTTCAGATTTAACATTATTTCACGTCACTTTTCGAAATTTTTACTGTTTTTGACAGATCTTTCGGTGATCAAAAACAGTGTTCCAGCCTGGTGATTTTCAAACAGCAAGCGCGGTAAGAAGCAATTTTTTAGGTATTTGACAACAGCGCATCACAGGAACCAATAAGGTCCAAAACAGCGATGCGTTAGATGTTAGTTGAAGAGAAAGACCACCAAAGTAAAAGTAATTTTGCAGATTTTATTCAATTAAAAAATACATTTTTAGATATTTCTTTAGTTAACTGAACAATTTTTTCTTGAATAAGTGGTTTCTCTGAAATTTTTACAAAATACTCAATTTTCTGGCTTGAAATACATATTACAATATCTATTGCATCAGCGATGGCACTAGGCAAATTAGTAATACCAATAACCCTAACGTTCTGCATTTGGGTAGCGCCTTCAAATCTGTAGTATAGTCTTATGTTTTCGGTTCCAACCAAGGCAATTAAAAAGCCACTATTTCCCAATCAACATCAAATTTCACCACTACACCTAATTCAAAATTCGACTACCAAAATTGCCCACATTTAATCCAAAAACCACTAAAGTCATTAGCGAGTAACCCTCTTCATAATAAAACAAGCTTTCATCTTGACACCCGGGCTGCCCCAAAGACCAGGCTGACCACTTTGCGACCCCTGAGATGAGGAGCAAAGATAACACTAAAATGTCCTGCGAGTGTACTGATAATGGTTTAAAGCTGAATATAACCAAATGTTGCGCAGATATGTCGTGTTTTCGTGTTTGGGTAGTTTATTTAAGATTGATAGTTTTGAATTGAAACTAAAGAAACGATGGATGGACTGTGTGAATTGATGAAATGGTACCGAGTTGACGAATAAAATAGAAGTGTCGAAGAAAAAAATGTTGCGCCGACCCCAATTAAATTGGTATAACGGCAGCAGAATAGTGGTTATGACAAAATAAACAAACTTTTCTGCTTTACTATTAGTATAGAAGATATAGATAAATTTAACGAGTAGGTATCTGAAATTTCAATATCACCAAAACCACCTGGTCACTACATTATTCTCAAACTCAAACTTTTAGCATTTATTTCAAATAAACCAATTACAGGCACTTTTGAATGGTCAAGGTCGGTGAGTTAGAAAGATGAAGCTAGTTGCCCATTCCAAAGCGTAAGTACCTATGGAGAAGAACGGGCAAGAAACTCCATGTACACTCTTTTAAATCATGATAATAGTTGGTTACATCATGTCATTAATTGATTGCCTCGCCTGCTATTGCAAAAACACAGTTTACCTTAGATAATCTATCTAATACCTTTAAACGAGCAATTCTTGTATTATGTATGTATGTATATAATTTGAGTCTCGGAAACGGCTCTAACGATTTTCACGAAATTTAGTATGCAGCGGGTTTCGGGGGCGATAAATCGATCTACCTAGGTTTCATTTTTAGAAAACGTCAAACAAAAAAAAACCGACTAAAGCGCGGTCATCCAGATATTACCTACAGATTAACTTAGGAATGCTTTCGTTTTGACAGTTTAACAACATTCATTGCGTTATTTACGTTGTTGAGCAGACTAATTTTTCGAACGTATGAAGTCATGGTTTACCACTAACTTTCAAAACTATATGTGATGGTACGCAATTAGAGTGCAGACCACGGCACCTAATCGTTAAGATGGAAAAGGCCGATGCAAATAAATTAATGATTAAAATAGTTGAACCATAATAGTGTAAACAATGTATGAAACTAGGGCAATAAATCAACGTAATTATAACATAAGAGCTTTTTAAATATTTAGATGTTCTGTCAGGTCAAAAAATTAGGGGTGACTTATGTAGGGATGTGCAAGACCCACTATCGATGTTTATCTTTTTATCAAAATTATTTCTGTCCTTAACGTACTGCCAGGATAGATATTCCTATGTGTTAATCCCGGGTATAAACTTGCTGTGTGAAAATTTAAGCCAAGTCCGTTCGGCCGTTTTTGCGTGATTGAGTAACAAACATCGAAAAATACAAACATTCACAATTTATAATATTAGTAGGATAAAGTAGGGTACCTACAGCAAAATCAGGCTAAGATTTAAGGAAAATTTTTAGTGTTTTCCATGAATTATCCAGAGCCTATAAGACCGTCATATTATAACCAGATATTTACAATTAAATTTCTAATATTCATAATATAATAATAATAATAAATGCACAACAACAACGATGAATAGTTTTCAATAATTGTCAATATTTTTAATCATAAGGTCTGTGACCTGCATATGAATACGGGAAGCAAAAACATTAAACGAGAAAGCTAATATCTTTTTTATCACTTATAATTATTCAAACGTGTTTTTTAACTAAAGTCATTTTCTATCAATATATAAAATCGATCTAAGAATGATAAAAATGCATTGTTCATCGATACCGCATAGTTATTTCATGCGCATCACTAACCCCCTCGATCCCTATTTTAAAGCATGTGGCGCATGGCCACTGAGCCCTTCACCCAAATTGAGTGCTACTTTACTGGTTAATAATACGAAGGCCGCCTTTATTATTTTACTGTGTTTGATCTGTGCTCTATTCATTCAATGATTTTTAGGGCAACTAAGTACGCAATTTATTCCTACAGATTTTGTGGATAATTTGGTTTCTTGTACATTTTTTTCCTATCTGTAATACGTTATCTATTCAAGCCAATCGCCGGCTATCGTCGGTTATTCAAGCCTTCAATATGGTTGAAGACCTCCGAGAAAAACGCGACCTAACGGAACACATCTCTGAATTGAAACAAACGATAAAGGACTCTGGTTCGGCGGGAAGCGTTTCTTTTGCTGATATGGTGAAGAAGGGCTCGAATTTTGTTCGTCCTGGCAATTTTAGCTCTTTAGTAATTTATCCTAATGATCAATTGAAAACAAGTGAAGAAACGAAAGACCTTGTTCAAAAGATCATACGCCCGGAAGAAATGAAGCTACACGTACGTGGTGTTCGCAAGACCAAAAACGGAGGAGTTATAATCAATACAGAGACCAAACACGATACTGATAAACTTAAACGTGCAGTCCAGCTCTCTACTTCTGGTCTCATCGCCGACGAACCCAATAAGCGCAATCCTCGAATTGTTGTTATAGGAGTGCCAAATAATATGAGTGAAAATGAGGTATTCAGGTGCATCTTCGAACAGAATTCATGATTCATGATTTCTCAAGCAAGGCTTTTTATAAATTGGACATCTTGTCCTGTCAGGGACTTTACCTTGGTAACCAGATGTTATAAATGCCAACAATATGGTCATGCAGCAAAAACATGCAGAGAAGTCAATTCAACGTGTGGTCATTGTGGTGAAGCTGGACACTCGCTGTCTGTGTGCGAGAAAAAAGCTGACACACCGAAATGTGCAACTTGCTCACGTTTTAAAAAGCCCAACAATCATAAAACGGGAGACTCTGAGTGCCCTGCTAGGAAAATGGCAGAATATAGATATATAAACTCCATTGACTATGAGGGCGTGTAGGACGTCACGCTCAAGCCCAGACTTCCGTGTTTAACGCCAGTTGCTGACTCAACATGAACATTGCACTTCGCTGGCCTACAAGCCGATTGGCCGATTTTGTTGATTTCTAATTATTTAGTCACTAGCTGCAAAAATAACGTTCAATTACTACCTATCTATACCCGTTTATACGACGTTTGACTTTTATTTATTTTTATTTCTGCTGACGCGCGAAAACACAGCTGTCTTAAGTAGAGCAAGGTAAAAATAAACAAACATGTTGCATTAGTTTTTAAAATAGTTTTTAAGTTATGAATAATATCATCTATTGTTATCATCTTTTATTTTAAATATTGTTAATAATTCTTTGTACTACAATTACCAACGTTAATGAGCTCCTGTCGCTTGTGATACAGGTTTATCTAACCTAGTACAGGCATCTAACATTTAAATACCTTTGTTAATTATTTTTAAGACTATTGTATTTTATTTTACCAATTTTACTTTTGAATAAATATATTATTATTTTCCTTTATTCAATTAAATATACATATAAATTATATTTTTAAATATTAGTATACAAATATAAAAACATTTAAAAATATAAAAAATAGTAGCCCACCGGTATCGGGAACAAGGTCCAAGCTACCGGCGGTCAGGGCTACAGAGAGAGGAACCTCCTAACAATGCGAGCCGTGTCCAGGAGTACCGCTTTCTGAATCAAGCCCTTGACCCAGCTGCCCAACGAGAGCCTCCTCAGATGTTGGTCGAGGCTCTTGGCTATTAAGCCATTGGCTGTAACAACTATCGGTACAATGATCGCTGAGTCCACATCCCACATGTCGACAACCTCGTGAGCCAAGTCAAGATACTTGATTTGTTTATCTTTCTCGGCTTTCACGAGGTTCCCGTCATGCGGGACCGTTATATCAACGATCATTGCACGCCGCTCTAGTCGATCCACCACCACTATATCAGGTTTATTGGCGACAATAGTCCTGTCAGTGATGATGGATCGATCCCAGTACAGTGTGACATGTCCATTTTCGAGAACTGGGTCGGGCACATACCTGTAGTACGGCACTTCTGATTCCACAAGATTGTATTTCAGAGCAAGTTGCTGGTGGATAATCCTGGCTACTAGGTTATGTCTATGCAAGTATTCTTCGTTAGCTAGACGAGAACACCCGGAGATTATGTGTCTGATTGATTCTCCCGGACGGTGACATGCCCGACATATGTCAACCGTGCCATCTTTCACAATAAATCTCCGGTAATTGTTCGTCATCATAACTTCGTCCATAATTGCACAGACAAAACCTTCGGTTTCCCCAAATAGGTCACCGAAACGTAGCCAGGCTACGGACGCTAGAAGGTCTACATCGGGTCCATGTAGGGCCCGGAAAAAGCGTCCGTGAAGCTCCTTACTCTGCCATACCTCCATGCGATCTTTAGTGTCAAGCACTACAGGCTTGCGCCAGTTCTCTTTACCTAAGGAGAGCGGGGTGAGGCCCTTGTCCACCGCAACCACATCTCGATGCATCCCCACGTTGGTTTCTAGGAAATAATCCCTGAGACTGCATATCTCGCGATTGTGGAGAGTCTTAGCATTTAAAAAGCCTCGACCTCCACATTTTCGCGGGATATACAGTCTCATTACCGATGACCGTGGGTGATGCATGCGATATGCAGTCAGCAGCGTACGGACCCTCCTATCTATGGCGTCGAGTTCAGTCTGAGTCCATTTGAGTATGCCGAAAGAGTACATCAAGACCGGCATGACCCAACCGTTGAAGGCACGCACCTTGTTTCCGCCTGATAAAAGACTATTAAATACTTTTTTCAGGCGGCCAAAGAAGCGTTCCTTCAACGATTGTTTCATGTCAGTAACATTGATGCCCAAAGCTTCCGACATACCCAAATACTTATAGGTTTCGGCTGCGGAGAGGGCTCGAAGTTTTATGGAATCCGAGAGTTGGGTTCCCACGGATTCCACAATCTCCCCTCGCTTTACATGCATGACCGCACATTTGTCCACACCAAAATCCATCCTAATGGCGCTACTGAAAGTTTCAGTTACTTTCAGTAGCTCCATCAGTTGCAAATTGTTGGGGGCAAAGAGTTTTAGGTCATCCATGTATAGGAGGTGAGATATAACCTGACCACCTCTCCTCAGTCGATAGCCTATACCTGAATCCTCCAGCAGTGTGCTTAGAGGATTCAGGGCTAGGCAGAACCAAAGCGGACTCAAACTGTCGCCCTGAAATATGCCTCGCTCGATCCTTATCGGTTCGCTATTCCTCTGGATATTTCGACATCCTGGATATCGAAGGACCGTCCTCCATTGCCCCATACATGACATCAGGAAGGTGCGCAGAGTTGTATCTACTTTATACAATTCCAGCACCTTCATGAGCCATGTATGTGGCACCGAGTCATAGGCCTTCTTGTAGTCTATCCAACATGTCGAAAGATCCTTTCTGGAACGACGAACCTGTTGGCTAATGGCCATATCAATGAGGAGCAGCTCCTTAGTACCGCGGGATCCGTTCCGACACCCATTTTGAGCGACAGACATGATGGAATTGGCGTCTACATGGTTGTAAATTTTAGCTCTCAAAATGGATGTAAGAACCTTATAGACCGTCGGCAAACACGTGATCGGCCTATAATTTTTGGGTTCCGCGGTACTACCAGATTTATGGAGCAGGTGGGTAACTCCTGTCGTTAGGAACTGGGGTAGCGAACCAGACTCCAAAGCAGTCTGGTACTGGGCCGCCAAGCGAGCGTGTGATCCAATGAACCATTTGATCCAGAAGTTGTGCAGCCCGTCCGGCCCTGGAGATTTCCAGTTTGGCAGCGGACGAACTGCACGAGCTACATCTTGGGGGCAGATGGTAATAGCCCCCATTTCTGGTATTGGATCGCAGGCTCGCTCGACTTCTCGAGTCCAATCACCTTCGGTGTGACTGACAGGCACCGACCAGATATTGCGCCAAAAAGAGCACATGGCATCATCATCCGGTAGGCGCGTATCAGCCACACCTTGATCCGGTCGCTCCCAAGCCCTATAAACCCACCTTTCATCACTCTGGAAGGTGCGGTTCTGAGTGTATCGGTCTACTCGCCGCTTATACCTACGGATACGGTTTGCCCATGCATACACTTTCTGCTTCAGGAAGTCTATGCGCTCTGCGACACGGGACATATAATCCTGAGGGCTGGTATCAGTCCCTAAGAATGCCCGCCTCACAAAGCGCATCACTCTAGGGCGAGTGTTGCCCTCCCTGAAGCAGATTAGTTTGCCGATGAGGGCTCTGGCCCCACCAATACGACGTTCAATTCTGCACTGCCAAGCTGGTATGGCTGGTTTAGGTCGTGTAGCTCTAGAGTCATTAGCGAATTTTACGTGAGCTACACGACATGCCGCTACAGCCGCACAGTACAGAATTGAATGAGTATCGGTGAGGTCTTCGCAGTCATCAAAATAGTTTGACAACAGCGAATCCAGAGCCGCCACCAGCGCCCTATTTTTGTTATGCATGGGCAAACGAGGTAAGCGTGGCCTAAGTTCGGGCGACATGAACCGGTATTCCCGAATCGCACCCTCCAAAGCACTCCTCAATTCCTCATTGCACTGGGAACTTACGTTAGTAACCCTATCATCAGTCCCCTCGTCAGTTTGATCTCTATTTAACTGTGGTGGTATTTGTGATTCCACCACATTCTGTAACGGGGGAGCGATGACATGGCTACTCTGCATTTCATTGCGTAGGCGATCAAGTACTGTGTCATCCAACATATGGTTACGCTGGATGACCCGCACCTGATCCGATAGTCGTTGTGATGAAACGTTGATAGCTGGCTCAAGCACCTGAAACAGAGAGAGCATCCGAACACGGTACGCGGTCAGGTTGTTTCCTCCCTCTGTAGCCCCATAGTATGAGCGCATGACATTCTCATTAATGGATCGTGTCCATCTCATGCGCTGCACACTTCCGCCGAGAGCTGGGACCCTATCAGAGGCCGGTGGGCCTCGAGGTCCTAAACAGGTCGGCGGCCGGCGTCCTCCCCGTCGGCGAGCAGGTGGTGGCGTCGTGGGCGGAGAGAAATACTCGTCGCTCGAGCTCGACGCAACTACCGCGGCCGGTGTCGTCACAGCGCCCACAGTGGGGCTGGGTACCGGCGGCGGCGAGGCGGAGCTGAGCGACGAGTCCGGAGGTGGTGGGCGTGCTTGACGTGCCGCTGATCTTGTCAACATATCGTCCTCATCATCATTTTCCTGTTTTCTGTTTTAACTCTTTTCATTGTTGTTTTTCGGAGGTGACATCTGTCATGTCACCTCCGATTAGACACTTTTATAATAAATTTTATTTCATTTTGGTGATAATTCGTCTCCTTTTTGATTTTCCAGTAGTTTTTGGTTTCAGGTTTTGTGTCTATTGAAAGATTGTTGTAATATTGCGTCGGAATTATTTTACAGCGAATATGAGAAAAACAAGACGTCTTTGTTGACAAAGTGTTGCCAGCTTATTATTATTATTATGAGTTCTTTATTTTTCTTCTCTTTTATGAGAGTTTACGACCTTACACACGGGCCGGAACCAAGTGTGTAAGGGGAAATTAAATTGAAAAGGTGGATGATAGTGTAGAAGAAGTCAGGAACTTTCGTGTGATACGACAGGTGTTGAGAATGGTGGCTTTTTGGAGCATGTAAAGTGTGTGAGATGGCATGTGTAGAGTCTCAAGACTTTGTGTGAGAGCCTTCGGTACTACACCGGTAGAAGAGAGTACGATAGGGACTATATGGACGGTTTGTGCTTTCCATTGGGTTTTTATTTCTATGGCAAGGTCTTGGTACTTACTAAGTTTTTCGGATATTGTAGTTTGAACGTTGTGTGAGTTAGGTATAGCTATATCTATCAAGTAAACTGTTTTATTTATTTTGTCGTGAACAGTGATATCAGGTCTATTGTAGTGTATAGTTTTGTCTGTAATTATAGTTCGGTCCCAATAGATTTTCTGGTTCCTGTTTTCTAATATGGTTTCAGGTTTGTATTTATAATAGGGAATCATCTCACCTACAAGTTTGTATTTGTGCGCTAAGTGTTGGTGTATAATTGCGGCAACCTGGTCATGTCGGTGTTTATAATCTGTCTGGGCGAGGGATTTACAGGCCCCTGTTATGTGTTGAATGGTCTCAGAGGCACTGTTGCAATGTCGGCATGTGTCAGACGGCTGATTGGAGTCTTTCATAATGTACTTTCTGTAGTTACGAGTTACTATTATTTGATCTTGGATCGCAAGCATGAAACCTTCAGTTTCAGGAAACAATTCACCTCGTTTGAGCCATTCGTTCGACTTAATTCTATCGACGTGTGGTTGGCACAAGTAGGCTCGGTGTCTTCCATGTAAGGCTTTCTCAGACCATGCTGCAATTTTTTGTTGAGTGGTTATGAGATTTTCATTAATTTGTGTGTTTCTATTTTGTAAGTTGAGCGGTGTAAGTTTCTTATCTGTTTCGATTACATGTTTGTGTAATGACGAATGTTCTGATTTGTTATGGAAGTAAGATCTGAGTGAAAGTATCTGTTTGTTGTGCAAGTTGTGTATATCTATTAATCCTCTTCCTCCTTCTTGGCGTGGTAGTGTAAGTCGCTGTATGCATGATTTAGGGTGATGTTTCCTGTGTTTGGTAAGGAGTGTATTGATAGTGCGCTGTAGTTTTCTGATATCGGTTTTTGACCATCGAATAATTCCGAAAGAGTATGTAAGTATGGGTATTGCGAACGTGTTGATAGCTTTTATTGTGTTTCTGGAGTTAAGGTTGGTTTTAAAAATTAGGTTAAGACGATGTGTAAATTTTTTGAGCAGTTCTTGTTTTGTCATCTTTTGTTCTATCTGTCTCGATTGTTTGAAACCTAGGTATTTGTAAGTACTGTGTTCATCCATTGGCTCAATAGATTCACCTGATCCAAGTGCGTAACTGTTGTTTTGTGTTTTTCCTTTGACAATTGACAAAATTTTGCATTTGTCTACTCCGAATTGCATAATAATATCGTTAGAAAATGCTTGTGTGGTGTCTGCTAAATGGAAAAGTGATTTCTTATCTGCTGCGTACAACTTTATATCATCCATATACATTAGGTGTGTCAATGTGAATTGTGTGTTATCGTTTGTCAATGTGAATCCTGTGTTAGTTTTATCTAGTAGGTGGGAGAGTGGATTGAGTGCCATGCAAAACCATAAAGGGCTTAGAGAGTCTCCTTGAAAAATACCACGTTTTATGAAGATTGGTTCAGTGGTCAGACTCGTGGAGGCATAATTTATTTTGAGTACCGTTTGCCAATTTTTCATGGTAGATTTTAAGAAAAATCTGAGTGTGGGGTGGATGTTATAGATATCTAGGACGCGTAGCAACCAGCTGTGCGGGACTGAATCATAGGCCTTTTGGTAATCGATAAACATGGTATGAATATCTTTTTTGCGTTTTACTGCGCTGTTCATAGCAATCGCGTCAATAGTAAGTTGTTCCTTACATCCCTGGCTATTCTTACGACAACCTTTTTGTTGTTCTGCGAGTATGTTATGTTTGGTTAAGTGTCCGTATACTATTTCACTTACACAGGCTGTCAAGATTTTATAAAGAGTTTGTAAGCAAGTGATTGGTCGATATTTGGCTGGATCTGTGGTGTTATTCATGTCCTTAGGTATCATGTATGTTACTCCATGTGTTATGTATGTTGGAAGCAAATGAGGTGATTGAATGAATGTGTTTAGGTAATTATATATGAATGGGTGGATGCTTGTGAATTTCTTACCAGTAGTTGTGAATATTGTCTGAGCCTGGAGATTTCCAGTTGTGTGTGCGTTTGATGACATCCTTAAATGTGTTTATTGGAATAAATTCAAACTCCATTTCGGGGATTTCTGGTGTTGCATCATTAATCCAGTCTGCGTGATTATTATGGAATACTGGATTTTCCCAAATGTTTGCCCAAAATTCTCGTAACGCTTCGGGAGGAGGTGTGTCAAGAGTTTGGTTCGCGGTGTCTCTGTTATTGGATGCAAGGTTCCTATAAAATATTTTTTCGTTGTTGATAAATTTGGTATTTTGGACTTTGCGGTTCGTGCATGTGAGGTATCTTTTGAGTCTACTCGATGCTGCGTTTAATTTTTGTTTTAAAGTGTCCAAAAACTGTACTAACTGTGTGTTTGAATTTTCGTGTTGCGCGTGTAGTTGGTATTTTATTTTTATTTCTTCTACTGCAGCTATTAATTTTTGACTTCTACTACCATTAATAAAATGTGTGAGCCGACCTATGCTTGCTCTTAGATTTTTGATTTTTGTTGTTAATCTAATTTCCCATTTTGGTTTCCTCTGTTTATATGTGCGGCGTTCGTTTTGTGTAGAGTCTGATATTTTTGCTCCGTTGCATTTAGCTGCCGTCCATGCTGCACAGTAAATTATTGTCTGCAATTCTTTAAATTCAGTTTCCTTACTTACAGACTTAGGGAGAATGACATTATTAATATAAGTAACTATTGCGGAAAACTTTCTAGATGTCTTCTGCTTGGGAATGTATGGCCTATTAGTGGGGTTTGTATCAGAAAACAATTGTTGAGCTTGTTGAAACATGGCTTCTATTTCTGTGTTGGTTTCCGGGGCAGCATCACAGTTAGTTTGCGTAAGTGCAAATTGACCAATATCTATATTGTTATGAGATTGCAGTCTTCGCCTGCATTAATGCGTGTGTGAGATATGATGTCGGTATCTATGCTATCATTTTGGAATATATTTGCTGTGACGGTGCTCGCAGGTGTGTCAGAAATTACCGCATTTGTATATTGAGTATTTATTGCATTAATGTATTCATCTGGTTGTTCTAATTCGTTCTGCAGTTGTGTGTTCAAATTATCGTTATCAATATTATGTGTGTTGATCAAATCAAAAGCTACCTGGTTTTTAATGTCTTCTAATCTGTTGGTGTGTATATATTGGTTGTTAATAATGGCTCTTACTTGATCAGATAATCTATATTGGTTGTTAATAATGGCTCTTACTTGATCAGATAATCTTATTATTATTATTATTATCTAGTAAAACGGATTCAGATACACCTTAGTCGATTTAAGATTTGGAGACCCCTCATATTTATAAACGCTGCTTCAAGTTAAGAGATCATTAAACGTCAAAAATGTATGGTTAAACAGTCGCTAATCATTATTTAACTTTTAGCAACGTTTATAAATAAGGGGGTTCATCGGTTTAAACATTAAAGACTCTTGAGAACTAATATTTTAGATCTTCATTGTGAGTCAAAAAACGCCTTAAAAAAGTGAGTATTTAAGTTCCAAAAATTAAAGATCCGCAAACCGAAGACAACGTTTATTGTGTCGTCTCAGTCGGCGACGGATTTTTTAAAATGATGAAATTAAATAAAAAGTTTAACGTCAATATATTGTTCATTATTATTTTAAATCTAGATGGCACCTGCATTTTTTTTTTGTTGAGAGTTGTGTCCCTGATGTGCCGCATACGAGGCAGCTCCAACAGCTAGCTACCTTCAGCTGTTCGCATGGAGGATAGATCTGGATCTGGATTGCCCAATAATGCGGTACTGGACCAGGCTCCATGTTGACCACTCCGGAACTAAACCTAAATTTAGACTAAGATGAAACATAATTAGTATAGGGTATTTATTATATATTTTTTTGCTATTGTTTAATTGTAATTTAGAATGTTTTTTTTTTGTCTTTTTTTGTAATTCTTATTTTATCTAATATTTTTAATGTCACAATGTATTTCTATGGACTGGTTCTGAAATAAATGAATTTATTATTATTATTACCTAGCTGATCCATGAGAAGAAATGCCGAATTTAATGTGATTAACAATGCAGCGTCATGTCTGGAAGGGTGTTTTTGCAGAAAGAGCCATTGCACCTTCGAACTGACCTGTCCCTACAGATGGCATGCATGTATCAGTCATCGTGTAGCTTAGATTAGATTTTGCTATCTAGCAATACTAAAAATAGACACCTACTTTATTATATCTACTCAATCAATACCTAAACAAAACTAGCTGCCATATGGAACACAAAACCAACAAATGGGACACCACACACCATTATCTAAAAATCTCTGTCCAAATAGCCAATTAAAATCCAAAAGTTCAAGCGACAACTGTTTGTCTTGTTAGCAATATTTTTAATTGAGACAGACCCTACACGCGCTGTCAAACAATAGTTTTGAAAACCAGTTTATTAAGACCTCCATTGATATTTGACAACTCCATAGTAGTCTCACGGAAGGAAAAAGTTACGCAATTTTCAAATACATTTTTTTCTCTCAGAGCGGGCTGAAGTAATTTTCACAAACTGACAGTTTCATGATTTATGTTGGCAATATGTTGTTGGCAATAACCTCCACAACCCAATAGACTAGCTTTCTCGTGGAGGTCAGATAGATAGTCACTCCATGTAAAATACTGGTATTCCGCTGCATCCGGTTAGACTGCAAGCTGACTCCAACATAGTTGGGAAAAGGCTAGGCAGATGATTATGTTGGCAATAAGTGGTCAGAAATATAAGTCACACGTCATACACGATGTAAATAAAATAGCCGAATACTTAACAGTTTGATTCCATGACTGTGTTAAAAGGTAAGGGTACAAGTTGATGGATCAAGTTATGATGGCTTTTGTATGAGGTCATTGTTTACCCGAACAGGGCAAATAATTAAGAATGTTCATTGGTTTTGTCAACACAATCTATGGAGCCGGCGCAGTATGATTGCGGTGGGGTTCGATTGTTTGATCTCTTTACACATTGCCCTGAAGTTTATTGGTTCTGTCGCAGATTGGTGTTTACCCCTTTATTTTTGACGCAAAGAATTGGAAGGTAAATAACGAGATATTTTAGTTCTTTGAGTATTTTCGATCAATAGCTTTTATTTCTGGAAACTTTAGTTCTATTTGTATGGTGAACTTACTAACAATAGTTTTTTATTTGTTTCAGTAACGTAACTTAACCAAAGAAACTACTCCTAAAAAACAAAATAGGTACTTTTTTCAGCGATAATTGAAACAACATCAACATCTACAAGAACATCGCATTGTAGACTCTGGCCTCACCTTAGCTACTAAATCAAAATTTTACCTATTTATGGATAAGTTAAAATCGATGTAAGGTATCTTGCTGCTACATTTTCATTAAATTTTTATTCTTTTTATTTTTTTCAATGTCTGACACACCCATCTCGTCATTTTTTGACATTATACATCAATTTTAATTTCGACTATTTATTAGTGATTGACAGGAATTCGTGTCACTTGGTTCAGATAGGTTAATTTTATATAGGTAGATTCTTTTACATATTGTGAATGAGAGAACGTTGACCTTACAGACTAGATTTGTAGACTATTTTCTATTCTGTATTTTCAATCCTCTAAGTACCTGGTACTTATTGACAGGCCTGCACTGTCCTCCCATACCTTATACTGTAACCTGTACCATATTACTGTAATTCGAAAACATTGTAAAATAAGTAAATTATTTTCATTTGGTGTTATCTACTACACCTAAACTTATTCAGTAACATAGTAATTTATGAAACTGTTTCATAATGTGTGTGTTATGTTTTAATACCTAGTTATGTGCAGTTTCATAAACTACTTTATCTACTCTCTCTACTTAACAAAATATCAAAGTTACAAGAGTAAGAAATCGTTTTGTTTTACTATAAAAATGGCGCGCACTGCAAATGCTTTCCATTAGATTTTTTTTAATGAAAACTCCATGGTAATAATAACTTCTTGGATTTGTCCTGTATCGTATTGGTAGAAAAATAATCTATAAAACACGTTACAAACCCATCATCCGCAACAATTGGAAGTTACAACAAATATTCCCTTAACACACACATTAGCCTTCCTTCTACCGACGCAATTTCTTTTCCGAAAGGATTCTTCCGGGAGTCCGGGGGACTTATTCATTCTCTTATTAGGCCGTGTTTGTTTTGTCCGGGACATCGCAGGGAGCTTCTGGGGTCATTATACGCGTGTCATGTGATGCGTGAAATTATTTCGTACTTTACACAGTGACGCGGTGCGTGCGCGCCGGTGGTAAGGGGCGGCGGAATAGGGTTGATGGGACGCGCGGAGATTTTTGTTTATGTGAGGTAACGTTAGGATTGTGTGACGAAATAATCTGTTTTCCGGAAAACTAATTGTAGTAGGTATGTTTTTCGAAATAGATCTGTCACATTTCAAATGATCATTCATGTAACTCTCAAAAGTTGAAAACCTGTTAAAATCTTATTCAAAACAAATGCAAGTCTGTCAGTCTACAGTTTAGTTAAAATATATTTTTGTAATTGTTTTTAAAACGTAAATCTTAAACGCTTACCGAAAGATGCAAAATTTAAACTTAAAATCATGATCGTATCCACTTATTTCTACAACCCTAGTCCCGGTACCGACCACCCCAGCCGATAACGACTCTGTATAAAATGAAGTTGTAATGCAATACATCTGCTACAAAGTCGCGGCACATTGACGAATTGTTCTGCGATACAAATGCCATTAACTATTGTACAATAAGATGTTTATGTGTCACTAGTATGGAGTTAATGAGGCGAGCAGAAATAGAATTGGATTCGAATTTAGAGGTTGGATTGTTGGTACGTATTGATAGCTGGATTTTTCAAATAATGATTGAGAATAAAATATTTATTGCAGTTTAACGAAGTACGGCGGACACAATAGAAAATCAATTGCATCTCATTAGCTGGACTTGATAGGTAATATTCTGTCTAGCCTTGTCTCAACTATAATGAGATCGGCTTTTACTCTATCCGGATGCAATTGAATACCTACCAGTATCTTAAATGGAGGGACTATTTATTGATTGCATTGCATTACCTATAGTTATCTGCAAGAAAGAAGCTGAGGCGCCTACCTAGAACCGATAGAGAATATATTTTATTTATTTATTTATTTAGAAACACAAGTTTTTGTCCTTATAATTAAACAAGGCACACTATTAGACCTCTGGGGTCTGTCTTAGCATGCCATGGTTTGGAATTACTCAACGCGCTACTTTGAAATTAAGGTAAAATGGAATGGTCATGAATATGTTTTGTTTAAAAAAAAAAACACAAAAAAAAAACACAAGCTCAAAGAATTTTGAGCTTGTGTTTTACGTTTATCCTGTTCATTGAGTCGCGGATGTCTATAGGTATTTGGTTTAATAAGACGGGTATTATGAACCATGCAGTGCGCCTACCATAAAAAATATTTTTACATGGCACTTTAAGTGATTTAACTTTTCATATGAATCCGCTAACATCCAAAAATATCTAAACTGAACGTAGGTAGGTATATGTTCTTCCAATAGATAAAGATATCAGGTCAGTGACTATCAATACGCATGAATCTGACCAAATCTCATAAGTCATGATGAAATGATTATTTTCGTTCATGGTCAGCATACATTTTGGTAGTCTTTAGACGAATTCTTCGTAGTTGTTCCTACCAAAACCAGCATAAAGCAGGGTTTCAAATAGAAACATCTGGAAAATAACTGAAATAATCCAAAATTACTCTCTCCTTATAAATTACCTTTAGAAAACATGTTTTACTTTTTTATTCACACTGCCTAAGAAGCTTGTCTCATCTCATCTGGAATCTCGTTTGTGGGGCGAAATAAATTAAATCCACAAAGAGGTTTGGAATAAACTCGCTGTTTCTTAAATAAGTGACATTCTATTTAGGAGGGTGACTATCCTTTGTTATAAGAACTAAGTGATTTTATTAAAGTGATACATTGAAAAACGGTTCTAGATAGCTGATCGAGCTGGTATGGACAACCAGTCTTTTGAAACGTAATTACTGACATGATTGCATTCAAGGAGGTAAAGCGGATGAAGTACATACCGCAATTATATACGAGTACATACCGGTCAAAATCATACCCCGGTGTATACTTTGAGTGAGATACCTCAGATATAGGCTTATTCCTAGTTCAGGTATCCAATGATTATATACCTCTAGTTTAAGGCCTTAATACAAACAATTTCAATAATCATGTTTATAAAAAGAGCTATGTATGACTACCTACATATAGTTCAATGTCTCGCCTGGTGTTCTTAGCACAATCAAATCTATTAAACCACGTAAAAACACATTTATCTTAAGACTCTTAACACGATAAAGGAATTCCGGAAAACCTCCTTAAAAATGTTGAAGAGGGGAAATAAATCTGATAAGTGAGTTTGTTTATGTGAAAGAATTTCAATTTGAACGCGTGTACTCCGCCTGTCTCACGGTATTACACGCAACGAGATATTAATGATTGCCGAGAATACGTGCTTACACCTGACATCCCTTCTTACGGAACGGATATATTCTTGCTTTAGCATATTTTTACCTCTTTTGGGGGTCTTCGTTATTTTTCTAGTGCGATAATATGGGATTTTAAGGTGGTAAACTTCGTTGCTAAGAAAAACATTCGTAGAGTTCTTGGTTTATTTGATATTAATTATTTTGTAAAACTGTTTTGGGTACCTAAAGAAAATACTTACCTACCCACGTGATAAATCCTGAGTTGAGCGGAGGATACTTATGTTAAACTAGGTGATAAAAAATTGCTTAAAATAACTAAGATCACACCTAGAAAGAAAGAAAGAAAAAGTATTTATCGTGACTCGCACAGGAAGATCACATACTAAACTAAACACACAATCGTACAAAAATTATAAAAACCAAATTTCAAGGAAGTATTTTTTTTTTTAATAATACAGAAAGTCCTGCACAAGGTCAAAAGGCTCCTACCTCTGCATGATGCTGCGACATTTAAAAAGTGTCGCAGTGCTGGTATTCTGATAGGGCCCGATGTCATATCACGGGCAGTTACAGTATGAAATAAATAATCAGTAATAAAGATAGATATAACGTAATAATATGTTAGTGAATAAAACAAAATACTGTCAGCGCCAAACGTGACCTCATTATTTGTTAACACCTAGCATCCTTTATACAGGGTGGCAGCAAAATCGACGCGCAACCTGCTACCAAGGTTTCAGTATATCATTCGAAACCCCCTTCCTGCGTTAAAATTTTTAGTTGGTTGTCAAAAAAAAAGTTCCATAGAAATGTGCAATAGATACTTACGCGGTCAAAATGTATTGAACAGCTATTTTTGTTCTAATAACTGACGAAAACTTTTTGTGCTAGGGGGTTAGAATCATGTACTGAATTCATTGTTGCTTGTACAGGTTGTTCGTTGATGTTCCTGCCACTTTGTAAAGGTAGTGGGTTAGATAAAATTAAAAGAAGCCCAATAAAATAATAAAAAATACTGTACGTAACGCGGGTATATTTACCTACATGAATCATATCATGCAATAGATATTATACTATGTAGTTATCTTTAAGTTTTGAGAGATAAGTGGTGCAAAAATATTGTGGCACCCAAAAAATCTCTTAACCATATAAAATTCATCCAACAAGAAACAACCGAACATATTCTCTGAACTCAACCCATTACATTTTCTACAGCTACACCCCAAATCGCTAAATATCTTAATTTCATCCTACATTGAACACGTGGAACAACAATGGAACAAGTAGAAATTAAATTTATTGCTTGTCAAATATCACTTGTCACTATTGTAGCATTGTAGGTCTGTTGTAGCGTGGAGTTAGTGGTAATAGGCACAACACATGGTATCGTGCAGCAAAAGGGGTACGGAATAAATGTGATAGAATTATGATTGCTCGTTAAAAGGCATTGAAAGAAATAGTTGTGTAGAATGATGATTTTGTTGCATTGGTTATGGAATTATTGTTTTTGTCCGCGATTTTTTCGGTGTAGAACTTTTAATACGCTAAAAGTAAGTATTATGGTACCTATGGTTTATTCCAAGTAATAAGAACTTTATGAGAATGCCAAATTAAATCAAAATCCATAAGGATTTTGATGAGGTAATAAGTAAGGTAAGGTTTCTAGGTAATAAGGTATAAACCTTATTACCTAGAAATTTATCGTCGGCTGTTTCATCATCATCATCATCATTTCAGCCGAAAGACGTCCACTGCTGGTCATAGGCCTCCCCTAAGCTCCGCCCCTTCAACCGGCTATTTGTAAAATAAAATTTGCTGTATCCTACATTTACACCGCGTAGGTAAAGCACTTTTTTTATGAAACAACAGACTTTTTTTTTGATAACCGATGAAAAAATTCTACGCTAGTAGATAGTTTAGAATGAAATGAATGAATTCATGGTTTCAGTTTGCGCGTCTGTAACCCTGCCCTCCTGTTTATAGATAGCGCGATCAGAAAGTAACACTAGTCTAGTTTGTTAGCCCCTAGTGCTGAAACCCGAGCTTCTAGTTAAAAAGTTAAGGAAAAGTGAAGCTTAAATATGAAAGCTTTTCTTTGAAGACAGTTATTGCGTCCGTGTGCTACCTAGTGTTACGCTTGTTGAATGTTCATCAAAATCAGCCTATAATGTTTATTTATTTATTTATTTTACACACAGTAAAATACATAGCAGATACAGCATAAACAAACAATTGAGTACAAAGGTACTGTTTATTTCTTTAGAAATTTCTTCCAGCAGACCTGCGAAAGGAGAAATGAAAAAGCTATGTAGACAATAGTGTGTGAGAACAAGAAGAGAAAATATGAATATGTGATGTCTTAAACTAAAATATACTTACAAATATAATGCAGGAAATTAACATATACATAATTTGATAAACACAAAGCAAAGCTATTATTATGTACAGGTATATAAAAAAGAAAATAATCATAATGCATCAAAAAATAAGTCCGCATCATTGTCAACGGGAAGAGTGCCCAAAAGGCTGGCAGCATTGCCACGTTGTATGGCAATGCTGATTCTTTGGCCGAAATATAGGCCAGCCCTTTGGTCACGTGAAGAGTCAACCAACCGCTTGGAAATATCTCGGAAAAGTAAGTGGGCACTCGGACCCCATGGCCCTAGAGTTTCAACCCCAAACGGCTCGAATATATAGGTTCCAGTAAGATTGGAATATTTGCGCCGTTTGAGGTTTTCCGTACCTGCAGCAGCCGCCCCAGCACAATTCGCCGTACTAGAAAGATGGGATGGCGCAAGGGTGTCGACACATGTTGCATCCCACACCAAAGGCCGACCTAACTTCCAAGGCATTATGGACATTCCGTCTGGTCTCTTCCCATCGTCGCGTGCCAAGCCATAGGGTTCTAAAACAGCTGGCACCCCGGCGGTGACAAGAGCACGACGGATGATGTCATTGATGCTGGCGTGCCGTGCTATTCGGCCTGCGCTCCTACTGCAGGATAAGCCATGGTGTCCGAGGCGGTCAACAACTTCACCGCATTGGCAGCGATGCAGAGCCACACAAGGAGCGCCAAGACGCAGGCAAGTAGCGAGCCGGAAGGTCGAGTCACTCAGCATGGTGCCTATGTTGGGTGACGGTAGTGCCTGCAGCCAGAGCCCCGACTCCCACTCACCCACAGCCAGAAAACGAGCAAGCTCAGCAGTATTGGTGGACGTATTAATTAGTTTATTCCGTACCAACCTGCAGAGCGGCTCATCCCACTGTCTCTGGGAAGATGGGTTCACGGGCAGATCTGTATCCGGGCAAGCCATTTTCCAGGCATTCACCGCATCGGTCAAGCACGGCACTTCAGAGTCAACCAGGCAAGGGGCTAAAATTTTTCCAGCCAACTTTTCGGTGCTGTGGACAGAGGACAGGAAAACCGGTAAGCTGATACTAGTAATTTTACGGATATATATATATACATACTTAAATAAATACCCAACTTAGTACCCAATTAGTTCCCACTGCTGGGACGCAGGCCTCCTCTCTGTGAGAAGGATGGGGCTGTTATCCACCACGCGGGCCAAATGCGGATTTGTAGATGTCACATATCTTCGAATCTTTGGTTGTAGGACATGCCGGTTTCCTCACAACGCTCGACATTTTCCTTCACTGTTTTGAGTGCAGTGGTGCTGAAACAATTTACACAAAAAAAGCGCCTGTCTGAGTTAAACCTACGACCTACAAGCTCGTACGTCGTCGACGGGAGACGCCCTGGGCGTCGGGAATCCCAGGCTGATTCCCGGCCACCGTAGGCGCGGGCTTGCGGACGGCGAGTAATGGGTAGCTCGCTGTCCGGTAAGGACCAAGCCCGGGTCGTCGGCGTGTTGTGTTCCACGCGCGCCTGAAAGAGATGTCATCACCAACTTGTGGGGTCCGCAAGGGCCGATGCCTGCCAGGGGTGCGGGTTGTTCGAAAGAGATACCGCGGCCCCTGGCACACAGGCAACTGAGGAAACACGGGTGGGTTTTAGTCATTAGAAGTCTGACACGCCCTCCTGCTCCACCCAGAGCGGGAGAAGTTATTTGATGATTTCCCACGCACAAAAAAAAAGCTCGTAGTCATTTTTGACTGTTATTAAGTGCATTACATATAAAGTTAAAATACTTTTTTAGTTAACACGTTCAACGCCACGGAATAAAACTATGAATTTCCATTCAAGCCATGTCGGACAATGTTGGGCGACACCAGTATGTTCCGTTCGGGCCGTGGGGGACAATGGTGTCCGACAGTCAGACCTATGTTTAAACGTCTCTTCTGAGCTGTCGGTCAACAATACTAGGCAGTATTGTACGCAACATGACCCGCGCGGCCTCCTAGAACAGTGTAATCGCATCAGCACTCAAAAAAATATATATGTTAAAAAGTTATGTATATTTTTCTGATACTATTCTTGCATTAACTCACAAAATTATTGTGTAATGCATTACAAATTTATTTTTACGATTTTATGGAAAATGTAGTGTCCGATTTAAAGATGAAATAAATAATGATGAGAGTAGAAATCAAACTCGGTTTTATTATGTTAAACTTATGAAATAGGAACAATATTATCACAATTAAACTTGAATATTTGAGATCATGCGTTACTAGATAAAATAACATAAATCAAACAGTATT
Organism: Antitype chi; assembly: GCA_947359405.1. NCBI lineage: Eukaryota > Metazoa > Arthropoda > Insecta > Lepidoptera > Noctuidae > Antitype > Antitype chi. Next base: position 14,436,448 of record OX375818.1, on the reverse strand, counting down.
TTAGGTTTAAAAATAATTAAAATTAACAAAATAACAATCTTAGTTTTAGAAATAATGAAAAGTAACAAAATAACAATCATAATAAAGAAATATTTTATAAAGTACGATGTACTTTATTAAAACAATCTAAACAAAGAAACGGTTTATTTGGGCAATCGTCACAGAAAGTGTTTACCTTTTTTACTTTATTTTTCGCTTGGTTTCTACCTAGCATCTTTACTTTTTCCTTGTAACATTCAGAGCATCCTCTTCTAATAATACTACTCTTTCCTTCTTTCTTTACTAGTCTGTGCTTCCCTCGTTTTGGTCTTTTTACGCGAATCTCTTCCGTCTCAGGCATAGGATTCGAGCAAAATTCTTGTATTACTTCTTTTCTGAAGTCTACTACAGATATGTTTTTATTTGTAACTTTTTTATAAAGAATCATAGCATTCACTAACGTAGTATTAAGCAATAAATTAATAGCGAGTTTTTTATACCACTTTATTGTTTTTCGCAGTGGTGTAGAGTAAGCAGCTAATTGATCAGCCAAATCAACGGCACCTTTGACTTTATTGTAGTCTACAACAATCTTTGGCTTTGATATCACATTTCCTCGTTTATTTATATGATGAAACCGTACCGAATGCTTCGTGGACAGAACATACACCTCGCGCTTGTCCTTCCATTTCATCATGGTTATTCCGTCGGTGCTTTCGGCTGCAGCAAACTGGCCTTTTTTGAGCTTAGCAGTAACAACATGTTTGTGAAGCTGTCTTCTATTTTTTCGAATGGTGCCTACTAAATGAGTTTCTTTGTCTAATAATTGCCGTGCCAAATCTACACTTGTGTACCAATTATCGGTATACAATGTGTGTCCTTTGTTGAGCAAATCTTCGCATAAAGACATGACTACGTTTGTGGGCGTCGTATTTGTATCGTCGTTTTTTCCCGCGTAAATGCTAATCTTATACGTATACCCAGGAATCGTGCATAGTTTGAACTCTTTTATTCCATACTTGTGTCTTTTTTGTTTATTATACTGTCTAAATATTATTCTGCCACGAAATGGAACCATGCTCTCGTCAATACAAATATCTTCACCAGGGGTATAGTTGTTTTTGAAGTTCTCATTTAAATCGTCCACCAGTTGACGTACTCGATGTAGTCGGTCTTCTCTGTTTTCATCATCTTTATTAGAAAAATGTAACATTTTCAAAACCAATCCAAATCGGTTTCGGGACATCACTGTTCTCGGAAAGGGATGCCCGATAATTTTGTCTTTAGACCAATAGTGTGCCAATCTGGGCAATTTCACCAAGCCCATGAATAAAATTAGGCCAAAAACTTTTTTTATTTCGTCTATATTAGTCGGACTCCACTGATTAATACGTGCTCCTCTTGTAGCTTCAGCCATATTAGTAATGTTATGAATAGCATATCGATTTGTGTTATTCACTATTTGTTGAAACACGTCATCAGTCACAAAAAGTGAATAAAAATCGACGGGAGATTTTTCAGTCATAGATAATCTGACATGCAGCGGAGCACCCGAAACCTCGGTAAAAGGAATTATTTGGCGTTGATTACCTGAAGGCTCACTCCAAGAACTCGTGGAAGGTGTAAAGCTTGAAGTTTCTTGCGTACTGACCTCATATCCTGAATTGCTGTCTTCACTATCCGATCTAATGACACGTCGTCGTTTTTGCCTAGTAGGCGCTATTTGGTCTTCTTCTTCTTCTGAACTAATATGAAAACTATTGTTCAGCAGTGATATTTCAATATTTTGAAGCTGTGTCAGATCTTCCTCCGTTATTTCAAAAGCATCATCAAAGTCACACATTTTGAGTAATAAAAGTATATAAATCTATTGGATGAAGTCACAGGCAGAAGCTAGCCTAGTCTGTAGTCGTAGCGTGTTCATATTACGGCGGGAAAAAAACTGCGCGACTGGCGTTCTCGATAATGTCCTGCGGGGCACTAAGAATGTAAGAAATTAAGAATTACGCGCGCACACAGATAGTTACCTACAACGCGGCGCTAGAGTGGGGGCGCGCGGACGGGATACTCGGAAGTGGGCGACACTTTGACCCGCACGGCTTCAACGGAAGAAAGTTCATATAATCATACGCAGCAGGCCATGGGGGACAATGTTGGGCGACATGAGTTATCTTCACATTTATAAAGATTTCCGCGGTTATATCAATGTTTTGTAAGTTAAAAATGAATATTTAATAATATAATTAATAAAACAAAAATTCGATTTTTTTGTCAATTTCAATTTTTTTGTGTGGCGTAAAGGTAAAGTTATGTGTCGCCCAGCAATGTCCGACATGGCGTTGAACGTGTTAAAGCATCAAAATATAGTGTGTAGGTAACTACCTGCATGACTCCACGATCCCTGAAAAACGAACGCCATTCTCTAAAAAACCTTTTAACAAACCGCTGTCCTTTTACACCTCTCCATCACGAAACTTTCAAAACAGCTACTATTCAAAACTGCCACTAAAACGCAATTTGGTATACTTTAAAACTCGTATGTAAAGCGCATGGATCCCCTTGAAGTGCTAAGCCGTGTTGAGACTGGCGTATTCCCAGGGACACGACGCTTATCCATCAATATATCTTTTGCATACCGTGCGTTTGTAGTTTAATATTGTGTGTAGGTAGCTTTATGTTTAATGTAGCTATGGTAAGCGAAGAGGTTTGATACGGATGATATATCTTATCGTATATACATTAGGCCGAAATTTAGTTACGCTTTCACAAAAGTACAATAAGTTTAAAGCCATGAAAAGTCCGTGAGAGATCATCGCTTGTGCGAAATTAGAACAAGTCTGTTCTCCCGTTAAAAAACGATGATTTCATAAATTGACGATAGAAATACGTAAAAGTAAGTATTAGTAAAAATAAGCTTCGTTTTCGTGCATTTCCGTAACTATGTAACTTAAGTGAAATATTCGAGAAGGTAACGTTTTTGTAGATAAACTCAGCACCTTTGCAAATCCACGAAAACCATGAAAATGAGCCATTTTTAGTGTTTCATTTCCCATTTTCCGGCAAATTGAGAGCCGCGTAGTCGTACATAAAGAAACAGTTATTACGCTGAAAATCCATAAACACTGAATGTTAACTCACGAAGGATAATTTAAAATTCCGTTTCAATCAACTCGTAATATAAACAAGGTAATTCGTTGGACCATAAATTCGCAATTACGTCACTGGCGAACGACGTTCAAAATTACCTATTTCCAACATTTTTTCCATCCAACTCCCAGTAGGCATCGAAAACTGGGTAGGTGTGGTCGGACCAAGAGAAATCGTTCCCATTGGTCGCCTGTGAACACACCCACTGCTGTAACAAAAAGGAACATCGGCTCTGAACGAGACTAGTCCCTAAACGGCGAGCCTTGAGAATTTCTCTCTCCCTTTCTCAAGTCGTAGTGTTCTGTTTCAGGACGGTGCCCACTGAAACCGGGTTCAGTCCGAGATCCCCCGAGCATTATACAGCGCCATCTCTGTGAATACGGCCGTACTACGTGAGAAAAGTTTCAGCAAGATGGCGCCGATGGTCGCGTCGAAAGGCCTTTTGGGACTCGGAAAAGTTGTTGACTTTGTTACGAAAGAGTGGAAGGTTTTACTTTCAAGTTCTAAAATAGGTACCTATAGTTAAATTACTTTTGTTTCAACTGTGTTTTGTTTCTTAAACATCCTTGAACGTTTTTTTATTTGTTTTCTATTTTCTTTTTAGTACAAATCCTTATAATGTTATCATTGGCTAATTTAAATGTATCAGTAAAGCATTCAGTAATAACAAAAATGGTTTTACTACTTCTCTTAAATAAGAAAAATAAAAACTGAGTAAGTATGGAAAATTAATAAAATTGGCGCAAAAGCAATTATCATACTAGTTTTTTGCGCTTTAAATGAATTATTTTGGTCACCGATCTATTTGAGAAGAACTATGATCGAGCACTGAATACAGGAACGTCGTGAAAGTGCGACTGGCTTTTACTTTAGTGGTAGTAGGTTCGACTCTCGGACGGAACAAATATTTTTATTGGTGATAGGTGTAATTTTTGTGCTGTAGCGACATAGAACTGTATGAAGAAACAATCCACGGAAATGTGTGTTAGAGAAACTTAAAAAACTTTAAAAAAACGTTATTATTGTCTATACCTACTTTTTACTGAAAGCCTTAGCTTTCAGTAAAAAGTAGGTACAGACAATAATTTAAAAGATTTACACGAACTCGATAAATTATAGGAGCAGCCATAAAATGCGAAATCGATCTCTTGTAAGTAGCTTATCAATTTATAAGGGTGGCTTAGCGTCCTACACAGTAGGTGCTTATCTGTGGTAGGTAGGTACCTACTTAGCTTTCTTATCTAAAATAACTTTGTCCTGCTATTAATTAATTAGTATTCTCTACTTCGATGCAAAGTCTAGTTACTTTTTGTATTAAAATGTTGTTGTAAATTGAATAAGCAATCTTCTTTTATTTTGTTACAGAATTCAGTATCCGAAAAGCTTTTTAAATTTTAGTATGAAGTGGATTCTATTGGTAGGTATATCTATATTTATAAAATAAAATATATACATTGAGCCGTTTACAAAAAAGGCTAACTTAAACGATTTTACTCAACTATAAGTCCATTACATTTGCAGTAATTAAATTGCTTTGTTTTCTATAAATGTCTTTAACATATTTGTCTTGGATTTCCGAAAATTGTTGTCAAAGAAACAAATGCTGGCTCTCCAAGACTGCTTGACCCTCGATTTCATATCAAAAGTTCGATGTGAGGGCTGTATTTATACTGTTTGTACCGCTGCGCTGCTACGAAACCGCGCTACGAATGCGTAGCTCTAGCGCTACGTAGAACTATAGACATCCGATTTTATTTTAAATAACCAATCAATTAGTTATGCCCATAATGTTAATAAGAGCTAATAAAGGGACTAATGGAAATTACATAGATTAGCTGGTTTCAGAAGTAATTTTGAACTGAATTGTTCCTGCCTTTATGTATAGCGTTTGAGAGATGACTCAGTAATACCTACTGCAGACACCGGAACTGACTCAGGTAGTAAATTCACCAAGCGTGGAGGTTGCAGATATACCCTGAAATTGGTATAAAATGCAAGGAGGATTCTGCAGTCCATTTCATTCCAGATTCCTTGACCAATATTATACCAACAGTAGTCGCCTTTTAAATTATCTGTAGTAGCCTATTAGATGTAGAAAAGATAGATAAATAATTATTTTTTTCCATTTTCAATACTACTAACCAACATTTTTGGGTAAAAACTTTTTACTAAAGACAAACCTTAATATAACCGTGCGAAATTGCGTTGTAAGTCACAATATATCGGTAATAGCTAATTAGCCGTAATCCTATAATCGGTCAGGTTAGAAAATTACCCACTCGGGTCCTATTTGCGGTGGCCGCGATTAGGCCCATAAAACTCGGTGCGATCTTGATAAGGGATGCGCGAATCGGCAACGTATACAGTGTGAAGTGCCAGAGTAATAAACATTCGTTTGAATTTATTGTCTAACTGTTGCAGATTAGGTAGAATAGGTATGTAGTGTGTATGCTGTGGTGTTTACTGTTAGCGGTAGTTGTGTGATAAGTATATATGTATAAATAATTTTGTAGTTTCTAGACGGTTCTGCAAAAGTTGAACGAATGCTTTGAACTTTTTCAAGCTTGGAATGAAATGAAAATTGTAAAATTCATCTAATGGTATGAACCACAGGATTTTCCCCGGAAGCCTCATGCTTTATGGTGCTACAGAGACCACTGCATATCAAGGAGTAGACCGGGGCAGCCAAAAGATTCACCTTACGGTAGGACCTAAATTAAAATAAATCAAAGTCAAGAGTAATTTATTCAAATTAGGCTGAAAGTCAGCACTTTTCGAACGTCAAAATACATAAGACAGTCCCCCAAAACGCCCACCCTTCACCACTACCTAGTGCTTTAGCTGGGAAGAAGAAGTGGCGCTACAAACTCCCCAGCAGAAAAATACATTCTGCCGTCCTCTGTCTTCTACGTGCAATTAAAATATACTGAAACCATCAATCCCTCGACTTACCAACAGAATCCCAAAGACACGTAAGTTGGAGTTAAGTTTTCGAGCTTGCAGACTTCCTTCACATTCGTACCACAAAGAGTCTAAAATCCTAAATCAGCTGCAAAAATTAAGTAGCCTGTCTCCATAAACACATCACTCTCCAAATTCATATGGCCAACTGTTTGTAACTATTCAGGAGTTTAGTTAGACTCGGCGTAAAATGTTAGACACCTGACGTCCAAGTTGTAAATTTTTCGCTAACTACCTTGACGTGCTGCATGATTTTTACGCTAACTTTCATCTGCTAGGCTCCACTGAGACATCACTCCACCATTTGTGTTCAGGTTTTAATGTCTATGCATATTCGAATGGTTGGTTGTTCTTTTCGAAAATTTGGCTTTATTTAGACACAGCATAAAGAGCAATTAAAACATATCTCGAATGTCCAATTTGAGAAAACGAAAAAAAAAAAATCGTGTGACACGATCCAATAATGAGGATATAATTAGTACCTTTCAAAACTGTCGTCAAAACCCAGCAACCACTTTAGGAATAAATTGTCATCGAGATGCGTATCTTTGTGACTATATAGAATCTGTTATTTTCAGATAAATGATAAACTTAACTCAAAATTGATCCAAATCGAGTTACGTGTATGTACAGTTAGATGGAATCAATTGTGGTATGATAGTTGGGTTAGGTAAAATATGTTGAGGGTTTATTTCCTTATGCAATAGTTTCTCACTTTCTTCAAAAATAATGTGTTTAGCTACATCAGAAACAAGAATAGCATCGTGACGTTAGGTAGATCTAAAAAAAAAACACAATTAAGTGCGACCCATTCTGAGAAAGTCTTATTAATCTTGGCCCTAATTTTACATACTCATTGCTATTCATGTTCAACTGTAGTCAATTAGTTTTCAAATTGCTCATCGTAAAAGGACAATGTGCTAACACTGTAGATATGGGCCTCCGAATACTGAAAATATACATAATACATATTTTTTAAGGAGACCTTGATTTTCGCATACATATTTACCTATTTTTCCATACTATTCTTTTTCTTTGTCAATACTATCCACCACACCAACCCCAATCCACATACGTATCCTTACAATCGAAACGTAAACAGTGTGTGTACAAGCTACGTCAGTGGGACGCACAATACAAAGTGCCACAATTAAGTGCGACCCGCTCCGTCGGAGTTCAACAGTTTTTCCCTCGTAATTCTATTACATTATTAACTTACACCGTGTTAAGGAAGTAGGGATGGCTTCGAAGATTCCACTTGTCGATATTGTAGAAATCCATCGATAGTTCTCCGAAAGTGTGGCAGAGAAACGTCAACATAAATTACATGTAACTTACATGTAAAGTAATAAGACTGATGAGAAGAAATCGGGAGTTTAAAACCCAATCATTGCACAATTGACATTATACCTAATTCTATGGTAATTCTAATCACTTGTCAATTTCAGTTGAAAGGCTTAAAATACTAGCAATTGGCTGCTGTTAGGGACAGCAGAAGTCGGAAATCGGTAGCGAAGTAGCTCGACTGCCCGCGTCCCGCACGCCGCTCATCTCGCCGCTGCCCGCCGCCTTCCGCTGTCTGACGACAGCAGCCGAAGATTGCCGAGTGGTCGGAGGTGCCCGATCAGCTGCATCTAATCTTTTTGAAGAATTCGGCATTCAGGATAGGTTAGGTTAGGTTAGGTGGGTGGTGAATTTGCCAAAAGTTATTAAAAAAAAAAACTACCTCGCTTAGATCACATATGTCACACTCACTATGTATACACAATTCATTACACATTTTATTTCAATTAAACTATTGACTCATTCCTCATCGAAAAATGCGATCTTCCCAGGAACAATTTACTTACCTGCGATGAAAATTCACAAACTGATATTTCATCGATATCGATACCGATACTCGCCACCCACCGCAGCCACAAAGTCAACGGCGGTCGCTCGTCGCGTTCACAAAGATCGCTAGCTGAAAACTTTTAATACTTTAACTTGACTTTCACTCAATTTCGCTTAACGCCTCCGTTGACACGGCTCGATGCCGCTGCCGGTCTGATATCACCTTATAACTGTTTTACTGTGGCGTTATGGTACAAACTTGGACTGGCAGATTTCTAAAGTGCCTTTATGAGGTTAAAGGTACTTTGTTTGAAATATTTTATTTTTATTTTTCTTCTTTTTTGATATGGCGAAGTTTGTGATAGCAACTTTTTGATCGAGGATTTTTATCGTTAAATATTTCGCCCACGAAGTAAAGTCCTAAAAAATGTCTGGGTTTACTGCGTATCCCAATAAATCTGTACGTATTAAACGTACAAAACAGTTAAGTGAGAGGGGAATGCTTAGAGCAAAACTTTAACAGGTATAACCCAAACTTTTCCTGCAAACCACCAAACATTCCCAATCGAATCCGAACTAAATAAAATACACAAATAGATGGCACCCCAAAAAAAAATTGCAAAAGGAGAAACAAAATAAAACCCCATCACGACACGACAAATTGATGTCATCCATCCCTCTCTTACTAACAGTCGCAACATATCACTCGACGCACGTCCTCGGCATTTTTCCTCTATATATTATTAATACATAAGTACAATCCGATGCACCGTTCCCCCCTCCGGGTGATGTATAGCTCTGTCCTTTTCTATATTGTTGGGTCTAGTTTTCCCAAGCGACCGAACCCCGAGGGTAAAACTCCCTAGGGTCGGTATTGACTCTACTGTAGAAGGAAAGTTATCTGTACACCTATTGTCGACCACCCCCTCTCTCCCCACACCAGTTTTCAGCCCGTTCCACCCTCGACTTTCTTATGCGTTTTACGTTTTATTTTTGAGAATGTTTCTAGGCTCGAATTCGTGTTGTTTTCATAGTCTGCAGTTTGACTATAAATATTTTTTTATGTGTAGGTAAATATGTAATTTTATTTACTTAAAAGCCGTTTTATTTTTATAAGTTATTTCTTGATGTTTGCTTTGCAATTACCCTGGAAAGTCAAAGTTCTATGAAGTTTTTTTTCTAAGCTTACTGCGTAAAATACCTTTATGATATCAGGGATAGTGAAAAATCTAAGACACAAAACACAGAAAAAAAAACAAATTCCAATCAAAAAATCAGAAAATTGAACAAACTACATCCCATAAAACCAATTTCTATTAGCAACATGACCCGTGCTTAACATAATTTAAGGCTAGGTGCACACTGGACGCTAATTTGGTAATGCGTGACATCGACACGCGACCGCCATGCGTCGCGACCGCCACGCGACAGATTGACGCGACAAGACGATTTGTTCACTTAACTTGTTTATCGTGAGGGACAGACAAATATGCGAAAGAATAAAAATGTCACTCCCGCCCTCTTTGTTATCCGATACTCAATCACATTTTCATAATAAGGAATTAAATTGTTGCATTTGTGAGTAGGTAGTAGTAGCATCGAAAATTAGTAAACAGAAAATTAATTTTCAATTTTACCATAACATGTCAAGCAAGCAAAAATTTTAAAAACATCTGTACTTTATGGTATGTTTTGTACCTTAATCTGCATGTTCTAGAAATCTTTAGAACAAACCACAGGAGCTGGTCTTTTATCACGGTTAATACAAGTTCCTCGTCCTTATAAATAATATATGTTGACAGCTGATCGAAATGCTACAGACTGATAAACAGAACATTACAATTACAATTCTACTATGTAATGGAAAGGTCAGCATTTCCATAGAACCTAATCAATCAAACAAAATTGAAAAACTAAATCACAATTACAATACAGAATACAAACCCACACCGCCTGCTCCAAATAAGTCCGTCTTCACACCGATATGGAATGACATCCGGACGGACGCGTGCGACAGACGCGACACACGTGCGCCGCACACGACGACAAACGAGCTCGACTAAACGCTCATTTAGATTATTGTAGCGTAATCTACTTAGACGATTGTGTGTGCGCGCAACCTTATGTGGGATTGAACTGCAATACTTTAAAATATACATTGTTTTTTTTTTAAAGGCTGATAGGTACGTGAAAAATATTTTTTGCAAAATAAAAAAACTAAATACTTCACTTTTTTTCTTCAAATGTCGTATATTTTAGGTGTCATGCCTCTAAACTAATTAAGTTCCCATTTATTATAACACCCTTTCCAAACCCAATATTAGATAACCATAATTAATTTAAATGGTACAAAATTGTACCTTTAAAACGGGCAAGTCTATTCTCATGCTAATTCAGCAGTAATACGATCGCCGTTCTTTTCTAAGTACAATTAGGGGCAGATATAATCCCATGCATTATCTAGTCAGGAGCAACAAAAGAGAATATTACCCCTACAAAAATTGTTAGTATAATATTTCAAGTGGGGTGCAAAAAGTACCATGTGTGAAATCACAATGGTTCAAAAGTGTGTTTTTGTTAGCATCACATTTGACGATGATTGATGGGTTGTGTCCAGTTGTGATCAAGCAGGATAGATCATTTTGATAGTCATCAGTCATATCATAAATGAAGTGTTTAGTCTAATACAGGGTGGCGAGATTCTACCCGTCACTTTAAACAACTTTCGCTGCGAAACTCTTATCTGATTCGTGAAAAAAGATCATATTCCTATACAACATGTAGACAGACTATTTCGATGCATGTAAGTTTTTTTGCAATTTTTACAGTATGAGTTTTATAGCGAAATATGTTTGAATGACGATGACGTGTAGAATCACTCCCTTGACGGATGCAGGTCACTAAATCGTCGCCCTGTATTTATTTTTCCTGTTGTGTATACCTACTTCGACTTCCTCAAATTAATTCTTGAAATGTGCACTCCAAACGCTCATCACAGAGCCACTTGAGCAAATAATTACAAATTCTAATTAGAGATGATAATTGGTGTGTTAGCATATCTCTTTTAAGAATTGTTAAACTATTTTCTCAGCAGTCAGAACTATAATTCTGTACCTGAGTACTTCGAGCGGCTCGCTACTACGTCATAAGTTAGACTATGAATAAAATGTACTGTATCACCACAGCCAAAAGTGTTAGTCAATAGTCATCAAATGTATTTTTAACCGAATTTAAAAAGAAGGAGGTTATCAATTCGACATGATTTTTCCTTTTTTTTCGGGCATAACTCCGTCATATATGGACGGATTTACAAAACTCTTTTTTTGTTCGAAAGAGGTTTATTCCGCAATGGTCCCATTAAAATTTCATATCTATAGATCTGATGATGAGTGTCGGAGACAGACAACGGAACTCTTTAAAAAATGACTGCAAATCTACCGCGATTGCTGCTATCGCATAAATATGCATTGCTTTAACCCTAAGGATGATGAATTTCCAATTGGTGTGGGGTAGGTACTATAACTAAAAAGTAAAAAAATAAAAACTTTTTCCAAAATAAAAAAATCTTTGTTTTTGACTACCACTTGTCTTTCACTTGTTTTATCATAAGTATTTTTGGAACCATCATAGCCAGTGTTTTCTGTTGGCTGCACGCTATATGAGAAAGCTGATAGACGTTACTGAAGGTGCGAAACATGTAGCTAAATTCTGGGCTGACTCTATACAGATTACTCTAACAAAAAGATTGCAGCCAGAAGTCAAATTCACAATGAAAACACCAAATAATTATTTTACGTAATTTAATCTCGTATTTCGTGATAATTTGTTTCATGAACGATTACAATTTACAATGTCTTATTCGATACACAGTTGCGTTAAATAATAATAGGTAACTACATAATATATTCACGGAGTTTATCTCACAAAATACAATTCGTTTTGCGTGAATCTAAGCAAAGTGAACCAGAGAAGAGATATTTTATTTTTTTCGTATACATTCATTTCGGCATCAGATTTTCTTTCGTTGTACATTTTATATCCCAAGCTTCGTATTCACTGGATATGTATTGTTTCTAGATATGATCAATATTTGGTAAAATACTTCGATGTCCGAAATCGTAACCTAAGCGCGAGAAATAATAGAAATGCTATCCAAATTTAAGAATCGAAAAATTTACACTTTTACGTTTTAGTTACATTAAAAATTTACAACGTTACTTACAATAAATATATCACAGATTTTACAAGAAAAAAATCGACACACATTTACGAGAAAACAAAAACAGATTCTTTTTACATTGATATTTTAAAATCGTCCTGATGAGTTTAACGTTAGCCTTCAATGTATATAAAAATCTACACTACGTCCAATCTAGCAACCCAACTATTGAATGTTATTTATTACCTAAATATTTACATAACAATTACAATTATATTTACAAAACCGCCACTTTCCGTTCACATCCTAGTTTTCATGAAACTTAAGTACCTAGGTACAACCAGCAACAAAAGTGGTGAATGATATGAAAAAAAAGATACAGCTATGTGATTTAAAAAAAAATGTTTCATTATATCAAATCGTTTGAAAGAAAAGCTTATATTTATACTAGAAAATCTAAAAAAACAATCAGTTTTCTTCTTTCTTGAGTAGAAATATTCGTTTTTCCACAAAATAAGAATTGGCAATTCAATCAAAACACAATAAATTCAGCAACGAGTTATTATCACTTTTCAATACCACTTTCAACGAACATTGTTTTATATAAACAAACGACAGCATTTTACTTAGATATAAACATCTCACTAAAAAAACTGACCGTCGTAAACATACGCCAGTGGGGGCTACTTGGAAGCAAGTGGGGCTGTCTGGGCATACTGTTGAGCGCTGCAAGTTGGCAGCGAGAACGGGTTGACACTGAACGGCGATGATACTAGGCCGCCCATTCCTGTGGACAACGAAAATACATGTTATGTTTTGTATCTTACTCTGCATGTTCTAGGAATTAAAACGGAGTAAAACTAGGCAAAGACCACTCCGCTTAGTAAACGTTCCACTCTACAGGGTCAAATTAAATTAGCTGTCAATACTTACCCACGTGTTAGGTATCATTATCACAACGAATGAAAAAAAAAACAGTAACATTTACATTAAGGCAACCAAACGACTGTAATGTTTTGGATTTCTGGAAATTGGTATCAATATTACTCGAAAAATTACAAAAACAGTTGATCTATTACGGGCCATCGAATGATGTTTTTTTTTGTTTTCGATATCGATCGTGGCTAAGGTATTGGTAGCTAATGTAATTTGACCCCGTATAACTCTGCTTATTAAAGTTTCCACTCTATCAACGCCATTTTGGAACGATTCCATCCTCAAACCTATTTTAGATTCAGTAAGCAACTGCTGTCTGTCTAACGTTTTAATGTTCACGCCGTAATATTTTTGTTGATAGTTTGAAAGATGAACATCGAGGTTGAACATCCTATTATTGCTTTTTGTTGTTTAGTGTTTTATTAGTTTTAATATCAGATAAAACTATAAATAGCGCAACCTTAACCATACACTACTTGAGTATCACAAAAATACAAATGCATCTGACTTTTCAATAAAATGTTAATAATTTATTTAAATTTCAAAATATTAACCTCAATAATTTTGACCACGACTGTCCCGAATTCAGAATAGGGTTAGCAAAACATGCATACTGGCATACAACACATCAAATACAGCGCTACGGAAAAAAGTAAAAAAAGCGAAACAAAACAAAATCGCAATACAAATAAAACAAAACTACTAACACTGAACGGCGAGGTGGTGCCAATTCTGATGATGCTCATTGGCTACTCGTGGCGGACTCTGCCTCACAACGGCAAAAGCGCTTCTCAGCTTAGTCTCTTTATTCTGAGCCCCTTTCATATCGCTGTCGGTGCATTTTGTATGAATGTTTACCGGACAGTCGCCCAGGCTTTTAGAATTCCCATTTCTTTCACTGTAATGTCCGCTATCTTTCGTGTTATACGCGTTATAGTGACGGTCAGATGATAAGTGTCCATTCATGTTCGCCGGATGGTACGGTCCTAGAGACACTGGACGGGATAAAGAAAATAGGGGTTAACACAAAGCGACGTATACAAACAGATGCCGTGCGAAGAAAGCGTCGGAATCGTGAACTTAAATCTTGTTTGTATTATTTAGCTGGAGATAAGCTGGGTTAGACAATTTTAAATATAAGAAGCTAGATGCAAGTGTAGTATTATTTTGAGGATTATGTACTATTGTTGTAATATTATTTATTTATCGTAAAAAAAATCCCATTGATCCTACTAAGAATTAATCACACAAGTTAAAAATATATATACATTAAAAATTCCAAAGTGGGGATCGAACCCTTTTGAAAAGATAACCAAATCAAAAAATCTCAGATGAATGTTTTGTTCATGCCTGTACACACGGCTACACATAAAGCTATACATTTCCAGTTTACGCTGATCTCGCACTGTACGGAAATCCTATACAATGCGAGATTAGCTTGTACTGGAAATGTATAGCTTCATGTGTAGCCATGTGTACCTTCAGTCATGTCATCATAGTTTTCCTAATCAAATCAACAGAAAATGTAAAAAATATAAATACTTAATATTCATATTTTTAATGGTTTTTTAACCGTATAACTTTTTTTAAGAGAAAATATATTATATTTTCTCTTAAAAAAGCACCACTCGCCAAGTTCTCAAAAGATACCGAAAAAGGAAAATTGAAAAATAAATATAGCACTCACGAGACGTGGTATTGAAGAGTGAGGTCGGCGGCGCGGGGTAGTGCTGCGGGTGCGGGTAGGCGGCCGGCGCGGCGTGCGGCGTGGACGCGGCCGAGCAGTAGCGCGGGGACACCGAGCCGCCACTGCGCGCATACTCCTCTAAAAGAAAAAGCCTGGGATCAACACAATACTGTTAATGACCACCTGGAAAAGCATCAAGGTACATAGAAAAGGAATAATTATTTTATTGTGATCTTGTGATTTTAGTCGCATGCGGATTTGCTCAAGCTCTTGTGAATCAGTACTTTTCGAACGTTAAATTACATAAGACAGTCCCCCAAAACGGCCGTCCTTCACTATAATTTGAAAAGGTGTATTGCGGGTCCCCCGCATGCAGGTCCAATTCAGCCATCAAATCCGCATGGCACATAAAAGGCCTTTAGACTTATTGAAGTCTGTAACTGTCATTGGACTACTATTGGTAGAATTCAACCGTTATTGGTTTCGTCATACAATTTCAGTAAAAAAATGTTTCTGATAAAAGGAAAGACATGCCTTTGTAAAAAAGGGAAATGATGAGTAAAACAAATTAAGCGCAAACCCACCTTCAGTCCACTGCGAGGCCGCAGTATCCTGCACGCTGACAGCTAGTTGTCCGGTGTACGAGTTGAAAGGCATGCTGGCAGGGGGTGATCTGGGAGCGCCCAGCCCCAGTTGGTTGTTGCGAGGCATCGAGTACAGTGCCTCCGCCAAGTCCGCCGCTCGTTTTAGGATTATTTCCTGTGGGAAGAGCATTTTGTTATTGTTTTTTTTTATAGATTAGTTAGTTAAGCAATAAAATATGACTACATACGAAATAAAATAAAATAAAGGGTACATAGAAATGAAGTCATATGAAACATAACTCTAAATGAAATTGCATAGAAATTTTATCACTAAACACACTAGGGTCTGGAAAAAGATTTCGTCAATTTCAAATGCACCCCATTCAATACAAAATCTTCCATAACATTCTACTAAATGATTTATATACAAAAAGGATAAAATATAACAGTGCGGCAAAATAAAACATACCTTAGGTAATTTTTCCGGGTCCCCGGGATGTCTTGGTATAAGTTTCTGTAGTCTCTGAAAGCCGTAATCTATCGTTGGCTCGTTCAACGCTGCTATGCGAACAAGAGAAAAACAAAATCAATCATTAGTTGGCCCACTAACAAATGAAAGCCTAATTGATGGATTGTATAAGATTTTCCGATGTCCCCTAATTACTGATTATTTTTGGAGGAAAAAAATTGGAACGTAAATAATGAGGGAATTTGATTTGGTTACAAGCGAAGAAGTAGGAGTAGCTAAGTAATTTGGAACTAAACAGATCCCATTATATAAAAAGTATTAAATTAAAAACCCAAAGTCAGCAACCTTATTGCTTACCACACTTTTATTTACAATCTTAATCATTTTGAAGGCCATTGTTGCTTCATGTTCGAAAAAAAATTCTGCAACTGTCAAAATGAAAGCCATTGCTACTGCTAATGCGCTACCGTGCCGAAAAGCAAGATTAGTAACGTTGACACCTAATGAGACGAAGTAAAAAGGGCATATAGCCCTTTTATTATTCTCTGCTTCTTTAAGAACTTTTTGCTTTTCAGTGCCATACTTGAAAACTTCTAATTTTTTTTCTCGTTATTAAAAGAGGTGTATAACAGCATAATTAATGTATGAACATGAACGAAGCAGGAAGAGTAAGGTATGTAGAAATCGTAGCACAAGGCACTGTAGTTTGTGCTTTAATTGAAAATTAAGCTTGAGTATATGCTACATACAATACACTAGGATAAAAATAAAAACTATACCAAATAAGTTATATCTAAAGCAACATATTTAAGACTGTGTGGAGGGGCTTGTGCCTAAGTAATAACAGCCGCACGGGTCGATTGATCAGGTTAAGCTACGCTTGCCGCGGTTGGTCCGTGGATGTGTAACCCAACCTTACATACCAAGACTCCACCGTGTGTTGCAAAGCACGTTAAGTCGTTAGTGTCTACTGTCATTCGTGTAATCTTGACAACCTTTTTTTTGTATGGGAAATCATTAAATAACTTCTCCCGCTCTGGGTGGAGCAGGAGGGCGTGTCAGACTTTTACTGACTAAAACCCACCCATGTTCCCTCGGTTGCCTGTTTGCCAGGGGCCACGGTATCTCTTTCGAACAACCCGCACCCCTGGCAGGCATCGGCCCTTGCGGACCCCACCAGTTGGTGCTGACATCTCTTTGAGGCGCGCGTGGAACACAACGCGCCGTCGACCCGGGCTTGGTCCTTACCGGACAGCGAGCTACCCATTACTCGCCGTCCGCAAGCCGCAAGTTTGTCAGAAGCCCGAAAGTCTGATGACCAGTCTTACCAAGGGGTTTCGTATTAACCAGTAACTAGGTTGTAGAGGTCAGAGAGGCAGACTCAGCTGCATCCGGTAAACTCAAACTCAAACTCAAACTCAAAGCATTTATTTCAATTAAACCATTTACAGGCACTTTTGAATTGTCAAAAAGTCGACCAGTTGGAAAGTTGAAGCTAGTTGCTCATTCCAAAACGTAGATCTCTATGGAGAAGAACGGGCAAGAAACTCCATGGACACTCTTTTAAAACCTGTTAGGTATTACAAAATCTTGGGAACATTATTCTTGTTGCTTCTAAAAAAAAACAATTCTAAATTTATGGTTTAAAATAAACCATGGAAGTTAGGAGATGACCAGTCTCAACCGACGGCGCCCATTCACGAACTTGACGCGTGGATCAGCACCTTCCAGCTCAACCATTAAGGTAATAACAGTAAGGTAAGACAACATAGTTAGATAATGATACTCACAAACATAAACAAATCTTCCTGGCGCTCCCTTACAGAACTGCTTACTCTTATACGAAAGCGTCACTTCCACCACTCCAGGTATGTGTCGCGGCGGGGTCTGCACTCTTATCGCGTGTGATGTTATTAACTGATAAAAGATAAATGCCTTGTTTGTAGTGTTATAAATTAAGTGTTGATCGATTGCTGGTCTAAAGAGAATGATAGAAGAACTTGGCTGGGTCCACTTGCATGCTCGATTTAGAAACAAAATCGAAGCGATAGTGTGTGAGAAAATATTTAGGAGCGTGATTTTTTTTTATTTATATTTTATTAACAAGTAACAATGTACTAATATAGTAACAATATTTCGTATGGTGAATCTTGTCGACCTTTTTTCCATACAAACTTCGGCAGTGTATAACTCCACTGTTCGATAATGAACATCAAAAATTAAACATGGTATGATTTTGTCTCATTATTAATATTGTCCGTACGGAAACACAATACTAAAATAAAAAGCCATTTAAAAGTTATGAGCGTACAAAGATTGTTTTTCTTGCTTATTTAACATAACTTTGGGCGTGTTTCATTATAAAAAGTGTAAAATCTCCAAAACCAAGTCGGTACCGACAAAGCTCAAATATCGAAAAGTTCAATCAACTTTACTGGTCATTGATTTATGCAGTGGTTTTTTCATAAAACCCGATCTTCCGAAGGACTTTTCTTAATATTTTTCGCACCCTTTTTATTATAACTGATCCTGCATCTCACTCAATAATGTTGTGCATGTAGACTAGCGTATAACTGCTCATCACGGGTACTACCTCTGTCGGACACGATGCTTGGTGAGGCAACTTGCTTTTTAGCCAGGGCCACCAGTGAGTTCGAGCCCGCGACTAGATTCCCCTTATGAGCCATTTATGAAATAAGCCTGCGGCCCTATTTTGGTTCAACAAAGGTTTTTGCTTGTTAATAGTTCATGTTTTTAACCGTCTATAATTAATTGCATATTGCTAGCACAATAGAATATGCTCAATAAATTGACACTTACAACAGCAAAAATTATATACAGACCAGCAAAAATATGTTAAGGTTTACCTCACTCCAAACCAGCATGGTCCCAAACACAACTTGTAGTCCGTCGAAGAAGTTGTCTCCTACTATGATCACTGTCGACCCCCCCGACGTCCAGCCTTCGCTCGGTGATATCGCCTTGATGCATGGAGTGGCTACTGGCAGAGGAGGATATAAACCTGCTGTCAAAAATGTTATTTCAGTCATTCTGAAGAAGTTTGAAGAAAATTCTAACTCACAAAAAATTGGCAGTGTCATACATTTGAAAATGTTAGCCATGTTTTGTAGAAAACATGACGGGACTATACTCTATTTATAATAGCATTAGACAGAAGTTAAAAAAGGTTATTTTTAAATGTACACTTCGTAACAAGATTACATTAAACGTGTTGCAGTTACGATTAATGCCAAATTTATTATAATTTATTTAAATATTAGCTGTCACACTTTATTGTAATCAATGAAATTATGTGGCTTTCATATAAATGAAAGCCATGAAAAAATTATGTAAATAATTATTACATTTCAATTTAAAATTAAAGTATCAATGCTAAAAACCTAAAAGAAGCAGGAGTAAACAATACCGAGTGACTAAATTAGCTGATGACGACGAAGTTTTACCAACGTATTGTGAGTCGTAAGTTGTTATATAAAAAAAAGAATTGTAAAAAAAGGATATTTTATTTCCTTTAATATTAATTAGGTTTAAATCATCGTGTGATTGTTTGTTTCATTAATTCGTTTTGTTGTAGGTTTGTAATGTGTGATGAAGATGTTATTATAAATAGAACATTATTTAAAATAAAATTAGTTTTTACTTCGTTTAACTCTCAGTATTTAGTACAGTCTTATATCTACCTAAAAAAGTTAGAACTTAACTTTGATATAAAATGTTTTGCACTCCTGTTTCTACGAGCCTCTTTTTGTAAAGCTATAATAAATGTAGTATAAGTACTTATGTGTAAAATATTAACATAGTATACCATCACTGCTTGTTTCCCCGATGGGTACATACACGCACATTTCGCCAGCTATGTTTAAGTCCCATATAATAAGGGGCGAGCCTATTGCCATCAACCGGGCACAAATCCAGACCCCGGGCTGCTACTGAGAAATTCAAGATAGAAAAACTCAATAACACTTTGCTCGACCTGGGAACCGAACCCAGGACCTCATGCTCAGCAGTAACGGTTCAACCATTAGACCAACAAGGGAGGCGAGGTAATATTGTCTCCAAAAATAATCGGAAGCAAGCTGTGGCAATGATACCTTCTCAGAATCCACAAATACTTTCGCAAGTCACGACACGGCTTAAAATAGTTCCCTAACTTTCATATAAATAGCATTCAGGGTCGTAAATGGCATCTCCTGAGAAGCCGCAAAAGTAAGGGCTGAACGGTACAACAACTTAAAAGTTGAACGCCAAACCACTAAAACTCGCTCCGTCCTACTTGAACGTACACTTTAGACTGTTCTAGAAAAAGGACAATTGTACACCGTAAAAGTCACCGTGTAAGTGTCACTGATACAGAGAATAAAGAGATAAGTAAGAATAATTGAAAATGCATTTTAACGGTGAGTAATAAAGTTGATTATAGAATACAGTTTCACGGTCGTTATGACGTTGTCAGCTGCCATGAGTGCAAGGTTTAGGGGGGACACGCGCTGAACAAGGGGGAAACTGAAATCTTGCGAGCAACGTTGTAATAAAGACGGGAGAAAGTGAATTTAAGGGGACGAAAGGCGATTACTTCGGTGGTTCTTTTTTAATTTCACTAATATTATATTCTCCCCATTTAAGATGTTTTAATATTCCAGGAAAAAAGGTTGCTCGGATGATGTATTTATTATTTACAATTTCAGATAAAATCAATCTCATCAGATCGTTTGGAGATTATATTAAGAATGTTAAGTTTAAATTGATGAAAGCTTAAACATATGGTTTTAACTAGCTATTTGTTTTTTAAACTATTCCTTTTAAAAATACCAACGTTGGATCAGAAATACAGAAGTCAAAAGAAACAATAACACAGGAAGTAAGAATGTTTTCACAAGTTCACGAGACGATGCTTACAAGAACTTGTGCAAATTTTCTCATTCGCACCGTGTCCATCCCTTCGAATCGGTTTCGCGCCGTCTAGCCTCCTTAAAAACTTTGACGCTTACTTAATGTGGAATAGGTTCATTTTGTTTTTGCTAAATTACATTTTAAAATTGGGCAGTAACACGTTCAAAATTAGGTTGACTTTGAATGGATGTTAAAGAAGTGAACATTATAGTATTTCTAAGGTCTTATTTATCTGTCTTGTAAATGGTTTTCTATGGTAAGTGGCTAGTTAAGGGTGAATAATGGCATGTTGATTCCTTCTTATTTAATTGGAATTAATTAAAATAACAAAAATAACTGCAGTGGAACCTACCAGTAGGTAAGCTTCGTAAAAGGCTTTTTTTCTGTCTCCTTTTCTTACAATTTTAGGACATTCAGTATTTTTTATGACGTGTTAGATTGCCTTGGATAGTATATACGCGCTATGACCATCCTAGTAATTAAGTTTTTCCGAACAAAAGTTAAAAAAGATCATGGTTAAAAACTCTTTTTCCCTTTGCACAAAAAAGAAAAAGCAGAATTAAAATACTACGAAAATGATTTCAAACGCATGTTCCAAGTTTGTTCCGGGCATAATTCCTCACTAAATTATCCGCGTTCGCTTCATGCCCGCTTCAACGCCCCCACCCCACCCCTGGTACCCCTAGAACACCCGGCTGAAGTTCTTTGCGAAATGTCTACAGTGATTCCTTGAATACAAACGACATCTTAAAATGTTGTATTATGAGTTTTGCACGTTTATCGTCAATTGACTGCTGGATTTCACACGTATTTACGGAAGGTGTTAAAAAAAGATTATGGTTGTACAAGCTTTCTAGGTGTTAGAGATATTTTAAAATCAGAAGTTTTTTCTTCATGGTGTGACACTGACAATTTTTCGTCGCAATTAAAGATTTTTAATAAAAGTAAATTGGTGCATTACAACAACTCTTCCAAAAATAAACATTTCACAGGTAAATCACTCATACTCATTTAATGAATGTGTGTTTCAAAATAAATAAAATAATACTGTCACAAAGATGGTACAATAATAACAAAACCGTACAAAAATGGGTGATATTAAAACACGCTTAATTCCAAGCAAAATGTACACAAAAAAAATCATTTACAAATTCCTTAAAAATTCAAGTTTCAATATCACCCATGAATAAAATAAAAAAATCATAAAGAAATAAAACAAAACGTACAAGTATTGTCTGTGGCGCCATCTGTACCTTCGCTAGGGTCTAGTCGCTTCGCCCTCCGGCCATGCTTGCTGTTGTTGTGGACAAACATATTGTCTGATATCGCTAGGAGAGGACCGTCGACCATCACTTGAGTTGATATTACCACCTAGAACAAAATGGAGATGTTAGTGTGCTATCCTTAATTCCGTACGAACGCATTTTTTTTTTGTGGTCTAACTGTCAAAATTTATAGTTGAAAGGGTAATAAGAGAAGCTTCCTGCGTAAGACTTCATGAAGTATTCTGAAGAAAGCGCTGAAATCTACTGAAAACATTCGATATCTACAAAATACCGTATTATAGAACTTTCCAATGATAATAGTTGGTTTAAGTAATTGAAATTACTGTTTAACGATGCCTGTAATAGTTCGTATAAATTTCTAAAATATTTTGTAAGAAGGTAGCCTCTTTTGTTCTCTACACAAAAGTTAAATAGTGCCAAAATCTCTACGCGTCTATTAATAGAAAAACCAAAAGTACAGTCACCGAAATAAAACGCATGAAGATATACAACGCGTCTACGTTCCACACATCAAAACAAACGCCGCATTCCGACACACACCATTGCAAAGGGAGCCAAAAGGGAGAGTCCCTAGGGAGGTGGAGCCAATGTCTCGGGAGCGACGAAATGGACGAAACTCTTCCAATAGTATGCAAGGAAGTGCATTGTGTGCATGTATGTGTATCTGTATGAATGTGTGACGTGGGTGCATGGTCGATTGATAGACAGGTTTTCAATCGATACGTTTTTTTTCCGCCGAGTGTACCTACTTTGGGGTGTAGCTTAAAAATTCTGTTGGATAAACAAGCCTGTACCTGCGTGACTTTGTATACAAATGAGTTATGCTACGTAGCGTTGTAAACAAAAGGTTTAATTGAAGTTCAAACACGGAGCATTTCATTTTATAAATGGTTCAAATAAGTTATCACTATTGAACAAAATTAACTGCAATAATAAATACTACGTTTTATTTCAAGTAACTTAGACTCATATTAGTGTTAGTCAATTTACTGTCTATCAACAAACAGAGAGTAGGTACCTAGTGGTGGCCTAGTGGTAACGGCCGTGACTCACGAGTTGTAGGTTCAAATCCAGACAGGCGTTTTACTTTTTGAAAGTTATTTGATCACCTCTGTATCTCTCTAAAATGGTTACGAAGACATGTGACGTCTACCAACCCGCACTGGGCAAGCATGGTGGACACAGCCCATTCCCTCTCACCGATAGGATACCTGTGTCCCAGCAGTGGGATTTTATAAGCTGATTATGCTTCTTCAGCATCAAACAGAAACTGCTCAACATCAGAAACCAAAAGCCGACAATGAAAATACAAACTGAAACATAACTCCAGCACTCAGTTCTAAAACACACCAAGTTTGACACCTAAATCACCTGGAATACAATATTCACGTCGATAAAGCGACTGCATTATTTCGATTCCGACACCCACCTATAAATATGTACCTAGTTATATATTATACCCATATATTCTTACCCTTGAAACGGTGGGGAACGACCACTGAATTATTCAATGACACACAGAAAGCCCAAATATAGACATTACTATACACGCGCACACATTGACAGAAATTGCTAGTATTTCAGTTGCATATAGAAATGAGCAATATGTGTAGAACAGTAAGTTCTATATTTGTTTAAAGTTGCTAAGAGGACACGTAAGACAAATATGTCTTAGGGCAACTGTGGAAGCAAATTTGTACTCATAAGTAGACTGTGTGAATGCACCTTTTGGTAGTTATATTAGGGCTGCTTCTAATTACTTATATTATGAGCTACGAGATTTTGTGGGGAAGTTTTAAGTGTGAATAACGACTTTGTAGTTTATGTTTGTATAGTGTTAGAATATAAGTTAATGTTAGTTGAAACAATTGTAGGTTTTGTTTTTAGAAAAATTGTATTGGAGTCCATAAGTTACACTTTTCAATGTGGTACCTAGTTAACATGTTTTCTTTACCCAGCCTAATTGTTTCCCTATCCACCAGAAACAATAAAGCTTTAGTACACAATCGAAAATCAACGTTTACAACTTCATCGACTGCCCTTTTTAATTTGTTTTTATGATTGCCTCGTTAGTCTAGTGGTTGCAAACCCATCTTCTGAGCATGAGTTCCTTGGTATTTCCAGCAGGCTTAGCATGACACTTTCTATTTCTACGAAGAATAGACACAACTCTTTCTATACAAAGTGACATCTCGTTTCTCCATTTCTGACATCGCACCGTAGAAATCCTTCTACAATCTGTAATTTTGTCTTTCGTTTCTAACGATCTTTGTCTAGGTCCTTTTATTTTATTTATTTAACCATTTATGCACACACATATAAACAGAAAAGAAGAAAAGAACAGAAAAATACGTACATAAGTAATGCTTATTTCTACAGAAATCTCTTCCGGCAGAATAAAAAGAATAAAGTAGAAGAGATATTTCAGAAGAAAGTTTTCTTCCCAAACTGTCAAAATCACACTGACAACAAATTTTCTACTCGACGACCACAAAGTATATAGGTAGGTACAGTTATTTACAAAATCATGTTTTGAACGCTTATCTGTGTTAATTAATAGAAGAACAAAGCTATATTTTCCTATTGTGCATCATTTAGTTAATAGTTATGTCTATTCTTCCGTCGAAAAATCGATGCTCGTGCTAAGCCTGCTGGTTGGACAAAGTGTTATTGGATTTTTTTGTCTGGAACTTTTCAGTAGCACCTCGGAGTCTGGATTTTGTGCGCGGTTCATGGCAATAACTGGCGAAATGTGAGTGTACCTGTACATATAGGTACACCTCTGCCGACCCTTCGGGGTAATAAGGTGTGTAGTTATGTTAGTTAAAATAATTGTGGATTTTTTCTTTCTTTCTTTCTCTTTCTTTTCTTTTTTAAAAAACCTTGCCCCACACTAGGAATTTCTCCTGTATTGTGGGTGCGTTTACAAACATTTAAACTCACATACACAAACAGCCAGACCCGGAACAACTACTTGTAGGTCATACAAATATTTGTTCCGTGCGGGGATCGAACCCGCGACACGCAGCGCAGCAGTCAATCGCTTAACCACTGCGCCAACCGTGCTGTACGCTGTGCGTTCAAATGTAGTTCTTTTCGATGTGTTTGCTTGTATGATTTTTGACCCAACCTGATTGTTTCCCTATCAAACAAGAAGACGTTAATTTACTATTAAAAACCAATGCTTACAATATCATCGACTGGTTAATTTGTATTTATTTCACGTCCAAATTCTAATTAATTACACTTGCAGTTACCAAAATAAAACAACATAACCAATTAAAAAATACAATAAAAGGGCAAGCAGAGATCGGTTGAAAGTAAATAAATAAACTCGTATAAATAAATTTAATTTCATTCTTCCCCTAAATTGGAGGCGCTTCAAATATTCAAGAGTCGTGAACGCAACCCTTCCTTCAGTTAAGGGCAATACAGACAGTCATGTGGTGCAAGGGAAGAGAAGCAGAGCAAAATGCAAGAAAATCTATATTTTATTCGATATTTGATTTTGTGTTTGGAACGTTTACCTGTTTATTAAATAAGTGTATTTAGTCTATACAAAAACTGAGATCCTTGATTTTTATTCCTGTGATAAAATACTACAACGACGTTGCCGCGTTGGGAAAAATTGGCCCTTGTTAGATGTGTCGGACTACAATTCAAACTTAGAAATGTATTAATATTCAAAAGAATCTATACAAATCAATAAAATTCAAGTATATATTTACACTGTCAAAGTATCAGCTTTTTGCTAAAGGCATGTTGAAAGTATTTACGGTACCTACTTTTAATTTTTTTTTTTTTGTATGTTTGTCTGTCTGTTTGATCCAGCTGATCTCCGAAACGGCTGGACCGATTTCGACGGAGCTATAACTGGCTGATAGCTGATATTATAAGGAGTAACATATGCTATTTTTGTGTCGGTAGCTCGTTTCCGTGGTCTAATTTCGGTCATCCACGCGGGCGAAGCCACAGGCTCGGCTAATCTACAAATAAACTCATACCAAATAGCTTCATTTTGTTTGGTCTTTGTCTTGACCGTTCTCACATACCTACTGCGAAAACGACACGTGAATGGAATATATGACCAAACAAAAATAACCTAATAAAAAATCAGTCAACTTCATTGAGCTTTGGTTTAATTCCTTCCTGATTCTCTTCAGCTTATAACTTGGAGCATACAGTCAGAGTAATATATAAACAGACTCATGTAGAGATCGCGGCAATTTTTCGTCACGTCATGGTATACAAGCTACCATACTCTTGTCGACAGCACGACTAATTACTGAGTGCTTCATAGCCCAATCTTTTATTTGGACACTAGCTTTTGCAACTGGCTTCGTCAGCGTGGATGTCGAAAATTGTCCCACGGGAATTATTCCAGATTACAAACTAGCTATCAAGTCTTGATAACAAAATAAATCCTTTTTAACCGACTCCTATTAAGAAAATTGACCAAAAATGATAACATACCTGAAACCTTCTCATGTCTCTAGGGTTCCCAGCATTCTTCAAACAATTCTGGTTGCATTTCAGGAAGAACTTCAAGAAAAACCTGCAACAAAACCACATTTTTAACACTATGAACGTGGAAACTGTTTTGTAAATCTTTTTTTTTCATATTAAAAACTGTCACAAGTTTATACTGGGGCCGTAAAATATCGGGCGTGTGAACAGATAATATGCTGCAAATGAAGCGGACACATAAATCAAACGTCGACAACATATGAATTATAGAGACAACAGTAGTGTTTCCTATTAAAATTGCTGTAGAGATATTAACAAAATTTACAGTAACATATGAAAAAATGGTGGTTAGTCCAGTGGTCGCGGCTGGGCAATTTGATTTTGGGTTATTCTATCAGGAATTTGTTAGTAGCAGCCTAGCCTGAATTTGTGCCAGGTTGACAGCCCCTTATTAAATGGTACTTAAACGTATCTGACGAAATGAGGTGTACTGTAAGTAGGTACATCTCTGTCCAAGCATTCGGGTAAACAAGACGTGATGTAATGTTGTATGAAAATAACACGACAGTCAAGAGTCTACAAGGTCTAAGTTTGTAAGACAAACAAGTTGAAAATGTATGGAGGAATTAGGAAAATCAGATCAATGAAACGAAAAAGCGTATACTAATCTAAATCAGCATAACATGTAGCTTAACATCGATAGTATCCAAGTGACTTCGAAGAACTTCGTCTGTCTCAAGTTCACCTACAACTTCACCAGCTGTTTCCACTTCAATCTAACGCACGACACTTAAACGTAACGTATTAATTTGTTTCCCGTGTTCACAAATTTGTGTCTTCCGCTCTTCCATTCGAACTACAGTTTTTGCTTCATTGATAGCCAATGTGTGAACTTTACGACTTTTTTTTGCGCCATAAACGAAAAATCGTGTGACGATTTAAAAAAAGTAAAATCCGGCTAAGTGCGAGTCGGACTCACACATGAAGGGTTCCGTACCACAAGGATAAAAATGCCGAAAAAACAAGTTTCTTGTGTGGAGACCCCTTTAATTTTTAATTTTGTTTTTATTGTTTTGTTGTTATAGCGGCAACAGAAATACACATTCTGTGAAAATTTCAACTGTCTACCCATTACGGATCATGAGATACAGCCCGCTGACATACAGACGGACGAACAACAGAGGCTTAATAATAGGGTCCCGTTGGTTACTATTCGGGTACGGAACCCTACAAGAAATATCAAATGGACGAAAAAGGAAACAAAACGTATGGACAAAGTGCAGACAGCAACTAAAATCCGACTTCATTTTTGTAAATAAAAGAATATCGGACCCACGTTGTTTTATTGGCTGTCAAAACGAAACCTCGAAACGGAATCAAACAATTTCCAACGAAAAGTCTATCGGGCCAACTATCGGCATATCGGATTACACACAATAGTCGGACTTTGCAATTTTATTCGGAGTTCTTAGTTGGTGAAGTCTGGTCTTTATGTCATCGTCGTAAGGTCCATGAGAGTTGTTTATATAAGTTGGTTGGTGCGTAATGTTGAGCGTACGATCAGGCGGGCGATCACGATGAATGCTTTACCAGAAATATTTTACATAGCCTGAGGCACCGGCGGGCGATGCCGCCGCGCCGAATATTGCTGTGCCAACACGTGTGGATTTAGTAGAGTTGTTAGACACCCCTAAATGTACGCTATAAATTATTCCCGTGCATGAATGGTGAGGTTGTGTTTGTCTTGAGAAATGATTTTTCAATACTTTATTAGAATTAGGTTGTTTATGAATAGAAATTGGATGTCAAATTGCGCCTACGCTGTACGGTAAAAAGCCTCACTAACCAGATAAGTAATTTAGATTTCAGACTGGCTCCTCGTGTAACTATTATTATTACCTACGCATGCTATTGTTCCGTGTGGTGCCGGACTTAAAGAATAGCCCCATCCCATCTCTTCCCATGGGTGTCGTAGAAGGCGACTAAGGGACTTACTAGAGACTGGGCAGCAGCGTTCTCTATGCATTTTACCACCATACTGCGATCGCCAACCCGCCTGCCAAGCGTGGTGATTATGGCAAGCCCCTCCAATTTTGGGGAGACCTATGTCCAGCAGTCGACGCCTTCCGGCTGAAATGATGATGATGATGACTCATGCTATGAAAATTTAAAGCAGTCAAGCAAAACGGAGAGCAGTGGTGGCCCAGTGGCGACGACGGCCCCGGCTTAGGATTGGTAGGTTGTGAGTACGAACCCAGGCAGGCGGTTTACTTTGTGTAGGTACATAATTTCATCACTACTGCTCTCAAAACGGTGCGAAGAAAATCATTGTGAAGGAAATCGGCATGTCCTACCAACCCGTATTGGGCCCGCGTGGTAGACCATAGCCCGCTCACTGTCACAGAGAGCAAGCCTGTATCGCAGCAGTGGGAACTTCATAGGCTGGTTATATAAGCAAAACGGATTCTTACCATAAATTAAGAATCTTCAATAATGCTGTCTTGCAAGTTCATGGTTGGTCACCATGGTTGCTAAATTTCAGCGCTCATGCATCTGATTAAAGACTTTCCTCTTTTCAAACCAAATCAGCTAAGGAGATTCTTTTTCCACCTAATTAACCTTAATAAACATTCTGCGAACTTTTTTGTTACTTTATCAAACGTAACAACAGCTCCATACAAATAGTAAAAACGTATCCAGATAGGAGCGGCGTTGGTACCGCGCGAACGTATTTGTGGTGCCCGCGGCGCCACACATCTGTTCCCGCATTATTTATGTTAAACACCTTATGTCACAATATTGCGAGTTACGACTTTACGAGTTTACGCTACTGTCAAACGACTTGCCGTGAATGGGGGTTTTATTTTAAGAAGTACAATAAGTAAGTGGTAGGCCTTGTTCGGTTTGTCACTGGCTGATACAAGTACGGATGGTGGAAGAGTTTAGTGTGCAGACAGCTTTCTTTGAAGTTCGCTGCCTTATAAACTTTTGTGCACGAGATACGATCAGACAAGCGATGGAATACCTTCTAAGCTGCTCTTGATTTGTTGCTTCATTATTTATGTTAAACACCTTAGGTCACAATTTTGCGAGTTACGACTTTACGCCACTGAGCTTACGTCACTGTCAAACGACTTGCCGTGAATGGGGAATTTATTTTAAGAAGTACAATAAGTAAGTAGTAGGCCTTGTTGGGTTTGTAACTGGCGTGATACAAGTACGGACGGTGGAAGAATTTAGTGTGCAGGCAGCTTTCTTTGAAGTTCGCTGCCCTATAAACTTTTGTGCACGAGATACGTTCAGACAAGCGATGGAATACCTTCTAAGCTGCTCTTCATTTGTTGCTTCATTATTTATGTTAAACACCTTAGGTCACAATTTTGCGAGTTACGACTTTACGCCACTGATCTTACATCACTGTCAAACGACTTGCCGTGAATGGGGATTTTATTTTAAGAAGTACAATAAGTAAGTAGTAGGCCTTGTCGGGTTTGTCGCTGGCGTGATACAAGTACGGACGGTGGAAGAGTTTAGTGTGCAGGCAGCTTTCTTTTTAAGTTCGCTGCCCTATAAACTTTTATGTATAAGATACGGTGACAAACGATGAAATACCTTCTAAGCTGCCCTTAATTTTAAATAGCTTGTGATACTAAAGCTCATCTTATGTTTTAGCATAACTACATGTTTTTCATATAAAACTGTTATTTTGAAAAAGTTTCATAACACTGTTCGGTGGTAGTCTTTTAAGATAACCGATGCATCTTTTTACATTGTTCTCCTAAAACTTAGTTTTTTCTTATAACATACCTATATGTAATTACAAGCAGGTATTTCTTCTGCAAACATAATATCCAAAATTCAAGTAAACACCCATATATTTCCTCGCCCCCAGTAAGACGTATCGTAAAAGTCCTCCCCTGGTCATCGAAAGCTCGGAGCATTAATATCATTGTAAGGGCCAACTGACAGTTGCGTTATCCTACGGTATCGGTCTCGCGGTGACCGGTAAGCCGAAAAATTATTACCTTTAGGTAAATAGAATGAATGGGTTTTACTGATGATAGGTATTTTTAGACTTTTAGAGGGGTGAATTAAAAGTTGCTACAAAAAGAATTGTATCTTTTTGTAGCAACTAATTCATAATAATTTTCTTACGTTATTATTATACCTACTTACATACTTAATCTCTCTCTTTTAAAAGAGTAACTATGGAGTTTTCTGCCAGCTCTTCTCCTTAGGAATCAGCCAATTGGAACCGTGCACCTAGGTCCTGACATTTTGTATATGCCTATGTAGGTTTATACGAAAGAAGAAAACATTTTGATTGATGGATTGATTGATACCAAAGATGAGCCAAAAAGTTTTAGATCAACTGATGAAGAGGATAATAAATAAATAAATAATAAATAACGAACATACTATGACTTCACACGTCCATTAATTTATAATGCCAATAGAATACACAGTCACGTAAGCGAACACCAGCGTGCCGCGGCTACAGCTACTTTATAATATAATATGTAAAAATATAGAACTAAGTTTATAATAAAATAGGCTTAGTTCAATAAAAAATTAAGTTAAAAATCCAACTACGTCAAAAACCGCCGACCGTTTAAAAATCCGTCATTTACGTAAGGCGCATTGACCATAATATTAAATGCGACTCCGGATTTTTATAGTGTCGGCGTTTTGGTTGTTCTTGAGTTTTAAATTTTAACGTTCATAAATCTATTCATCTAAATTATTATATTAATCTTAAATATATATTTTTTGTAACACAATATCCGCTGTAAGGCGCCATCTTGGATTTTATGTGACGACATAAAGCCTATAACCCGCAGAACCACATGGCTCTACTAACGATAACTTGTTTGTCAAAATATGACTAGTACTTATGAGTGAACAGATAAACATACATACATTCATAGCCTGTTAACATCATATCATAACCCTCCTTTGGCTTTGCCGTAGTTGGGTAAAAATGGAACACCAGAACGCTTTTGATATAAAATAATTAAATTTAGAAATACTAAGACGTCAAAAGAGAATAGGTATGCCTGTATAAGAGTTTAATAGCTAAGGCTTAACTTGGCACAAACTGTTAACGATCGTTTCAGCCGTGAAACAACACTGAAAACACCCGCTCTTAACTCGGTTGGAGACCTTATAATTGTGTCTCATATAGATATAAGTGGCTTGTTATGTGTAATACCTACTATGTAAGAACTTAAATAATAGTAGAGAATAGTATCTTCCTAGCCTTTTGGGGTCGGCTTTCAGTCTAACCTCATGCAGCTGAATACCAGTATTTTACATGGAGCGACTGCGTATCTGACCTCCACAACCCACTTACTGGATAATACAATACCCCTTAATAAGACTGGTTGTCAGACTTTCGGGCTTCTGACGACCCTATTCTGACAACCGAGACCAACGGCTTAACGTGCTTTCCGAAGTACGGAGGGGTCTTGATATGTTTATTTTTTATTTATTTTCTCACCACAATAAACATTGCAAACATTATTACAGTTACGGTACATGATATGGTTTGGTTTACTGTGGGAGACTGGTGCCTAAGCTAGGCTTGTGTAAAGTATGTAAAGATGGTCACCCATTCACGGACCAACCGCGGCAAGCGTAGCTTAACTTGATCGATAGACCCGTGCGGCTGTCATTACTTACCCACAAGCCCAATAATAGTAGATACCTAATAAATATGAATATGTCATAGTACCTATGCAAAGATTGTTGATGGATAGGTCAACGCACCTAGAACGATTAAGAACAATTCTGCGTCCAGAAATACACCTCCTTTTTTGAAAACTTTGTAAATAGTCTTCGCATGTTTTTATATCTGTAATGGAAATCCACTCTGTTTCATAAAAAAATAATGATAAAATATCATATCACATTTTCTTTGACACGCTTCAATAGGTGTGTACACAAACTTACGTCTATCACTAATCAATGAAAAATATCTAGTTTGACATTATGTAGTAAAAAAGAGTACAGGAAAGTTCAAATAATATTGTATAGGTACAGACGCCAGCACATCAAGTTACCCCAAACTGTCAAATTTAATTAATAGATTTTCAACTTTATTCCATTAGCATGATGATGAACCTTCATGTTCAATTGGGAAAATTTGAAAATTTGGGGTAGCTTGATGTGCTGGCCTCTGTACTTACCAAACACTTAAACATAAATAAGTTGCAGTAACTATGCGAGGATCGCTGGCCTCTACGGTACCTAGAATGAATAGGAACTAATTTGAATCCTGAAATATACTTTTTTTCCAAACAGTGGGTTATATAATATAATCATTCTTTTTACCTTTTGTAGAATACTAATTTTATTCTATACTCCATTTGAAATAAGATTAGACATTTAACTAAACCATTTTTACAGTCCGATCAACCGATTTTGACTTCTATTGCGTTAGTGGCATAATAAATGGCAGCTGCAGTAAACAGTTGGTATTGTAACTACTATTACGCTTTTAATGCCATCCTTATGCCTCCAGTATAGAAGTCAGAATCGGTTGAACTGACTGTAAAAAAGGTTTGTTTAAATGTCTAATCTTATTTCAAATGGAGTATGGGTGCTTTACCACTTCTTTACATATAATTAATTATATAATTAATGTAGGTACACAAACTAATGTAAAATATTTTCAAAGAATAACGGTGGAGTTTTTTCTTCATACGAAACCACCTTTTGGAAGGGGTAGCTAGAATCAATGATTTTTTTTTTTGTAAATTTCGACGTTCAAAAGAAAAAAATATTTGACTTTGACTTTAACTGCAAATCTGATATCCAAGAAAAACTCTTAGTAAGTATCTAGTCCCCGCATTTTTATACGACTGTAATTAATAGCAATCTATTCCGTTTTATAAACTTAACGATACAAATATCATACGTATAGTCCTTTTCTTTGAGATGATTCAGTAGCTATCTATGTTCACATAGATACACCCCTACTTACATCTTTCACTATTCGATGGAAAAAATCTAGTACAGCATTAAGTCGCGGGAAAGAGCCGAGGCAGTAGGTTGCCCTCTTTCAAGTCAAGTCGGAACACTTGAATACCCCCTCCCCACACCACCGCCGAGGCATAGACTATGTTTATTTGCATCGGATATTTCTTGGGCAAATATTCGCAAAAAAACCTACTACGACTATAAATAATTTCTTGATGCGTAGAACTGTTGAAGGTGTTAAGTGTCGGAAATTATTTATTTAGGAAGGTAACTTTTTTTTCAGAAAGTTTCAGTACTTTAAGTTTGGATTTGGAAGTTTTTCACGCAGCAGAGTTGCGTGATGTTTCCACAAGATTTTGTAGATTTTTTTCCTAACATAAAACTTTTTTAAACGTTATCTAAAAAGCGATCTTAACATTCAAATAAATATTCATCTAACCCACACCCAAATATCATAACTTACATAAACTAACATAACCCTGAACCACACACAACACAACGCCAAAGAAAAATTCGCTAAACCGCATTCGAAAATCGAACTACGCAGATCCGACAACAAGCGGTCTCTTATAACTTTTCCCTTTTAACCTTTCGTACCCCCCTTGCCCCGCGGGCCGCGGCCCGTCGCCAGCTCCCTCGGGAGGCGGTCCCCAGGGCCGGCATCGACTCCCCTGGTGGGCCCCTCCCCTGCCACCACTCAATACCGACACGCCAAGCGGACGCCAAAGAGTAAGCAGGTGGAAGTGGTGTTTATTGTGTCAAATGGGACGTTTGTGGGTGAAATTGTGTTTTGTTTTGTAGTAACTTTCGAGTGTTGTATAGTTTGTATAAATGAAGCAACTATTTAGTTCTGTGGCATAATTAGACTAAAATAACTTCAATGCATCGATCAACATTTAAATGACACCAACTAACTCCCATCAGTAGAGTTCATCGTATCAACGTAATATCTTTTGCACTTCACTTTTTTATTCATTAAACACCACATAAAACCATAAGGCCAAACATTTAAAACTAGTGTAAAATAGGCGGTCTTATCGCACGAACCAAAATATTACAGACACCCTTTGAATTTACCAAAACAAAGGATGCATCCGTATTTTCATGATTATTTCTTGAGAATTCCAACCGTCATTTTGACTGACAGTTCTTGCTGAGCCACAACTGCTGTCAACCAAACTGTAGCAAAAGTTGACCTTCGCAGAAAACTTTATCTTTCCGAAGACACTGAAACAGATTGTCGTATCTGCATGCATCTAAATAACATCGTCGAGTTAATCTTTGGGTAACATGCGACGGGCCCATAACGGGCCCAGTTTTCGACTTGTTTTTCCGCGTGCTTCCATAGCAGGCGTTAATATTTCAGTGTGTACCAAATTCAAGGGTTAACTGTTCCACGTCTACGTTGACGGTGTAAATAAACCGAACAATTGAACGATTTCTATTGTGATTTAATAGGACTGGGTATATGATTTGTGTATGTTTTGGTAGATACCTATTTGGCATGTGCAGCGTTGTTTACATAGGGAGTCGACAATGCTGTCAGGTCGGATGGTCTATTAAAGTTTACATTATGTCATGAACTCTTTAAAACTACACAATAACCTGATGTAAAGATAGTTCACATTGTTCATATGCACAGATATTGTGCCTGGCAATCTTCAAGCAGTAAAATTAATTCTGTTTTGAAATGATCAACCTCTGAGACATCGGTCACACTGCTAAATATCTCACATAATAAGTCTATAATGTTCCCACTGCTGAGACATAGGCCTCCTCTCTGTGAGAGGGACTAAATGTCTAGTAGACTTTAACTGATTTACGATTGTTAAAGCAAGCAATATACCCACAATTCGCCTACTTTCTTCTTTATAAAACTGCACTTCAACTGCCAGTCGAATATTTTTTATGTCCAATTTTTATTTTCCTCCCAATCTCTGACATTGTATTACAAAGTAAAGCTGCACTCATCGATTTCCATTCACGGTTCGGGACTTTCACTTCCTACAATGCTTCCTATACATATATATATATACATATGGAAGGCTGTAAATATAAAGCACTGTAGTAGTTTTTCCAATGTGTCGAGTGAGGAGGGTATCGCGGGCGACGCAGCATCCCGGCGTCGTCATGGCAACGCGATAAAACCTCGCCTTTTCATAGCCCTCCGTAACAGTAAACGTTAGTTTCAGAGAATTTTGCTTCGACGGAAATTGTATGGTTTTTATGTTGAACACATATTGTGGATGGAGAATGGTTGAAAAATCATGTGTATGTTTATTTTTGTAAAGTGATTTTTAGGGCATAACTTATGTTCTAAACTAGGAGATTTTATCTGGGTATAATTCTAAATTCGCTGATTTATTGAAGCAAAGGCAATTTTATGATTAATCTACCCGAACTTCAAAACTAAGGGTTACGAAAGCAACGAAACACCGGCTTAGTTAGCCCACGTCAGACGGACGTAAAAATATCGTGGTGGGATTTTTACATGCACTGGGTTTTCAAGGCTCTGCTAGGCGCCGAGAGTTGAAAATCCAACAGTATTTTTTTCACACGGTGGTATACACTCTATTAGAAAAGAAAAGAAAATAGATTTATTTGTCACAGAAACACGTGCATAAAAAAAAATGAGATCACAAAAAAACACGACGACCACACAGATATTTATACATCATAGAACTTATATACCTAGTCGGCAGCTGCAGGCCGTGACTGTGACAAGAAGGCTTCCACTCAGCATTATGCTGTGCTATGGGATCTACAGCACAGCGCTGATTTTCAGTGGTCACCCGAAAACAACGTACGAAAATCAAGCCAGCATTTTTACAAATTAGACAATATAAATAACAAAGTAAAATATAATACTTATAACTTTAAATTACCCTACAACCAATGATATAAAAATGCTATAGAATAAAGTATATAATGAAATGCGTAGCTACCCAAAACATAATAGGTATCGACCCAAAAATGTACCGCGTTTTGTCTTGCTCCCACTCTCATCTTCACATCGCCTGCGCGCGCGCTCGCAATAAAATACTGTGTTCAATTTATTTAGGTACATTTTCTTACTGCACCTATGAGCGTGATAACGTACTGTGAGTCTATTAGATACTCAAATACTTGAAAATCCCGCCGCTATATTTTTACGTCCATGCAAACTTGGGCTTACTAATGCCATACATCATTTGCCGAAAACGACGTTGTCTATGGTTGAACAATATTTTTTTTTAATTAAATTACTGTTGGAACCTGGCACCAAAGTTTTTCTCAAAGTTAGTATGTAATTATTTTCTTAACCATTTTCCTTAAATAAATTAATTTAACATTCTTCTGCAATTCTTGCATATACTGTAGTAGGTACTCTTTCAAATCTAAAAGCGCTTGCTCTCGGAGTCGAGTAGTTTCCAATTGACAATGTACCTACTGGTAGACGAGGCAATCGCTCGCGGCTTGTAAGCGCCTTTGCCCCCTCCCGTCTG
This sequence comes from Antitype chi, assembly GCA_947359405.1. NCBI lineage: Eukaryota > Metazoa > Arthropoda > Insecta > Lepidoptera > Noctuidae > Antitype > Antitype chi. Next base: position 14,399,563 of record OX375818.1, on the reverse strand, counting down.
CCAGAATTCTGCTAAAATACTTGTTGTAGCTGCTCAGATGTATCTTGTTAACTTTGATTATAATAATATGTATTTATGTATTGTTAGGTCATGTAGATAGAAAGTAATGGGAATCTGGAACTTACATATACTATGTTGTTCAAAGGACTTATCTAAATTGTCTACGTATAACTGTGAAACGCCAATCGCGATCTGTCTACCAAATTTTTGTGGATTCATAAATCCACAAAAATTTGGTAGACAGATTTTTGGATTCTAGTACATGCTACAGCGCGGCAGACTCAGACGGCGATGGCGGGATGAACTGGAATTTTTCTACAAGAACTGGTCCTTAGCAGCGCAGGCCATCACAGGCTTTAAACAATAGTTCAAACACAAGAAGCCAAAAGATCGAGGTGCTTTTGATGCTATCTCGTAAATATAGCAAATCCATTATCCTACAAAAATATTATAATTGTGAAAGTTTGGATTTTTGGATATTTGTTACTCAATTACGCAAATTCGGATATACGGATTTGGATCAAATTTTAGACACAAATCGGTACTTTATAACTTGGATTACACATAGGATACTTTTTATCCCGGTAATAGGTTCCTGTGGGATGATTAGGTAGCAACCTCCATGCGGGTGAAGCCGCTAATAAGTCCACAATATTTATTTACGACACTTATGGATCATTTAACCTAACTAATCCTAACATCACCGAAAGTGAAGAAATACTGTTTTATGGACATGAGCTACACATTATATCTCTACTAATTAATAAGTGAAAATGCGTCAAGGTTAACATCTATACATTCATCTAGGTCCCACTAAGCGTCATAACCTCTCCTATAATATTCATAAGCCCTAACTAGTCTGAATGGCCTCACACTTGGAACATACACATTCGTACCTACCTACACGGCTACATTGGTCTTTCGTGCACAATCAACATACAAAGACATGGGCCAACATTACGGGGCATCACTTCATTGTGGGCACCGGTCTAATTGTAAGTACACTCTGGGGCACTATCAGCCGCTCAGCGATCCGCCGGGTAGGCGTGGGCCACTAATCTTCGACCCCTACATACCAATACGCTTCACCAATTCCCCAAAAGAAAACAGAACTTCTTTCCTAGAAATAAAGTCGAAATTCGGCTGTGGAAAAAAGGTCGTATCTGCAAACGTAGCGAGGGTTAACGCACACTATCAACTCATTAAATTGCATCGCCTTTTTAATGAGTCTGAAAGTGAACAAAGGATATTGAGCGCGATTACATTAAGTACCTAGTTGTAGTGTTAGAAAGGTAAGATAGTGTTTTGTGGACTATTTTCACGATGTTTCCCGGTTACTGTTTTGTTGTTAAATGAAAAACTTTGAACATTGTGGTGTTGTAAGCTTGTACCTTAGTGTCGGAATTTCTACGTAGTTGCTTTTTGATGGCAATAATCGGGTTTTATTTGCTTTCAGTACCGATTATTTTGGTCCTGTATTGTTTTGCTAAAAGAACATCAATTTATTTGTAGAATTTGTCCAAGAGTTGGATCGATCAAAGCAGTCAAAGAGGATTTGAGTACGATATAAATCTTGACTTGTCTTTTTCGTGTGACGGTCATAAGTCTAAATAATTATGTTATACGTTTACTGCAGATACTGGTCCTTTTCATCTCCTCTCCTTTTGAGACAGCACATTTTTTAACTAAACGGATATAATCAAGAGGCCGACCGTTCCCCAACTAAGATGGGGTCGTTTTCTAATTTAAACGGATGCAGGTGAATACCGGTATTTCACATGGAGCGACTGCGTATCTGACCTCCGCAACCCAGTAACTAGAAAAGACATAACCCTTGACAAGACTGCTGGTCGGACTTTCAGGCTTCTGACGACGCGTAACGACTATCAAAGATCTAAAATGCCAGTCGAGACCCACTGCTTAACGAGCTTCCCGGAGAGGTCTCAGTATGTTATGGATAGATCCACGGACCAACCTCCGCGACCTCCTCAAGCGTTGCTAAACCTTGAAGATCGACTCACACAGCTTTTATTACCCACGAACCCCGTTACGACGAAGAAAGAAATGCATAATTTAACTATATTAATCATACTTCATCCAATAATTTAACCCCACTGGCCCCTTCACCCACAAAATGATAACCTCATCACAGATAGTTTCTACCACTTACTTTTATGTAAATACATGAAAACATTATTACATGCCGCCCTCATATTTACCCGGTGAATATGCTATAAAGTGATATCACGTGATCGTTTTCGGCCGGGTAATAGTTATAAATTACCCGGGTAGTTTATAAAAGCCGGTTAACCCGAGGTAAGCGGACAAGGAGTATAATTTATTATTGGGAAATTCGCGGGCGCGTATTTTCATACGCTATGCGGATCATGCTGTACGTAATTGAAGTGGGTTTATTAAGTGTATAAGGTTTTCGTCCTACGCTAATTAAGTGGCAATCTCGAACGGTAGGTACCAAATAATTATTATCCGGTTGGTGTTGATTAGTGTTTTCAATTATGCACAAGAAGTTCGAAAAATAAAAAATACAAAATTATTTAACTCTATTATTAAGTGTGGGGTGCTTTTTGAGGTATTTTTATAATCAATTAATATCAAGCACCTCACGCTTTTTAACAGAATTAAATTATTTAATACTTTTTTACTTTGGTTTATAAAGCGTGTTTTTTTAGTTTTTTTAACTATTATTTATTTTATATTTTTTAGTTCAGCTAACTACAAAAGTGTGATTTGTCAGTTTTTTTTGTTGAAATTATTGAATTGTCATCGGTCCTTGATAAGTATGCAAAATTTAATCGGACTTTTTGAAGGAGGTCAAAATCATGTTCAAAGTTTCCGTTACGTAGGCACATACTAACATATACGTATGAACTAATAAAAGCGTGTTAATAATAAAACTTGACTACTGAAAAATCCCACATGGTGGACCGCTGCCCTTGCAAAGGTCGCAGAAATCTGCTGGATGCGGGAAGCACAAAACTGGTCAAGATGCATCAACGATACCTACCTCATTTGTCAAGTTATGGTAATTATGTAGTTTAGAAGATATTAGGGAATAGATAAACATACATACATGCATACACACACATACATGGCATATTTCCTGTTGACATCGATGCGGACGAGTACTTCGACGCCTAAGTGTCCTTTTGTTTTGTATTTATTTGTAAAGTTAGTTAGTTAGTAATTTTTAATACATAGTTAGTTATCCTACATATATATGATAAATGTGAAAGTTTGTATGTTTAGACGTTTGGATATTTAGATGTTTGTTACTCAATCACGCAACAACGACTGTACGGATTTGGATGAAAATTGGTACACAGATAGTTTGTGACCTGGAATAACACATAAGATACTGTTTATCTCGATAGTACGTTCCCGTGGAATAACTTTTGAACACCACGAAGACGAAGCCGCTGACAAAAGCCAGTGTTAAATAAAGATTATTTGCTGAAAACTTTTATAACGATCGACCACTAAAACGCACATCACACATAAGACGGTAGTCACCTAAACTAGTCTATAATATTGAAGCACGGATAGATTTTTGGCAGTCAAATAAGAAATATTCGTGGCTGCAGCGCGCACTGTATCATATCCGCAAGAGGGACCCGCTGAGTTATTGTACCGGCCGTACACTCGCGTGCTAAAAGGTTAACATCACGTGTGATTTGGAAAATTTTAGTAGACATTTTTGAATTTGCATACTTTTGATTAGATATTGTTTTAATTTTCTTTAATTTTTATCAGTGTGTGTGTAGCATAATCAGTCTATAATGTTCCCACTGCTGGGACACAGGCCTCTTCTCGGTTAGTGGAATGGGCCGTAATCCACCACATGAGCCCAGTGTGGGTTGGTTAATTCACCCGAAAGTAGGTATAGGCGGAACTTTATACTAAGCAACACATATTTCCATATTTTTAAGTTATTTGAAATAAATAAGTAGGTAGTTCTAAAAATTTACAAACTACACCCTTAGAATGATTAAAAGTTTTATTCATCACATTTAAAATAAATATACAAATTCACGATACATTTAATAAAACTTACAAGAAACTGTCATCAATCAAAACTGCGTCAAAGCGTTCTGTGCGTGACTGTATCAGATACTTTACATTCTCGGGCCCTACAGGGTATTTATCACTAGAAACTTTTAAGGTAAGCATATTTACGTCCCTTTAGTAGAAATATCTGATAAACTGCGATGGCCACGAGTAAAGAAAATTTTGGACATCGGAAAATAAGTTAATAATATGTTTTTTTTTTTATATCACATAACATCACACTTTGTTTCCCCGAAGGGTTAAGCAGAGGTGTATCTAAAGTACTCCCACGTTTATCCAGTTATCTTTAAGTCCGATGTACACACAGCACGGTTGGCGCAGTGGTTAAGCGATTGACTGCTGCGCTGCGTGTCGCGGGTTCGATCCCCGCACGGAACAAATATTTGTATGACCTACAAGTAGTTGTTCCAGGTCTGGCTGTTTGTGTATGTGAGTTTAAATGTTTGTAAACGCACCCACAATACAGGAGAAATTCCTAGTGTGGGGGCAACGTTTTAAAAAAAGAAAAAAAAAAAGAAAAAAAAATATGGGGTGAGCCTATTAACATCATCCGGGAACAAATCCAGACGACTGCTACTGAGAAATATAGAAAATCCAGATTGAAAAACCTATTAAAACCTTAGCTGACCTGAGAATCGAACCCAAGACCTCATGCTCAGCAGTAGGGCTTGTGACCACTAGACCAATGAGGTAGTTTTATTTCCTTTTAATGAAATAAAAATTTGGGCTTATCACGACATGATTTATTTTATTTTATTTGGTAAACTTACAGCTAACAATATGAAGCTGAAGGCCATTTACAAGTTTCCACTGATAAACTTAACTCAAACAACAACAAAAAGGTCGGTAGGTACAAAATAACGAATTATGACTTAACATAAATAATACTCGCTTAACTAATTTTTTTTTTTTTTTTTAGCTTATAGCGTCCCACTGCTGGGCAAAGGCCTCCCTACTCTCTTTCCACCTCTCTCTATCCAAAGCTGACAAGGACCAATCTTTATTAAAAGAGTCCAGCTCATCCCGCCATCTCCGTCTGGGCCTGCCGCGATGTCGTTTGCCACTAAGCGGGACCCACTGGGTCGTAAGTTTGGGCCATTGATCGTCTGACATACGGCAGATGTGTCCAGCCCAATTCCATTTGAGCGTGGCAGCTTTCCGAGTGACATCAGCTATTTTCGTAATGGAACGGATTGTTGTATTCTTAACCCGGTCCACAAGTTTGATACCCAGAATACTCCGTTCCATAGCTCTCTGGCAAACCTCGAGCGTGGACCTCTGCTGAATTGTCAAAGACCATGTTTGAGAACCATATGTGAGGATGGGGAGAATACATACGTCGATGAGTCTTCTCTTGAGCGATAGAGGAAGGTCGCCCTTCATTAAATCTTTCATAGCCCAATAGCTCTTCCAGGCATTTTCGGTGCGTCTTGCAACTTCTTTGTTTTGTCTTGCCTGGAAAGAGACTATTTGGCCGAGATAGAGATACTCATCGACATATTTAACCTCCCCACCCGCCACGGTGATTCTTCGATGTACGCTGTTCGTCATCAACTTGGTCTTTGACATGTTCATTTGAAGTCCGACCTCTAGGCTTGCCGTGCTAAGATCTTCTAACATCTGAGTCAACTCGGAAACTGAAGACGAAAAAAGGACAATATCGTCGGCAAAACGGAGATTGGATAATCTCCTATGTCCAACCATAATGCCCCTTTCTGCCCAGCTTGCTGCCAGCTTTCTGAAGACATCTTCCAGTACGGCCGTGAATAATTTAGGAGACAGCGGGTCTCCTTGTTTGACTCCTTTATTTATCTGGAAAGACGGTCCTGTCTTAGAACTGATTTTAATGGCTGCGGTACTGTTTCTATAAATATTTTGCAAAAGATTAATGTACGTGCTGTCTATTTCTTGATTTTGTAAGGCATTGAAAATTGAGGTATGGCTGATGCTATCAAAAGCTTTTGTGTAATCTACGAATGCAATATAAAGTGGGAGCTGGAACTCTGTATGTTTCTCGACAACCTGGTTGATGGAGTGGAGGTGGTCAATGGTAGAGAGGCCGCGTCGAAATCCGGCCTGTTCAGGAGGCTGATGTTTATCGAGAGCTTCGGCTATTCTATTCTCGATGACTTTAATGAAGGCTTTGTACAGGTGTGAAACCAGACTGATAGGACGGTAATTGTTTATGTCTGTTTTGTCACCCTTTTTGTGGAGAAGAGTAATCAACGAGTGACAAAATGTGCGTGGCAGGAATCCGGATTTTAAAATACTGTTGAATAAATTTGTAACATGTGGAAGTAGGACAGGCTCTCCTATTTTTAATGCTTCAGTGGTTAAGCCATCGTCGCCTGGGCTCTTACTATATTTCATGCTCCGCAGTGCCTTATGAACTTCCCAGCCTGTAAAAGGTGAAATGTTGTCGGAGCACGAATATACAGTGGCGATAGGTTGTACAGTCGATTCCTCACTGTATAGATTCTTATAAAATTCGGTGCAAATGTTCAAGATTTTGTCTCTATCATTGTGTCTCACACCTGCACTATCTTTCAAACATGCAATTGTAGGTCGTCCTTTGCTTGATATTCCTTGTTTGGCTGATTTTAGTGAGGTGTTTTGCTCTAAAGCAATCTTAATAAGGTGCGTGTTACGGTTTCTTAGGTCTTTACGAATACTGCGTTTAACAAGTCGGTCTACCTCTTTGTGTTCTGGTGTGTACATGGCAAGTTGTTGTCTATCTTCAATAAGCTGCTTCGTTTGGTAACTTAGTTTACTTTCCTTGTATTTTTTAGTTTTAATTCTATTACTGACTTTTTTAATACTGTTTTTTATATTACTGTATTGAGTTTGAACGTCATCTTCATCGGTTCTGTCTAGTAAACTGAAACAATTTTTTAACTCTAAATTGAATTGCTCTTGGTTTGCTATGATAGTAGCTTTATTCAATCTTCTAATTGAGTTTTTCACTATTTTGACACGCTCTATTTTTTTGCTGAATTTTAAAGTAGTCCGTAAAGGTCTGTGGTCTGAACTGAACTTAAAATTATTAAGAACTTCTACGTTACTAATGAGTTCTTTGTGTAAGGGAAGACAATAATCTATTTCATTTTTAGTAACTTTATCCGGAGACAGCCATGTCCAGCGGCGATGAGGTTTTTTGTAGAAATAACTGTTTGCTAGGCTTAAGTTCTGACCGAACGCGAACTGCAGAAGTCTAGTACCGCGTTCATTTCTCAAACCTAGTCCGTGGGGACCGACTATGTTGCTATAGTCTAGTTCTTGACTAGCACCAACTTTGGCGTTGAAGTCTCCCTGTACAATCGTCCACGTGGCTCGGTTCTCGTCACACGCCTTATTTAGGAGGTCGTAAAATTCTTCAACTTCTTCGTCAGAATGGGATGATGTTGGAGCATAAACTTGAACTACCGCTAAGGTTTTCTTATCAGCTATACGGAATCTAAGGACAGCTATTCTGTCCGAGTAGGCTTTAAACTCTAATATATGATCTTTCCATTTTTTGGAAACTAAAAATCCCACCCCATATCTACTGTTGGTCCCACCGCTAAAATAAAAGGTGTTAGCACTTCTTTCCAAAGTATCTTCTCCATCCCGTCTTACTTCAGCCAGGCCGATTATATCCCAGTTAATGTTTTCTAGTGCATATTCTAGTTCGGTAATCCGTTCTTCCGTTCTAAGGGTCCTAGTGTTTAGCGTTAGAATGTAAAACTTTTCTGAGTCCAGTAAGCGTGCTTTGGTCGTCTGACAGAGGGATCCCACCCGGGGATTTTGAGGCCCCGTGGTTCCAGAGAGTATCTGCCTAATGTCTGTCTCGGCGTCGGCTCTGCTGGAACCGATGCCGGGTACTTGAGGCGCAATTTTTTTGTTGTGTGTCATGAGAGAGTAGGGGTTTAGACAAATTAACCCACCGCGCTTGTCTAGTGCGAGTTGATGGGTGTACAGTGGACCACCTAACTGGGTCTGTGGGCGCCACCTTTGACGTGCAAGACGTTCATCAGCCGCCGCCCTGAGTTGACATCCTGCACTGATGCCGACTGTTCCACCCGAGCCTATTTGGGATTTTCCCATAGCCCACAAGTGGCGTTCTACATTTAGTTCAATACTAAATGCACGACAGTTTAAAGTCATATCGAGGACACTAATACAAATTAAAAAAAAAAAAAAAAATAACATACAAAGCAAACAATTACTTTTCCTTAAAGAAACTTTCCACCAACCGATCCATATCGATATTTCATATACATAATCATTTCAATTTGAAAATTAGAAAGCCACGTGGTCTTCGGTGGTTTGATTTTTAACCCTACCTATAGCTTTTTATTTTTTTGTATATTTTTTTTTGTTTTTTATTATCAATTTACCATACAGCCATACCCAACTATGTTAACAATAACCACAACAAACTGTTGTAAAAAAACAACACGAGAGGTATCTACCGAAAACCAAAACATAAACGTTATATCGCCGATCCTACCAAACTGCTCTATCAAAATATAACGACTACGATAAAAACGATGGAAAAGAAACCAAACGTTTCCGACGAATTTCCAAAGATCGTACAATAACGGTGTTCACATCTCTTTCTTACATAAGTGTAAAGTATATGTCTATCTTTTTTTAGCGGGACTTTTCCGTTTTATAGGCAAGTCGATAATATTTGGACCGCTCTGCGAGATATGAGTGTTAAATATTTTATGATGTCCAGTGCGGACTTCAGAGTTTGAAGTCGGCACGATCTTGTAAAGCCTTGTACGGTTTTACTACACCGCTTATCTTATTGCGAACATCTATCAAGTTTAACCTCAAATTTATACAGTTTATTTTGTCTTCAGAAGAAAGCAACAAAGTTTGTCCAGCGATCGCAGTTTTATCTGCAGTAGAGACTCAATTGTTTTCTACTTTGAATAAAAAAGTAATAAAATCCTAAAACCACCACTATCAGCCATTAAATCTATTCATTCGATCTACTTAATTACAACTCAGTTTTTTGTTACGTTTGTCTCTTACAAACTGTCTTGGCGTAATGTCATTAATCTTAGGAGGCTGGCAGCGCAGCAAACGACCTCCCGTTAAAACCCTCCATGGGCTGGGTGCCCCGTAATATGCTTATACAGCCAGAACACGGAATAACTAAACACCAAAACCGTACAAGCCAAACACAACCTTCCACTAATTGCTATTAGTATCATTAACGCTTGTACAATCTACCGACCCTTCCAACCTTTGGCCGCGATGCCAAATAGAAAATAAGAAAATAAAGGAATCCAAGCGCGAGAAAAAAAGGTAGTACGTAAGATGTATTTTTTCGCAGAGAAGCGTGTCGGTAGCATTGTTAAATATATCGTCCAATCAGTATCTCGGAACGAGGAGGAATTAGCGTTCCGAAGTGAACGACGAAGCGACGAATCCTGGTCTACCCTTTTATGCGGCGCAGCGTAATAAAAAAAAAGAAATCTTATTTGAATTTGGAAGACGAATTAAAAAAGAAAATGAATTCTGCACTAATTTAAACAGAGAGAGTTTCTAGACGATTTTCGGGGATCGGTCCAGCTTAATTAATGCATTAGAGTTGAAAGTCCCGACGACTCTTCATTTATGCCGGCGAACCATCCATTTTACTTTGTGTTTAACGTTTCATATCCGTAATAAGATTAAAATATAAACTTTTTTGAAATTGGAAAAGGTTTCTTTAGAAAGTTATATAAATATTATTATAGAGTAGAGAATACGTACTATTGAAGGTGTCAGTACTAACAGCATTTTATATGTCCCCAAAAACTAATCAGAGATAAGAGTACGACCTCCCCACATTGATCCTTAGCCATCAGAAAGGTTACGAAGGCACTTCATCTTCATTCGGGAATCCCTTTAAGGAATCGTATCAGTTGTAATGAAAGCTAATTCTTTCATTAACTCTCTGTGACAACGGGAAAAAATGTAAGACAAACGAGAACAAATGTAGAGGAACTTTGGATAAGTAAATGTTTAAATCTTTAGAGTGGTTTTTCGATTCAAAATGTGTTTTAAAATTTCTTAGGTAGGTACAAATGATTTGTATAGCGTCGACAGATTATTCTGTCTGATATCTACCTCTTAAACTAATCTTAGAGGGAAAACACTAAAATGACTAACACTAAAAGTGGTATTTCGGGTGCTTTGAGTTTGAGACAAGATTCTACATAATCTACTAAGGTGCAAAAGCACCTCAGTTGTACCTTTGACCCATACGTAATGTTCGTAAATGAGCGCCGCCTGTAGGGACTGATCATCTCTTAGCTACCACGGCTTATTTTAATTTCTGAATTGTTTTTTTTATTCCAGACTCTTTTAATGTGCACGTCTTTCTACATCGTTCTCACATCTATAATTTCAACATGAATGATGTTACCAATTTTTTGTAACAATATTTTGATTTAAAAGAGTGTCCGTGGAGTTTCTTACCCGTTCTTCTTTATAAGTATCTACTACACTTTAAAATGGGCAACTAACTTCATCTTTCTGGCTGACCAACCCATTGACAATTCATAAGTCCCTGTAATTGGTTTATTTGAAATAAATGCTTTGAGTTTTGACCTTGACCATGCCTAGCTTATTACGGAGTTTCACAAGAATAAGAGGCCAGCTTATACTGGTTTTGTTACACTGACGTCAGTCTACCGTACAACCTCATCTTTTTTATAAATTTATTGTCTTATTTTCTGTGATTCTTGCGCGTCATACTTCGTACAACCCTGCATTCTTACTGCAACATATCCAATTTATCAAATATATAAATCGTAACCCGATCTGACAAGGCGTTAATGGGTAGCTCAATGCAATTTAATCTACCCCAGTTGGCGTATAACCGAATTTCTTCCTTATACGCACATTTTAGCCGAGAAAAAAATGTTTAGGGTTCTCTATATGGCACGTTGAGTAGGTTAGCATAGATTTTGGCTTTTTTTATTGAACCCGACTTTGATTTCTTTCTTTTGATACTTTGCAGTAGGCTCCTTAAGCGAAATTGTTATATTTATAATAGTAAAATATCAATAACGATTTGAAACTAGAACACTATTCTTTAGTGGACTTATTTTCTTCTTACAAAAAAAAAATAGGAATTATGAACTAAGAAAACACTGCTAAGTTTGCATTGTTTTAAATTTTCCTGCTTTTACGTTTTCCAGGTATAAAGCCAATGATTTTTTTTTACAATATTGGATTATAATCCAACTGGCATCATATCGTACATCTAGTGTGCAAAAGATGTGTATCTAATATCAGCCGTGCACCCCCCGACATGTGAAACTAGCAATATAAAGTGAAAATTGAATTTACAACTGACAATTGAAGAAGGCGCTTCCATCAAAGGCGACCCCTGCGACATGTTTGCCGAAATACATTTTAAAAGAGCTCTCTATTCCTATAAAGAAGAATTATTGCGTTATATCGAAAGTGTATGTATGTGTACTTTTACTTCGAAAATCAATCGAAGCTGAATGTTATTTTATAATCTTCATATTTTTCATATTTTTAAGAAAATATTGTAATTACTCAAAACTACGTAAAGAAGCTTCGTCATTTTTGTTTCTTATGGCTTATGGTATTATATACTGTTCCGTGTATTTTAAGTCGAACATTCAAAATCGCAGAAAGGACAGGTGTGACCGACATTTATACATACCTTGAAATCTATGTAAGATATAATTTGGTTGATTCATCCAAATTGAAAAGCATATGTGAATATTACACATAAAATCCTTCTACTCATTCTACTATTAAACCAAAAAATCACAATAAACACTCATCGTACCATCATAATACAAGCAAACAAACATACAAGCAAACCACGCTAATGCAATTTACAAAGCAGCCAATCACGAGAGTCAGCCACATTGTTGTACAGTCGCCGTCAAAGAGCCAAAGGAAGCTCAGTGTTCCTTAATAATTAATTGGCGCTTAAACGCGCTGACGTCTTGGAGGCTCTGGGAGCCCCTAAGGGGGGCACTAACAGCTCCTATGCATATGCTTGCTATCCGTAAGTGGAGATGGGTTTGCTCATGTTTTGAATTTGTAAATTGTTATACGGAATGAGATTTCTGTTGATAGGTGAGATGAAAGTTTCGTTTTGAGTTCGATCGTGTATGTATGAAAGAAAATTGTTTTTGGTGTGGAATAGAAATCACGAGAGGTAACTTTTAATCTAATTGTCACCTCCTTAGAATTTAAACGCATTATTTTACGCATTATTTAGTTTTCATAAAAATCAATTTAGTAGTGACTAATACTCTAAACCGTCCGCAATTGAACCCCCTCAAAAAAATCTGTAAAATCCTAATGACAAAACTCACTATCATCAAGCTAATGGACATAAAACTGTGGTTACGCTGTAACAGGGTCGATTCAAGCCGCAATTAACTAAACGTAAAATTGAAGAAGATTGGAGATACTATCAATCAAGTAAAAGGGCATGATTACATACAAATCTAGATAAACAAATGAATGAGCCACTCGTATAAATTGAATTTAAGTGATGTTTTGCTTTTTGTGGTTTTTGTGACAGAACATTAAATTTTAAACGGTCTATATGTAGAAAGAGAGTACTCAAACTACGACCTTTAAATACAGTAAGTTTTTTATAGATACGAAAAAATTTAATATAGCATATTATACTGAAGTACACACTCTTAACAAGCGTGTCAAGGCTCTTGGTGTAAATCTTAACTACGTTATGTTTAATCTAGAACATGTTGTAGATTAGAATATTTTATCGGACGGCTAAATTCCCGTATCGTTACAAGAACATGAAGTAATGTTAAAACTACATAATACCGAATATTTCACGAAAGATGGTTTAATGGAGACGGTTGAAAATAATGCCACATCCGAACAGCGCGTAACTTACTACATCACAGACAGAATAAAAGTAACAATTTGTTTGCTATCTGACCCCAACTCACGCGATGTCATCATAAAAGCAACAATTAACTTTAGTTTGTTTTACTACCAAGTACTGGGTGTGTTTGTCTTCAAAGGAGATGTCACGCGTGAATTTGTATTTAAATTTAATGACGCTTTTACATTACCGCTTTTACTACCAACACTAATGAACGAAAAGAAATAAAACCAGATATCTGGAATGAACGCACTGAAAAAAACACTCCTCTGAAAATATAAATTAGAAATAACGTCTTTATTAGGCAGGCCCAATATTATTTAAGCCTCGCCAATATGGCAGTATTACAGTTGAAATTCTCAACGAGTGGTAGGAAAAAGGGCGGATGATAAAACCCCGTCACTAATTAAATGGGCTCGAGACGTCCTATTCTTAATAGATTTGTCGCTAATTTGAAGTAATTTTGTCGAGCTCAACGTTATGTAAACCGTCGAATAAAATTTAATTAGAAATCTTATTTGGAAGAATAAAATATTCTCGTTCCGAAGAAAATTATAAGTCAAGTAGAATTTATGTTAAAAATATATAATATATAGAATATGCTGTTTTATAAGGCAGAGGTACTGAGTGTAAGTTTGGTAGTAAAATAGCTCCATAGATTAGATCCTACATTGGGATCGGGCTAGTTGCAATTCATCATTATTATTCCAGACAATTTATCAAGCGGTTGGCTCGCCGCGCCCGACCGGATCGCACATTCTAACGAGATGGTGAATTTTCACCGAATAATTTGCGAACCGACGAATCACGTATTGGAATCGGGAATGAGGTCGGAATTGAGATAGAAGACCCGAACATTGTGGAATAAAAGGAGCTTCCAGTAAAAGATTTGCGTTGAAAGATAATGGGAATGATCATAATTAATGAGGGATGGAAATAAATACTACCTACGTAATTTTATCTATGAAGAATTTATAAAATATAAACTACTGCCAAATTAGGTTCGCATGACTTTTTCTGTCGTCACTGGAGCGCCTGCAGACAGAGGGTCGATGCGATTAAGGGAGCTTATTACTGCGACTTTATCATATTTCAATTTACGATCACCACCCAGACTTATCGAGTAGAAAATCGGAGGGCAACCAATACGCAGATATAAATCAGAAATGAGACGTCTCATTACCGAAATAATATGATTTATTGATTTTTTAGTATATTTCCCTGATAGCTTCTATACAGGATTGTCGTAAATGTTGTTTCCTTATAGAGACGGTACAGAATATCAATGTAAATTATTTAAAATTTAATACGCAGGATAAAATTCATAAGCTACGAAAGTTAGCCGCTAATATTACATAGGAATTTTAAGCTGAACAGTAGCATTAGATAAGTCGGCGGGCAAGAAAATGCTTGGTCGGAGGGAATAAGAAAACGGTCCTAGTTGTTAAGTCTTGCACAGTTTCTGTCGCTATCTCGTGGATAAGAAGCCTAATCACCAGTCGTCGTGTCTGTATCGGGCCGAGCGAAGCGCGCGAGTATTCCCCAGGGTACTCTTTTGGGACCAGTTTTCTTTTTTGGTTTACATTACACTGTAAGTGTGCCGAATTCTTTTGTTGCCGCCTCCGCTTTTTGTACAGATTTGTGTGATTTGTATTGTGTTTACTTGTGTTAGTATCGTTTTAACAGGATAAGTAGCGTAATTTGACGTGAAATGTATAAAATATAGCAACAGTAAGCTTATGCCAAGATACAGAATGGAGACTGTCGAAAGCATGGATGGTATATTAATGTAGCTAAAACAAACTTCTGGTAAGGTACCTACAATTCAGATTCTATAGAACAAAAACACCTAATAAAGAGCACAGTTAAATAAATTCCGCTTTCTCTGCGAACAGAAGAAAGTGCAAAGCTATTAATAAAGGGACTTATGAAGTTATGGAAACTTTCCCAGTGTAACTGCAAACCGAGCCGTTCCGAAGTCGTGCACCAATAAACTTGTAGTTGGTAACTATTTGTAATATAAATTTATAGTTTCACGTTAACACTGGTTTTCCGTTTTCTGCACCCGATAATTGCTTACTTTTTTAACAGAAACCAAAAACAATAAACAAAATAGTTGGCTTGGCTGGTAATAAAAGTAAAGAAGGGTCCAATAAAGGTAGTCTTGAAAGATATCTAGATAAGCATCAAAACAAAAAAGGTAATAGAGATATCAGACGGAAAAGGAATTTATCTGGCGAGGAGAAAGAGGCGGGCGCGCGGCGCCGCGGCGTGTCTAATGAGATAATATAATAGCCGTGATTCCCTCACACCGGCGTTTACAGACCGAAAATCACCGGAAAACTGCAGCCGATAGAAACCACCGTTTGGTAACGTAATTTTAATTTGAAATTTGCGTTCGAAACTGCGGTGTTTGTGAAACTTTGTCAACAGCAAATGGGGATTTTATTTACTGGCGTAACAAACTTCAGCTGTGTGTTATGTTTAGATGTATTTTTATATGGCTACAGATGAAGGCCCACTCTTTTTGTGCTTTTAAGATCACAAACAATGAACTGGTGTTTATTCAAGTAGTCTAAGGAATTGCCGTTGTTAAACCAGCAAGGAAAGACGTTATCATCTTCAAAATTTCTGCCCAGGTTAGTGTTATCTTCGTCTAGTATCATTAAAACCTACAAATACATAGCTTGTTTCAACCCTTTTACGAATCATTAAATCGCATTAATTCCGAGTTATTTCTATCTTCCTCCAAGTACATTTATGCCCAAAATATGTCTCTATCAAACCGGCAGCACAAGAGGGTCATATCGAATTGGGAATCGATTTTGTCGCACCCGAAATAGGGTGTAAAGATCCCATTGTAATATAGATGTTGGCCATATGTCGAAAGAGACCGGACTTTTTGCCCATTTACTGTATTTGTCATTTAAAAAGCTGTTTGATGGTATTGATTTTCAGTCGTTTAAATGATTAACATGATAACAGGACTGATTCGATTTTATGAAGGTTTTACGTAAAAATATATCAGGAAGGAAAATATTTTCACTAACTTGCAGCCTGTAAAAATGTCCT
The DNA here is from genome assembly GCA_947359405.1 of Antitype chi. NCBI lineage: Eukaryota > Metazoa > Arthropoda > Insecta > Lepidoptera > Noctuidae > Antitype > Antitype chi. Next base: position 14,383,515 of record OX375818.1, on the reverse strand, counting down.
TTAAAGTCATAAACAAGTTTTGTAAAGTTTCTAAGGAATAAACAAGCTTTCTACATAGCGCAAGTCCTTGATGAGTATACTTGCTATTTTATTAAATATACCTATATTCTGAAATAACTCTCATTTCATCACGCAAATTCAATGACAACTTCATCCAGTCATCATCTGCCTAGCTGTTTCTCAACTATGTTGAGGTAAGCTTCCAGTGTAACCGGATGCAGCTTAATATCAGTTATTTTACTTGGAGCGACTGCCTATCTGACCTCCACAACCCATTTACTGGATAATACGATATCCTTTGGTAAGACTGGTACAACTTCATCCAGTATATTGTCTGATCGATCGCCAACACTCTCACGCTCCTACTCAATTAATAACACCCCCAATTCAAAAACAAACCTTTTAAAACGTCGCTTAATCCTTTAATAGCTATTCCAGTCACAATATGTTTAACACAACAATCTAGTTTCACGATTAAGCCCCTCATACACGGTCTGCCTTTAAACTCAAGTACGACAAAACATCTTAATCATTACGGTTCATAAAATTCTTAAGTGATTGCGTAGGGACCGTTTGCGTGGGCATGAATTGATTTGGTAAAGTCCATCTTTTAAAGTACCTGCCCAATAAACGGTAGTACTTATTGGAACAATATTGAGGGTTGTTTCAAATGATTTTAAGTGTAGTTGATTGTTTTTTAATTCATTTGGCAAGTAATCGGATTGAAAAGCTAATTATTTTAACAGATTGCAGGAAACGATTTTCTTTTATGGTTGGCTAAGTTTTTTTTATGACGTTTACGGTACAAAGTTTTACTGGAAAACATCCGTAAATATATTTTACTACAAGACTACTTGGATACCTACTTTGTTTTTTTTTTCTTTTTGATGTAGATGGTAGATGTCTCCCAGAATAAAAAAAAAACAGTACAAAAATAATTTTCCCCGCAAAAATTACAAAAAAAGCTGTTTTAAAATAAAAAATATATATCGAAAAAATGTCCATAGCCTACAACAGTATCGCATAAGTTAATAGTAGAGTCGGCCGGGCACGCGGGCAGAGATAATGAAATTGTGTACAGAAGCGCAACGAGCCGCGAGCGTGTCTCGGCCAAAAATCCACTTAACAAATTGCTGCTGATTCGTAGGGTTCTGGATTGTTGCCTGCTTTTACCGTTACGTCAATTATTCGCCGTGTTATCGATACAGGAACGGTTTAGAGTGTTGTTTCGAGTTTTGTTTCCGATTCTGTTAGGGATGGGAAAAGGTTTGGGATGATTCATGAAATATTTAGTTTTGTGAATTTAATTGTCATTTAATGATGTGAAGGGGTTCTTTAATTTACTGCTCTGCTTGTCAAAGGATTTTTCAAACAAAAAGTCTTTCTTCTTTCTAGGTAATGGTAATGATCCACTTTATATCAGTGTAATATTAATTAAGAATGAAGGTATCCTCGTTTACAAGTAATTAACTAAGTATTAGTTGATGCAAAGAACGAAAAACTAATCCATCATTGAAAAAGTACTCTAATAAAAATTACACTAAGCGTCTACAAAAAGTATGCTACTCATAAACTAACTTTTATGATAAAACGTCCATTTGCTAAGTAAAAAGACTATGACGATGACGCATGGATAAAAATAATTAAACCATTGGAGAACGTATCATTTCGCTGGCAGCGACAGTGCAAAAAGTGAAACAGAAAAAAAAAAACAAATTGCAAAAAACACGACTGTAATGAATTCGGTGTTGGGCGTTTCGCACGCAATTGCACAATTTCAATTATCGCATTAGTTCGCGAGTGTACCGTGGGCGAGGCACTGTACATGAATGGCTGATGGATATTGCTGCGTGTACTAGTGACTTGTGACAGTGATAGTACTTGATGCTTGACGTTAACTCGTGTAAATTGTATGCAGTTTTAAGTGCACTACTGTTTTCAAAAAGACAATTTTGAAACTGAGGCTTGCATTTCTGACTAGGTGATCTGTTCAGTGTTTTATGAGATACCCGGTTTATTTTTTGCAAAGTGAGTCATGATGATCAAAAGCTTTTTTATCCAAAAACAATTTTACACTCCACCAATCATAAACGACAATAAATATTCATAAAAAAATCCTTTTATCTGTAAAACTCCTGTCTAATAATGAACATCACAAACCCGAGTTTAATTTAGATACATCAAACGCTCAAAAATCACAAGTTTATTGGTGGTGAGGGAAAATTTCCACGATCAACTTCATGCGCCGAAAACCAAAGGAAAGTTGGCACAAAGGCAACCGTTGATTTTTTTTGTTTCCAAGGTAGAAAATTTTTTGAATCGAGCGAATTACAAAACCGACGCGCGACGTTTGGTGTATAGGGTTGGCGGAGAGGTACTTATTAGATATATTTAGGCAGTATTTTTACTACTAAAAATACGCATAAAGCGTTGATTATATGGCATACGTTGTAATTTTATTTGCAGTATTTATACTGCAAATAAAATTCGTACGGAAAAAAATCCTAAATTATTGTTCAAATAAAATTATAATACTTTCATTTGTAACAGTTAGTACATTTTTGTAAACCAACCGATATTATTTATGTTTATGTAAGTACTTAATAGTACACTACAAAAATACATGACAATTAATAGATCAAATACTACACAATATACAATGGGCCTTATGGATTTCTGCGGAATATCTGTGATCCAAAGTTGCACTCAGTAAAAAAAGGACAATGAATTTTGTGTAATAGGCAATGATAGGCAATTCATAAGAATAAAATGTTGTCTATTTTTTACCTATAAACTTAAAACCAATATTGGTATGTACTAATGAGCGACTTGATTCAGCCTAATAAAAATACTGGTAACAGGTAGAACATAATCGACAACCCTAAATTTCAAATATCGAACGACGTACCGAACGAGAGACGCCTATCTCTATTGAATTCCCGAAAAAGGCCGGAAAAAAAATAGGACGCCCCGCGACTACTCGTATCAATAGTGGTCGCAGCTCTATTGAAATTTTCGGATATTTGTCAGCCTGATTAGCTGCCGCTCCTCCCGACACTGTTCTACATCAGGAGGCTGAATGGCTCAGCGTGAGACCGATGTGAGCGCAGTTTTGTGCAGGCTTTTGTTTTTATTAAGTTGTTTGTGTCCCCCGATTCATGGCTGCCGAAATGTTTGTGGGGTAAACCTTTACCTTTAGTATAGAGATTGCCGAAAATGGTTCGAGTAAAATTAGAATTGGCTGCATTGCTGTGTGGTTAGAGGTTTAATTTACCTACATTCTAATTATAATTGACTGTTTGTGTTAATTTTGTACGCCATATATTGGCAAAACATAGTGCACATCTTTTAGAAAATACTAACTGTAACCATACCTATGTTTAACAAAATAATTGATTGATTGAAATTATGGAAAAAATTAAAAAAAAAGTCTACAGATTTATTTTACATGTGCTCATTAGAATCCATTTCTATTTCTAGCACACTACATCCTGCCTAACAAAACTTTATCAACCACATTTCACATGCCAGCGAAAATGCAAAAATAAATTCCACACATCAAGAAGGTCGCCCAAAGAGCTTTCAATAAAATTTCCGAACAAAAACTCTGCAATAGATATCTGGCAGCAACGATCGCAATAAAAATACAATGCAGAGAGAGCCTCAAAAGTTTCTGTATCGTGGAAATGCATTTGCCTCGGGAAAGTTTCGAGATTGCCGTCATTGCAGGCTTGATGAATCGCCGCGAATTGTGGAATACGGAATTTTAACAAACGCTACTCTATTGTTTTTGTGTTCAATGAACTTTGTGTTTCGTTTTTGTTTTAGTTTCGAGTTTTTGTTGATTAATTGAGTATGCTGTGAATAGGATGTTAGTAAAGTTCGTAATGTGATATTAGAGCTGTCAGATAGAATTTTGATTTGGTTACGACATGTCATGTGACAGGTAAAATTATTATCGGTACTATTTATTGGAATTGGCCAAAGACAGAGCCATTCAACGTGGCAATGCTGCCAGTATTCTGGCCTTGTTTCCGGATGACAGCAATGCGGACGGGTACTTCGATGCCTAAGTGTTCTTTTGTTTTTGTATTTATTTGTATAGTCAGTTAGTTTGTAATTTAACTTAGTACCTAGTGTAAACACTTAGTTATTTATGTTAAATACTTAAATAATTCTCCTATCTATTTATTGGAAAACACAGGGTGATATTGGGGGATTTGTAGCTAAAAGATAGCAACCGCACGGGCTGATCATAGGTTATGCTACGCTTGCCGCGGTCGGTACGTGGATGGGTGACCATCCATTATATTTCAGGTTCCGTTAAATAACTTTGGAATTAGATATTTGTAGCTTATAGTGTGTTCACATTAAGAATGGCCAATTAAAAACAATTATAGGAGAACTTTGTTTTAGTTCGTATGTAAAAGATTAAAGTATTCACTTACCGATCGATGATAACTGGATCTGAGGGCGTTTCGTTTCTGTTACCACAACTCTTCTTGTCACAACACCGACTGCAAACAAATTATAATATTACAACAAGAACTTACTGCACGATAAATAATATTTTCACAAAGAAATGTATCCAAAAAGTATCTATACAAAATATATTTTGGTACTTAAAAAATAACATCAGAAAGCACAATAAATTGTCAATATCGGACACATTAGGGCGATCCCCTGTACCTTTAGCAGAGCACTCTTTAAGGGATAGGTACCTATTCATTTTGGGGATAAAAATCAATATACGGCTAGTACACGTAGGTAGGTACAGAAGGGTTTAAGAGATGCATCATGTCACTCATAAACACGGCGGATTTTTAATGGAGAATATGAGTAGTGAATTTTAGTAAAAGAATCTTTGAATTAAAGTAAGAAATAATGCGAAAATATTTATTCTGCACAAATTGAACGCACACAAGGAAAACATTTTTTTTTAATTTTCTATGATTTTTATTTACGCAACAACATTTGCATTGGAATATGTCAGAAAGCAATTTCTAGAGGAAATTACTGACAATAATTTCATATGAACATTTGCTTAAAAGCTTTATTCGAATCTTCGTCATTAAAACGTTAGTCAAAGCAAAATTTTCTTCCCAGTTAAAAATCTAAGCAACAAAAAAACCGTTATCAAACGCCGTATCCACGCTAAACAAACAATACGCTGCACGCGCCCTACCGAGGGCTCCTTGACGCAAAGGGCAAAGACATTGAAAGGACAGACTCCCTAGAGACTCCTCCCCTGAAGACGAGCAACAGGGACGTACATATCCAGCAAAACGAGACAACAACACACAGTCTAAGGTGGAATAAAATTTTAATTGCTCACACTGACGCGGTAGTGTATAGCCACACACCCATACATTGACATAATGGCGAGACACAGTACGTTTACGAGCGGAAAAACCACCCCAAACAAATGGTTAAATTAATAATAACGCTTATTTCGTTGTTCGCTGGGTTGTAATTAGGAAGTTACAAGATGCGTCTTTGTGTTGTTACTTGTTAACATTTGTAATTCTTGTACACTGTTTTATTTGGATTAATCTAATAAAATAATTGTGAACTTAATCAAAAATTAGTTTTGGTAGACACTAGTTCGAAGTTTCTATCAAAAACTCAAGATAAAATATTGTAGAAGAAGATGTAAAAGTATTTCTAAGGATTGTCCGTAACGTTAAAAGAAATAAACCCATTTTTTTTAAGAGACGTTACCCATACATTATGAGCAATTGTAAAAGTATTGACATAGTCGTATCATGAATGGCCACAAAAGCCTGCCGTTTGGAGAAACATGACCGAGCAATAATATTTTGGGAGTCAATATTTATGACAAATGACTATCGCTACCATTTTCTACGAAACAGAAGAGTGTGTAGCTTTTTTTGTGATTATGTCATTTCAAATATGGAATTCGAATGTGGCTTTATGGTGTTGGCCATTTTAGATGCCAGTTTTAATGATTTTGTAATAAGGCTATAAATACACGGTATTTTTGCAGATATCAAAACTCCTTGCAAATGCTTTTAAGTTTTGGAGTGGCTAAAATACTATTTTCAGGGAAAAGTATTTAAGTAGGCAAGCCACAAAACTAATAATATGCGTACCTGCACATAACTTCGTGTGTTAGTAAAACCCTGCACATTTCTGGATTCTTGTCTTGACCTTCATAGACGATAGGCTGAAACAAAGAGAAACATTAATAGGTATTCCCATTTTCTTCTTACGTTCTGCAAATTAATTTGAAGTACCTTTCTAATTAAGTATTAGTTAAACTTATGAGTCAGTAGTTCTCATAAGCCTAAATTATAAATTAGGGACACCAGATAATACATGATATTATTTAATTAAAAATCGTCGAACAGATAAGATAAAATGGGCCGTCTTCATCAAGCTATTACTTTTGCTAATTCATGCACCCTCGCGTGCATAATTATTGCATTTTATTATCTAAACCAAAAACTTATTTGCATAATTCCCGCATTGAATTCACGAAGCTGATAACATTTTTAAAACCGATATAACAAAACCTTTTGAGTTAGTGTAGTGTAAAAAGTGTAGAAATAATAGTGACAATGACACACATAAAAAATTAATAACACATGAACAAAGTGTTTATAATTTCATCATATCGGTCTCTAAGAAAGTGGAACGGACTTTTGTAAAGTACAATCAACACTATTCTAAGTTTTAAATAATTGTTCAGGTGCCTCCGACTACTCGGCAATCTTCGGCTGCTGTCGTGAGACAGCGGAATGCGGCAGGCGGCTGCGAGAGAAGCGGCGTGCGGGACGCAAGCCGTCGAATCACCGGAGCCACTTCGCTACCGATCTCCGACGACGGCACGCGCGCGCTGTCCATACGCTTACCAACATCGAATTAATAGTACCTATCTGGAATATATCTCTCTTAAATTACAGTTAACTGCCTTTGAGTTTAGTCCTTAATTAGATCCCTAACAATAATCATCATGTATAATATTAAGTTAGATTAAAATTGCTTATTACCTAGTCTTATAGACTAACGGTCATATTCATAAAAAGTTATCGAACACATCGACTTTAGCAACTGTTTAGCAGTTGCTAAAGTCTGGTTTTCAAAGAGAAACCAGACTTTAGCAACTGTTTAGATGTTCGATAACTTTTTATGAATTAGACTGTAAGTAAATTGTAAAGATTTTTTTTTTTAAATACGATATAAACGGCTATTTTATTACTCATACTAGCTTGAAGCCCGCGATTTCGTCGGTGTGAAATTTCTTGTGCCCCCGACACACACCGTCGCGTCGTACCGCATCGTATCCCTGCCCGCACTGTTACTTTTTCACTGACCTTCTTTCTAATATTTTGCTCGTCTCCTCAGGGTCCTAGCCTGATGCTAAGTAGCCTATAGCATTCCTCATAAATTGGGCTATCAAACGCAAAAAGCATTTTCCAAATCCGACTTGTCATCATCATCATTTCGGCCGAATGACGTCCACTGCTGGACATAGGCCTCCCCCAGGCTCCTCCACTTCAACCGGTCTTGTGCTTCTCACATCCAGTGATTCTTGCGGCCTTCACAAGGCCATCGGTCCACCTTGTGGGATGCTTTCCCACTCTACGTCTTCCGGTACGCGGTTGCCACTCCAAAACCTTTCGGCCCCATCAGCCATCTGTTCTGCGAACAATGTGCCCTGCCCATAGCCACTTAAGTTTGGCAATTCTTCGGGCTATGTCGGTTGCCTTGATTCTCCTGCGGATCTTTTCATTTCTGATTCGATCGCGTAGGGAAACTCCGAGCATAGCCCTCTCCATTGCCCTTTGGGTGACTTTAGGCCTTCTGATAAGGCCCATTGTGAGCGACCACGTTTCTGTACCATAGGTCATCACTGGCAACATACACTGGTCAAAGACTTTCGTCTTGAGACACTGTGGTATTTGGGACGAGAAGATATTGCGAAGCCTCTCGAACGCTGCCCATCCGACTTTTAGTTCTAGCGATTAGCTAGCGCCTTCAAACAAACTAACAAAACACCCTTCAGCTTTATTGTTAGTAGGTATGGATTATAACAAAAAGAAAACTAGACAAAAATAAATAAAGTATAAATTTTTCTCTCTATAATTTCCTTTAACGAAAATTACTGACGACAAATACCTATTATTGTTGGAAAGATTCTCTGGTCTTAACAATTTCATATAGTGGTAGCATTTAGCCCTTACACGCGTACAGTGCGTTCATCTATTAATATTTAATTACTAGTTGCCACATTACGAGGGTATAAAAATATTGTTTATCTTTGTAATAGATAACTGTTTCCATGGGAATTGCTTTATCGATCCACTTGCACTTAATTTTCGTTTAGTAAAAAGTCTGTAGGTACCTAAAGTACCTTTACGGTAAGACTTTTTACCACTTTCCAAATTTTTACAGGGTGTTCTACTCATTAATATGTACCTACAACTTTCACTACGAGGCAAACTCTGAAATCACGATTATAATGAGCTGTCATTAGAAAGTGCTAAAAAAGTCAAAATTAAAAATCCCGTAGATTTTAATCAATTTTTAACTAACTTTGTTTACAGAAATTTTATTTTCCAATCTCTAAAATATTTATTTGTATATTGTTGTCCTAGGTTATAAACTTTTCCCATCACATCCAATATAAAAAAATAAACAAATAATTACCTTATTTCCTTAAAAACCATAAAAAATCACATATGTTACTATACTATAATATCTACAACCATTTACACAACTATTACTTACACATTCAACATCAGGCTGAGCCCCCTAAATCTGAAATAGATTTTTTCATCCCTGACAAAATATTTAATTGAATATGAAACAGGGGTATTATCGTCTTTTGTACCATGGATTTATAAGGACTTTGCTTTGTATATTGTAATAGGTATCTAAGGGTCATACAAAAGTATTTAGGAACACCAAAATAGCTTTGGGGTCGTATTTTCTGCATTCGGCTTAAGTATAAGTAAGGGGATGGCATCAGGTGTTGTTGTAAATCAAATAGATTTTCTATAACGTTGTTGTACAGTTGGCATAAGCAAAATGCGCAAAATGCATCTATCGGCAGTTTTGGATCGGCGAACACAGGTGCGTCACCCGCGGCCGATAACGCTGAGCAAGCGCCGCCCGCCGCCGCCGTCGCCCGCACCACAACACCGGCTGTGGGAACGTCACACGTAGGTACGTCGACCCCTCGTGCCTACGCTGCTATTGTCGCCACCGGCAAATCTGATGCGTCGCAGCAACAGCGAAAAACCAGAAAAGGGGGTAATCTGAAAAAGGGTACTCATCCTGCCCTGACTGCGGTCCGCGACTCTGTGCCAAGATTGGGCCGGGTTGATGAGGAAGGTTTTACTAAGGTAGAAAGGAAGAAGAAGCCTTGCCCTCGTAACTTGTACGGTACCGCACCGAGTGGACCCAGCATGCTGCTGCGCCCTGCTGTGCCTACGACGCAGCTGTACATTTCACGTCTGCATCATTCCACGAAGATTGAGGAAGTCGTGCAGTACTTGAAAGTGAAGACCAACTGGACTCTGAGGGTCGAAAGGTTGGAATCGCGCCACGACGTCAACTTTAAGTCGTTCGTGGTCCGAGTTCCAACCCAGCATCTACAGACCTGCTTGAAAGAGGACTTTTGGCCGAAAGGTGTCGTATATCGGCGTTTCCGAGGACGGTTACGCGACACCTCACAGCGATACACGACGCCGACCACTTTACGTGTATAATTATAGTTTTGATAAGTTTCATAATATGTATTAGTTTATTAATATTTTTAAGATTATTTTGTGTATTTTATCTATGGGCCTCAGCTGCCTGATAATAAAATGATTGATTGATTGATTGATTGATTGATAATCAATTGTCGTAATGACTGGATGATACAAATAAATGATTTGGGATTTGAAGAAAAAACTAAAATATATTTTTTTACCCTATGTTTATGTCTTATACGTCACTAAGCTGCCAATCCTTTAAGCCATGATACTATGTTATGTAAAACTCATAGTAGATAAAAGGTTTTCCAGCATTGATGGATAATTTATTAAGATATTTATATATTATTGAAATTAAATGCACAAGTAAAAAAAAATACTGTACAAACGTGGACTTAATGCGTGAGACATTTTCTACCAGTCAACCTTAGGGTGATGCAGAGACAAAACATGGCAGGTGCAAAATAAGGGATAAGTAACTTGAAAAATAATATATACTTATACATACATACATATATAACGCAAATAAACTTTTTCTTGAGAAATAACGATAGGTAGAGGAGAAAACTAATCCAGCAAATCAGCGCTGGGATGATTCTGCCAACTTTTTGCGAATATGCTCACGATCCTTCACCTTAAATGATAATAAACTGGTAGCCATCCTGATATTCAGAGGGAGCGAGTTCCAAAGAAAGACCACCTGGACAAAGAAAGAAGATTGAATGAAGCCAGAGCGGTGAGAACGACATCGTAGAAGATGATCATTGTTGAAATGAAGGTTTTTACTATGCGAAAGCACAAATATTGCAACCAGAATGAAAACAAAATCCTTGAACAGTTGGTACAAACCAAATCCAAAATAGATATGTAAGTAACCAGGGTCGTTGGATATAGTTAAAGTTTAATATGAATGTTTTCGAATGAAATTTAATTTGATATGAACTGTTTTGCATCATAATGTTACCACTGCTGAGACACAGGCCTTCTCTGTGAGAGGGAGTGAGCCGTAATCCACCACGCGGGCTCAGTGTGGGTTGGTAGATGTCACATATCTTCGAATTTTTTGTTCTAGGACATGCCGGTTTCCTCACGATGTTTTCCTTCACCGTTTTGAAAGCAGTGGTGATGGAATAATTTACATAAAGTAAAGCGCCTGTCTGGGTTCGAACCTGCGACCCACAACTTGTAAGTCGGGGCCGTTACCACTGGGACACCCTGCTGCAGTGAACTGTTTGTTTTCTATTAAATTTTATTTTATTTTATTGGAAAACGTTATTCGGTTTCTAAGTAATCTACAACTTTATTCGACGACCCTATACTCCATTTGAAATAAGATTAGACATTTAAACAAACCTTTTTTACAGTCAGTTCAACCGATTCTGACTTCTACACTGTAGGCATATAAGGAGGGCATTAAAAGCAAAATAGTAGTTACAATACCAACTGTTTACTGCAGCTGCCATTTGTTATGCCACTAACGCAATAGAAGTCAAAATCGGTTGATCGGACTGTAAAAAAGGTTTTGTTAAATGTCTAATCTTGTTTCAAATGGAGTATAGTTATTTATATCTTTTAGTGATCGTACATTGGCATTCAAATAAAACAAGAACAAGACGCTAAACGATGTCAAAAGGAAAAGACTGCGGACAAAAGGTACGGCGGCTTATCAGAAACCTTCACAAACTTACGAAAGTACAAATAGTTGTTGCTACCATTTCTGTGGTTCGAAACTAAGAATAAAAACATTAGGACGATATAGTGTGAACTAACATTTTTCAAGTTCACTCGTTGAAATGAGACGATCCCCCAGGATGTCTGGGGTCGACGCCGCACTGGGCATAGTCCGTCGCATGGGATTCAATCTCTGGGGAATTAGTGGGGACTTAAAAAAATGGATGCTTAGTTATGCTAGTGTTGTCTGTGGTTTCAAATTAGGCTAATTAGAGAGATGTCGTGTTGGTGTTGAATGCAATTTTTGGGTTAGTAAATATACAATATGTTCCGGAATTAACGCACACTACGAAAAACCCCAATTAGAATAATTTATAAACGTTACTTAAAGTTAAGTAATGAATAGCGTCCGTTAAACCATACATTTGTGACGTTTAAACATCTCTTAACTTTAAGCAACGTTCATAAATAAACCCAAATACATACCTACTCTGAACATTTACTATTATGTACAAAACATTGTTTATTTATTAAATTAGTATTACTGATTGTGGGATAAAATTGTAGCCATATTACAAATCTACTTGAGCCCACACATACGCAAAAAACAATAAACAATCTTATAGCCTTAATTTTCGGTCCATTTTTGGTTTGTTCTGGCTGTACCACGGAAGTTACAGTCACATTTCCATTTACGTATTCCTAATTATTTTTGGAAAAAAAGTTGCCTTCATTTAAAAATTGCATAAATAGATTCAGTAAGCGATTCTAAACTAACTACTTTCATAATGTGCATTAATTCAGTGACATATTGTATACGTGTTCTAATTGAAACTGGTTTTTATTTAAATGTCGAGACCAAATACATGATATTGTCTCGAATAGACACTAGAAAGTGGTAAAGAGAGAGAGGGGAAGGTGTTTTTGAGGGCATTATTTTGTCATCCAAAAATACTTATTCTAGTCAATTTTGAAATTACTTGATCGCTTTAAAACACGAGCATTTTAGGTCGAAATTCGCTGACCACACCGCTATCTAAACTTGATTGAATAAAACAGATTGAAACAAAGGACGTAATCGTCCAAAATGTCACGTAACATTATCTTAATAAGTCCGTACAAATCGAGTGTCACGCAAAAGAGTCGTTCACAAAAATGGCGATGAAAAGATGTTCGGGTAATAGTGAGTTGCGGTCGATTTAATTGTATTAAAACGTTAGGCTGCGGGCACACGGGCAATCAGCTAATGCCGTACGGTGCATGCGAACGGGACACGCAAGTCTTGTTTTGGTAAGACACAGAAGTAAGACTCTCTACCGTCCGTGTGCAAATTATGTCAAAGCACTCTATGAAATACGGCGCGCGGAGTTCTATATAATTTACACTGGAGTTCTAGGAATGCGCGAGCTAGGAAAAGTAATTAACTTTGTTTTTCGTATGGCTAATGGATACGTGCCTACAAAAACTGCGATTTTTTGTATTCAAAATAGTTCAGCTATTACCCATAAAAGTTGCAACAACCAGATTATTTGTGTTCTCATACTAAATCACTATCATATCAATATCTAAAACATCAATCTGCCGACCCTCTGTTTGGATATAGTCTTAAGATACTTGCTCATAGTTCGCCGAATGAGATTCGGCTAAATCCCATAGAACGACCATGGTTTGAATGGAGAGGCGTGCGCAGCGCACGTGGCCTCATGATTATGTTTATTTAACGATGTTCAAACAACATATTAATTTGGTTGCCTTTTGTTGAGAAAATGACTTTCGGAAGCTGGTTTACTAAGAATTACTGACCAGTTTTATTGGTGAAATTCGAACTAAACCAGCAATTGGAATTGAAAAACAGACTATAATATCGCCACTGATGGGACATAGGACTCTTCTTTTTGGGAGAGAGTGGACTGTTACTGACCACATGGGCCTAGTATGGATTGGCAGTTGAGATAAATCTTCGATTTATAGGGTTCCGTACCTCAAAAGGTAAAAAAGGAACTCTTATAAGATCACTCTCTTGTCCGTCTGTCCGGATGTCACCACCGATTTTCTCAGGAACGGGTGGACCTAGAAAGTTGAAATTTATACCAGATACTAAAGTTTATAAGGGTATATAGTCCCTATTAGGTGTATAAAAATCAAAGTCCTGAGAGTCAACACGATAAAAAGACCCGCAAATTTAGATTTTCGTGAAAACTTGTAAGTACCAAAATTAACCTTAATTTTCAAGTTTTTTTATTTTTCGAAATTTTCCCTTTACTTGTGCTATAAGACCTTGTTTTTAACGAAAATTGACAATTCTAGTTTTGTTCTAGGACAAGCCAGTGTTGAGAGCCGTTTTGACAGCAGTGGTAATTAAATTAACTACAAAAAAAAGCGTTTGCCTGGGTTCGTACCCACGACTCATAAATCGACGCCATCATGCATTGAAATTGTGAAAATTTTAATTTCTGAGGAATTCACAAACAGAAATTATCAATTCGACAATGCCAATTGAAACGATATTTCATTTCCCTTGTTTTGCATGCCATTCTGAAAAGTCTATGAATAAAGAAATTAGCAACTGTTATAGACCATAGCTATGACAAATTTACTGCCACGGGTGCAGGTTGTTCGAAAGAGATACCGCGGCCTCTGGCACACAGGCGACTGAGGGAGCACGGGTGGGTTTTAGTCAGTAAAAGTCTGACACGCCCTCCTGATCCACCCAGAGCGGGAGACGTTACTTGACGATTACCCACCCCAAAAAAAAGCCTATAATAAGTTTTGAGGAATTAACAGCTAAAGACTAAACCGGACATTTTTATCGTACACATCTGTACGTACGTTCTTAATATATTACAGCCATTTAGAGAAAACTACAGAAAAGTATAAATTGTACGAAAGTGCAACAGCAGTAATAATAAAAATATCTACAGTAACTGTTCTGGCAAGGCTGCCAGGCTTCTTTGCCTCGTGCGTAAATCATGGCGCTTGTTGTCCTTTTTAACTGTTTTTACTACCATTTCCAGAAGCAATTCTACATGAAGAATCTAATGTAATAAAATTTATAAAGAGAAAAAAAATCTTTTTGTATGTGTATGTTTGTTTATTTTGCTTTCAAACTAAAACCGCTGAATGGATTTGGATGAAATCTGGCGCATGGGTAGACCATGATCTGGATTAGGACATAAGATACTTTTAATCCCGACATTCCCATGGAGTCGAGATTTATGCGGGTGAAACCGCGGGATGTAGCTAGTTACTTATAAAGTGTTGGACTTTTCTTTTGTGAATTATCAATGGCATTCCGCTGTGGTTGTTATAATCGGTAAGAACTATTGAGATAAATATTAAGCACGTTTTGCTTGCCTCCCTGTTACTTTTCCGACTACGTCATTGCCAACATCTTGAACGAAAATTACAGTTCGAAAAGGTGATACATGGGCCCGCTATGTGAGAAAGGATAGTCTTTAAAAATTGCTAAACAATTTATCTCCTTGGTACGGCTTAAGGAGATAAATTGTTTAACAATTTCGACAAACCGACACATTGTTGAAACATTAGCATAATAACTTTTAAGTTAGTAGTCTTGAAATTAAGTACATTTGAGAATTCGAGAACTCTTATATGCATGGAAGGCCTATTGTAATTTTAGATCAATTTTATTTTCTTCTTAAATAACACTAAAACCAAACCCTATTTTGCCCAACATGCCCCTGTACATCGTAGATAGATGTAACACAAAACAAAATTGTTGCCAGCGCAGCAAAATTTCCCAGTCTGTATGCGTTGTCGCTCATGTAAATCACGTGACACTGCG
This sequence comes from Antitype chi, assembly GCA_947359405.1. NCBI lineage: Eukaryota > Metazoa > Arthropoda > Insecta > Lepidoptera > Noctuidae > Antitype > Antitype chi. The sequence goes on along the minus strand of OX375818.1, from coordinate 14,368,314 downwards.
ACCCAAGTATGCCGAGTACTCCGAGTACAAGAAGTACGTCTCAAGTCCACTGCAGCACACTTTTTATTTGTTACTTGCTCATAAAACAACACTATCGCGCTTGTGGTTGTGATAGAATATAATTTATTTGGTTGGTATATTATAGCGCTGTTTGAAGAGACTTTTGGAGTTAATTTAAAGGAAAATATCACATACCAGATGTTGATTTTAGAAATAAAATACAAATATCGTATATGTGTAATCAGCCGATAATGTTATCACTGGTGGGACACAAGTCTCCTCTCTGTGAGAGAGTGGGCCGTAATCTACCACGCAGGTCCAGTGCGGGTTTTTTTTTTATGAGGCAGGCATTTTACGGATATATATAATATACAGGCTGTTAAAGAAATTGCGTGCCATAGCTTAGGGGGTAGGTTCAGTATTAATAAAGGAACCCAGAAAAATATTAAAAAAAAAAACATTAAACAACATATTGCAATATCAACCTAATTTAGTACCTACTAACTAACTAGTACCTAGTTACCTACCCTTCACCCGGCATAATCGAAGTGTTCGAGCAAGTTCGAGCAATTTCGTAATCAATTCTAAACGATTGCTATTTAATTAGTACGTACTACATTAGGTTCATCTTATGATAATTTTCGGTTTTTTTTTTTAACTTTTTTTAAAGGTATTAAAAAAAAATGGGTTCCTTTATCGATACCTACTGAACTCACCCTGAAGCTATGGCACGCAATTTCTTAAACACCATGTATAAAGTCAAAATTGTAATTGACTTGATTAAATTTCACTTCTGACTGCAACTCCCACTAAATTGAAACTTTACTAAGGTTGAAACTATCCAAATGTCACATAGACAAATATACCTTGTGGTTTTATGATTTCCACGTGATAGTCTACCTTATGGTGACAAGGCAGTTACAAGGATGATTATAGTTCTGATGTGAAAATGTGCAAAAGAACTTGCATTTAAGTTGTCTTTAATATAACCTTGGCTAAAACTAAGGTTGTATAGATACAACGCGTACCTCCCTATACAAGGTGAGTCCTTGTATCCTGTAGTCATAATTTTAACAACCCCTCCAAAAGGGTAAGGTATGAAGATTTGGTGCAGTTTTAATTAGCTTTCTTAATTTATGGTAGCTTTTGTTGACTTCAATTGAACTTTGCACCATCTTGATTCACTGGTGTCGTATTCACTATGAAACGGAAACGAAAAATGTTAATTATGGCTTAAAACAATACACAAACCTGCTGCAAAAGACGTATTATGAAAATTGATTCTAGATAAAATAAAATACATTAATTTGTTTGAACAGATATCGATATAATGTGATAAGTAGTTGATTATATAAGATAAATACCCCTAGCGAAGAAATGATTCGGCGGTTATTAAAAAAAAATAGTGGTGCCTACATTTTGACCAAGAAAAAAATACTGCTGTTTCAAAGAATACTGCAATGGTTACAATTTGAGTACTAGTTTTTTTTTTCCTGTATGTAGGTACATAGGTATTTTAGTTTAACTGTTTCCTACAAAAAAGGTTCCGACAAATTGAGTACCTCCTGCATTTTTTTTAGTCGCCTGAAAATTCCCAGATACAACTACCTACCAAACAAAACACTGCAACCTGTATACCACATACGATTCCGTAATTCTTAGTTAACAACGTTCGGCCTAAGTTAATTATGTTCTCAACATAAATCTTTGGTAATTGGCCTCTGGTTACACAATACTAAGAGAGGACGTGTTGAAATTATATATGTGAGGTGGTGAAGTTTCATGATGTTGTACTTAATATTGTTATTTGTAGTGTTTATAATTGCTGTTGATTGTTAGTAGAATTTTGGATAATTTTCTATATACACCGTGACATTTTAGTCGTGTCACAAACGCCCACTTCATGTATCCAATGACTACTAATTATTTATGAAAAATAAAATGATATTTTTGAACATATGCGTAATAAAAAAAAAAGAAAATATCATTCACTAAGACGCATGACGTAGTTTGAAACACCCTGTTATGGAGATGGAATTAATTATAGAATGTAATGGTAGGTAGGTAGATATCTTCTACCGTTTGATATGTAAACATTATTAACAGGGAGGGTGTTTCATAATTCTAAAGTATTATTTATTTTTCTTTGTGCCTATTTACTTAATTAAATGTAACAATGTTTTAATCACGCTTCGAGGTATTTTATAACGGTTACATTGAGTGGACCAACTTTATAACACGACTAAAATGTCACGGTGTATAATATACAATACATAGAAACCTGTCAAACTCTATTAACATACGTTTTGTTTGCGTAATTCTATGCTCCTTCATCATAATCAACCTATAATGTTCCCACTGCTGGGACACAGGCCTCCTCTCTGTGAGAGGGAGTGGGCCATAATCCACCACACGGGCCCAATGCGGGATGGTGGATTACACATGTATTTGAATGTTTGATTCTAGAACATGCCGGTTTCCTCACGATATTTTGCTTAACCGTTTTGACAACAGTAGCGATGAAATTAGAGCAAATCGGAGCTGATACCTTTGGGCCACAACTGCTCTCCAATTCCACGCCACAGTCAGTAAAATAGTAGATTATTTTCTCAAAAATAAATCAGATTTTTTCAACCCTGATATTTCGTACTTAAGTAGGAACCGTAACTTTATTTAGGAGTTACATATGTTTGTGTGCAATCTGACTACTTACGAGCACCATAATTAAGGGTTCATCTGTCTTCTATCATCTGGCACACTGACATGAACGTCCCATACAATTCCCACGTAACAAAATCCATACAAACGGATTAACACCTACCCAGCACCCACCAGCTGATCTAACCCTTACGTTGATCAAAATCTTTCAACATGACACTCCTATTCTCTGTCAATTTATAAAATAAAATGAAATAAAATTGTAACACGAGATAAAGATAATGATTGTGCTCAAACGCAATGCAATTTACTTGACCAAGGGGCGTGTGGATTAGGGGTCTAATCGGGCGGCGGCGATGAAAATCAGTCGCGTGGATGCCACGTGGATGGCACGAGGCCACATGGGGCACTTTTGGTACCACCATTATGGGAGGAACTAGACATGTGTCGTGAAGTTTGTATGACTAAGATGGTGAAATGTGTCTTGTCTTAGATAAAAGATAATTTATTTGTCAAACATGCGTTTACATACAAATCGAGCATGCAAGATTTTAAATCTAGGTAAAAAGTCCGTACATGTTTTGCCTGACGAGGCGTACAATTTTTTTCATATAACATACAAATAATTAATTCAATAGACTAAATACTGGTTCACTAAAATTCATTATTAAATTTTTATGAGAATAATAATCCTATAGAAACAATAATATAAAGTTCAAGAATGTTAAAAGGTATCTGTCAAAAAGTTATTTATATTGTAATAGCATTTCTCTGTTATTATATTTCGAATCTTGTTTATAAATTCATTTGCTGTCATAGCTCTATATGACTGTGGTATTTTGTAGTATATTTTCGGGGCCATAAAAGTTGGTCTTGTCGCGGCCATAAAGATTTTGAGTTTTTTTTTTTCAAGGAAAATTTAGTTTGTTAGGTTACCATATTGCATTCCTCTTAATAGTTCCGTTAACTGTTAGAATTAACCGCAAATGTCATGTGAAATAATCAATCAATAGGTTAATTTGAAATAAAACAGCAGCATAGATTATTAAACATAGACCTCATAGCTATGCATAGTAGACACTGAACCTGGAACAAAATTAGCTTACGAATCTATTTATAGGCCCAGTTTCGCAATAAAAATGCTACCATCGGTAAAGAAAACGATTCGTTTCTGTTTATAAAAGGGCAGGCGCGACGCGACCCTCGTAGAACAATTTCTACGAAAACTTCATGGAAATTGTTCTACAAGTGTTGTGTCGCGCCTTTAAAAGTATTCTACAGAAACTGTTACGTCATACGACTTGTCGCCGCTGGAATCTAGTCAAGTCGTGTCTAGAGAGAAACAATTGAAGACCTTACCTGTTTCGTCACTGAATCGATGAGGCGAACAAATATGTCTTGTTCTTGTCGGATACCTGTGAAAGATGAAAGCAGATGACTATCACATAGTTGATAAGGATAAGGTTTAATTAGTTTTGAGAATCTTAACCTTGAACTTACATACTGTAAAATAGTATATAATAGTACCTACATTTGACTTTGAAATGGTTAAGGAGAAGATTAGTACGGTTGAAACTTTAAATAAAAACAAAACATCATCAGACAAAAACATTAGAAATAATTGCATTACCAACATACACCCTCAGTATGTTCTAACATGTTGTGTTTATATTAAGATCGTTCTAATTCTCGCTCCTATAAAACAGTAACATTTACACATAGTAGCAATAAAGATCGTAGCAAGCTACGGGCTACGAGCGTAGCACGACGTAGCGGCAGACATTGCACAATTTGTTAACCTCCTACAATTGCCTCTACGCTTGGTTCTCGCCTTTTAGAGTTCCGTGCCCGAAAACGTTTGAATTAACGTACGTTGAGTTAAGGTATTGTAATTACATGAAAGAAAGTACGATGTACGCTTATGAGCTCAAGTGTTAAGTAATTAAAACAATTGTTTTTATGTTCTTTTTTTAAATCTTTATTTATTTACAGGGTTTTTTTATAACACCCCGATTATCGAATACAATAAGTTGTTATCGACCATAAGAAGGTCACACCAAGGTCATGGAAGAAAAAATAATGATGTTATTTTCGGCAATTTAAAAATCTCTTTTTTTATAAGTGTTTATTTGGATTTGATGTCCATAAAACTGTGTCGGTGAGTGCAGTTTGCGAAGCTGAATTTTGGGCCAAACATATTATACGAAGTTTTTGCAATCGATACGTTAACAAGATGATGGTAAGTAAACAATATTTTTCGCATTATAAGATAGGCATTTAGTGTAATTTTAAGCTTATAGTTTAGGAAAAAAATGGCATTAAAACTACAAAATTCCCAATATAGCTGGCAAGGATCCTTCTACATTAATTTTAATATTAAACAACGGTAGCTTTTCTAAGCTCGAAACTGTCTCATTCATCAAACTCAGTAAGCTCCAATAACATAGTCTAAGAGCTTCAATGCAGTCGTCATTCATAGTCCAAGAGCTCACTATTCTGTGCCAATTTTCCATTATCCTGGTCTAGCGGCAAGACAGCAAATATTTACAATGCCAGCCATCGCGTATAGTCTGTGTTGTCACCGACGTCTGTTGAATACGAGATTGAGGTTTACATTTGATTTGTGCCTTCTTGCTTTGGTATAACGGGTATAATTGCTTGTTTAAATGGTTTTGTGAGATATTTAATAAAGGTGTATAAAAACCTATTGCTAGTCTTTTTTTTGACATAAGCTTATTTTTAGGTAGGTACAGATGTTAATTTAAATTGTTTTGTTTTTTTAAATGTCTTGCTAAATGCTAAAAGTTTTTTGACAAAATAAAAATACGTCTTAATTTATTTAAACAAGTTTGGCTACTGGAAAGTTTACATACCTAATCTAAATTTCATAGTGAGAAATAATCTTCCAAAAGTAGGTCTATTTAATTACTTAGAAGAACCATAATATATGTCGAACTAACATGCGCCATCTTAGAACCATTGACGACAATAGCATGCATGACAGTTCGACAGTGCAAGTCAAGTCGGCCAATATTTGCTCAACTCCCGACCACAAGACGATAATGCTCTGCACATCACTGTGTTGACGATTGAGACGATCTGTCTATACAATTATGTCTTTGACTGTACGTAGTACACACATACAGGTTGCATATTTTAAGTGTACCAAGCTGATTTAGGTACGTTATAATTACGTATCTACTTTTAAGGTTAATTTTGTCCATGAAGTATGAAGAGTTATATTCACTTATTAATTTTATTACAGAGTTATATTCACTTATTAATTTTATTACAGCTCGACAATATAGCTAAGAATTAAAAAGTTTCCGTGTAGGAAGTTTTTTGATATAACAAATTCTTGTAAAACACTTAGGGCCATTTTTAAACTATGAACCTATGAAAAATTTCAACACAGGGTTCTAGAATCATGTCCTGATTCCATGGTATCAGATTGCGGGTTGATGTCCCTGCCAACCCATATAATAAGTTACGCAAGTACTATTGATTTTTTTGGAACAGTTGCTATAACTTAACTTCAAGCGATGATAATATATAATTGTTTATAGAAGGAACACTTGAAAGAAACTATTTTCATCTCATCAGCAATCACAGCAATATACGCGTGCTTGACAATTTTTCTCATAATTTTTTGTTCGAAAACTGGCCTATAGTTTTTTATTGCTCAGATCATTAATAAATCAAAATATTGATTTCTGTAAGCGGCATTAGATCCACTGGAAATTCGAGAGGTTTTGAATAGTCAAAAATTACTTCTGGCATAGGACGAGAATGACTAGAATTTACCCTAAGCATAAAGAGGGAAGATTTGTCCATCTATATCTTGAAACTCGTCATGGAGTAACCCCAAAACTGGGCAGATAGTCACTTACCATTTGCATAAAGTAATTGAAGTCTGTACTGGATGCCATTGTTCGTCTTTTGCCCTTCAACTTCCTGTAACAAAATATTATGGTTACTGAAATAGTCTGATGTATAAAAAAATGTTTGAGTTAACTTAAGTACAATTTTTATAGAACTGCCCATTTTAGAGTCTGAAACTATGAATAAAGTTATACTAAACTATGCTGATCTAGAAAGATTTTTTATCGTGATAGGCAAGTATTAAAATAGGTACCTACTATCGTTAGCGATGTCAAAATAACATAGGTGATGAATTAATATTATAAAATGATGTGCTGTGTCTTGTTGTCAATGCAAAATAAGACAATTCTTGTCTTTGTCTTAATCTCCTACTATTTATATAGTATATAAAATAAATGTGAAAGTTTGTATGTTTGTTACCCAATTACGCAACAATGGCTGAACGGATTTGGAAGATTAACACATAAGATACTTTTTGTCCCGGTAATACGGTCCTGTGAGATAATTTTCGACATCTACGCGGGATAACTATGTATAAGTACCTTGTCTTGTGTAAAAAAATTACTATGTTTTGCTTTATTTTTAAGTGTAATACAATACGGTCTTATACTACATGTTTCAACCGTTAGTAACAGAATTAACTCAAAAGAAAAGTAACAAAGTGTTGCCTACCAATATCGAATCCAAAAAAGCACGCCAGAAATATACTTAACAGTAACATATAAAGTGCGGGCCACACATTCAGTAAAAACGCGAACATGACTGTTTACTATGTGAATAATTAACACGACGCCAACAAACAAGACGTGTGAACGCGCCAACGCCCTCTGGCGACAGACACTGTAACCTATATTATAGGGAGACACATTTTTTTGTTTTTCACTTGTTTTTTTGTCCTGAATGAAAAATATGTCATTGTGTGGTTTGTTATATGAAATGTGGAAGACGCGAGTCTAAAAGATGTCTCAGTATCTCCTAAAAATCTTGAATTCGTTCATTGACGGATAACTCACAGCGTTAACCGCTGGATCTGGAAGCATGAAATTTTGCACAAGAGTTTCTTTTATAGCGAAGTGAAGCACTAAGCAAGGATTATTAGAAATGTATCCCCTAAAAGCGTTAAATAGCTGTGTAGAAGATTGTAATATTTTTTGTGTTCCACATTCTTGGTTACCAAAGTCTTTAAGCAAAGACTAATCAAGAAACTCGTTTATCTGTTGATTACAAGGAGTTCAGATTATTTAATTGTTGTGTTGTAATTGAATCAATATTTATGTCAAAGGAAACATCTTTTAAAGGCGATAAAACAAAATAAAACTAAATCAAGAAATAGGTATAACTTCTGTATAGAGTTACAGTTCCGGGATAGATAAATATTTTTTTTATTTTATTAAAGGGTCATAAAATCATCTCAAGAACACGATAACAAAGACACACACTTCATACAGGAATACCAATAAAAAGTACAAGTTTTTCGAAACTCAAAAGTTAAATTTTAACACATGCCACCAGCACGCATGCGTATTATGTAAATAAAGCATTGTGCACACAATAGAAATCATGTCGAAGCGATCCTGATTGATGAACTCGAGTGAATCGCGATTCGTATCTCGTCTCGAACATTTCTTGATAAACTAACAATATGACGCCGTATTGAAAGGGGCTAACTAAGTTGAAAGTTATTTGGATACGCTGCGTAATCGGCTCAGTTTTGTTGCGTATTATTTTGTTGTTATAAGTATCTGCCTATTTTATTTGATAATGTCTCGAGCAAAAAGTTGTGGATTGCAATTTTGTCAGTGTTTTATTGACAATGTGGGTACAGTAGAGAAAAGGCTTAGAAATAATCGTGTTAAAGAGAAAACAATAGTTTTAACCTACTCAAAGAAGGTGAAAAAACCTGGTAGTGGTAAGATAAACCTCTCTTAATTAACTGTTCTTGGTTTTGTGCGATATCCCGTAAAAGCTATTCTGACGACCGTAACTTTTATAGAATTAAAAAAAAAGGTTTATTCTAAACATATTTCCATACCTGATCTTTCTCAATAAATCCAATGAAGGCGGTACGTTCGATCTCGACCGGCTGTCCCGCTCGGTCATAGAGTGCGACCACGAAGTGAAAGAAGTTGCTCTTGCGCAGGTTACTGGGTGGCTGCTTCTCGAAATGTGCACGACCCACGCCTACGCTGCTGTAGGGATAAGACAAATAGATGTTAGAAAAACAAATGTTAATTAATATAATTATAATAAGAACTACGCATTTTACCAGAGAGAATACATAATAGCTTAGCTAAATTTTATTTTATTTAATAGTGTCTAGTGGTTGGAATAATTAAGCAAAGTTTACCGATATTTAAATGCACGCACAAATGAACACACACTTTCAAACAAAACACATCATTTCACATCCATACCATTGTTCCAAAAACAAATAAATATTAACTAACCGCAAAGTTTAGACAAAAAAAAACCGGAACCCACATTCTAAGGTCATAAATTATCACATTTCTTTCACAGTTACTTTATTTTCAAATGGCAATTTGTCAATAGCCTTAATGCCACAAAAAATGTTTTGCGCGCTTTTGTGCCAAACCACAGATTACACAAAAACTACAGATAAACAATAAGAACAGATTATAATCCTTTTAAAAATTGATTTATTACTATTACTGTTACTCGGAATGAAAATGACGTTTTGACACATAACTATTACTTTATTTTTATTTTACTGTTAGCCTTTCTTTCTCATAGTAAGTACTGATTATGTATTTAATTTTCTAACAAATGGTATTTAACAGTATTTTTGTGTATCTACGGCTATAAGAATTTTGTCCAATGACGGTATCGATGAAAGGGCTCGAGAACTACTTATTTACTAAAAATGTTTCCAAAGTTTCTGTCAAAATTGCTACAATTTCAATACAAAAAAAAATTGGTGGTTTTATCAGAATTTTGTCCAACGATAGTATCATTGAATGGGTTCGGGAACTATTGAAATGTTTCCAAAGTTTCTGTCAAAATTACTTCAATTTCAATATGTTTATTCACTATACAAGTGACGGAGGGAGTAAAATAAAATTGGGCACCCCACGATTGCGGCGGTAAGTCCCCTCTTTGAGGAGTGGATTCAGAGGCGCCACGGCGTCCTCAGTTTCTCACCTTCCGCCTGACGCAGGTCCTCACCGGACACGGTTGTTTCGGGAGGTTCCTGTTTCGGATAAGGCGGGAGAAAACACCCGGGTGTTTTTCCACTGCCTAGATCGTCCTGAGGACACGGTGGAGGCCTGGCCGGCTTGGGCGGAGCACCGCTGTGTCTTCGTGGAGGTGATCGGCGGCGGTGATCTCTCGCGTCCGGCCCTGGCTGGTCCAGGCCATGGTACGGAGCGAGAGTGCATGGGTATCCGTCACTTCCTTCTGCGAAGCAGTATTGCTCGCGAAGAGGGCGGCGGCGCACGTGAGGGAGAGGCAGTATATGCGCCCTCACGGCCCTAGTCACCTCAGGAAACACCCTGGGCGTCGGGAATCCCAGCCACCATAAGCGCGGGCTTGCATATGGTGAGTAATGGGTAGCTCGTTGTCTGGTAAGGACTAAGGACCAAGCCCGGGTTGACGGCGCGTTGTGTTCTACGCGCGCCTCAAAGAGATGTCAGCACCAACTGGTGGGGTCCGCAAGGGCCAATGCCTGCCAGGGGTGCGGGTTGTTCGAAAGAGATACCGTGGCCCTTAGCACACAGGCAACTGAAAGAACACGGGTGGGCTTTAGTCAGTAAAAGTCTGACACGCCCTCTTGCTCCCCCCAGAGCAGGAGAAGTTATATTTTGATGAATTCTCACACACAATAAAAAAGTAAAATAAAATCGAATAACACAGGCGAAATAAAATGAGAGCAGTTTATCATTCTGTTTCTAGGAACCAGAATCATACCGAAACTAATGTAAGATTAACATTCGGAAGCAATTCTAAAATATCGATAACTCTAATGAAGTGACGATGTACGAATAGCACCACCACACACATCGCTATCGACATGTGTGGCTGTTCGAATTTCGTATTAAAATACAAGCTTAGATGTATCATTACTTTCAGTCTTAAATAGATGGGAATAAGGTCTGTTTTGTAATTTAAAGTATCAGTACATGTTTGTCAATGAGTTCAATAAATGCATCGATAGAGCAGAGCAACATTTCAAACGTGTGTAGTTCATCAAATCTTCGGTCTCATTTCTCATTGTTGTTTCCCGTAAATGTGCTTGTGTTTAGTGATGTACTACTGGTGTGTTGAGTATAAAAATCGATATTTTGGTTTGAGAATTATTTAAATTGTGTCGAGTTTATCAGGAGGATAGGAAGTGAAAGTGAACATCGACATACATAATTCGATTGAATAAGGTGTTATGTTCAAAGTGGTGTAGAAGTTAGGTTGGTATGGGTATTAGGTACTAGCTCACCCTTATACACAATATCGGATGCTTAAATTTGAAATTTTAGCACTCCATGGCACATCACGCAAGTTTCTTTGGATTTAGCTAAGTTTAACTGCCCTATATAAATTGATACGACATCAACGTCTTATACTGATGCGATTGGCTGTGAATAAATGTATGTGGATAAACAGATTACGTGCGCGTACAAATTGTCACATTAATATTGTGACCATTTTCGTCAGAGAAGCTGGCTGGGACTATCCTAATAGTACGGGCTAGCTTCTCAAACGAAAACCACGAGTTAGATTTTTTCTCACATAATTAGATTTATTTTAAATCTCACAGCAACGTCTTTCGTTTCAAACATTTCGTCGTCAAAATCTCGATACTTCAGTAGCAGCACTAGAGCACATTACCCACCAGGACCGTATTACGCTATGGTTGCCCATTCATCTCTCCCCGCTGCAGAATTTGCGTAAACAAATTGGTTTCGCGATTGCCATTTTATACTCTCGCACGCGACACTCCATTGTTTTATTTATCGTTACCAGTTTCGGCGGCGCGTTCGCGATTAGGTTGTAGTGCTTTTTCCGCTTACAGATCGCGCGCGTTTTGTCAATCTTTGGCGATTTTTTTAGCTATGTGTCCTATTTATTTTTTATTTTTTGGGATTTGTGCGCCGTTTTTTATTTTTTTGTGTATGAAGAGGAAATGTAACTGTTTGTTTTAGAAATATGTATATTATTAAATGAATTTTTTTTTTTTTATATTTAAGAATAGTGCATTGAATGTTTCAGTTTAAGTCTTTTGTATCTGCCTGAAGCTTTAACATGATTTACTGATTTATGTTTTCCAAAATACACACAAACTTTAGTCCAATTAAAATCAACTAATCACTCAAACGAATTACCTCATTTTATATAGAACACAAAACAATTACAATTTGCGTGCACAGCCACTTTTAGACGGATCATTACCTAGTAATGTAATTTATTAAAAACTCTACTAAGGGCGCGGCCTAATGATTTACTGTGGCCCTTACAAATGGTTCTGTCATCGCCGACGGCAAGCTATCTGTCAACATTTGTCATCCCAGGACCCGGTGATTGCTTGCAATTATTTTAATTAGTGGGTTATTGAAAAATTCATTTTGTTGATTAGGTGGCTTCGCCTACCATTTTATTTTTTTATTCATAAAGGCTTGACCACTAATGAAATTATGGCTAGAAAGAAACTTACTATCGATATGACGATTAATAGAGAAGTAAGTATGGAAAAAAAGATATGTTGCACCAACCCCAAATAAATTGAGAGATGGGCTGGAAAAAGATGAAAAGATTGATTGACCTTTAAAAGTTTTTGAAACTAGAAAAACTTTAAGTTACATATTTTTAGACTACTCAAATATTTTAGGCTGCGAGAAATGTCACCCTGATCGTGTGAAGACTGGTCAATAAAAAAAAACGGATACGAAAACAGTTTTTCTTTTTAGTTCAAGCACTGCTTCAACAAAGCTTGAGTTTTTGAGAAAATTATCGACGACGAGAATTTCGAATATAAATAATAATTTTCTTCTTATTCAGCCTATAATGTTCCCACTGCTGGGACACAGGCCTCCTATCTGTGAGAGAGAGTGGGCCGTAATCCACCACCCAGTGCGAACCACCGAGTGCCACCGTTTGGTAGATGTCACATGTGTTCGATTTATTTTTAGTTCTAGGACATGCCGATTTCCGCACGGTGATTTCCTTCACCGTTTTGAGAGCGTTATTATAATATGTATATTTAGGCTAAGGTATTTATCTATGGGTCATTGTAACCTGACAATAAATGGTTTATTATTATTATTAAATTAAGTACACAAAGTAAAGTGCCTGTCAGGGTTCGAACTCACGATCTACAACTCGTAAATCGGAGTCGATGCCACTGGGCCACCACTGCTTTTAATAATTATTTTAACGTAATTAATCAAACCACCACTTATCCAAATAAACACACAACAGATAAACAAATAAAACATTCAACAATTGAAGTAAACATTTTAAGAACGGAACTCGGTTAGCTAAAACACGACAGATGGCAGGAGGGTGCTCTATGATTCTGTGCAAACACAATACCTCCCTAATTCGGAGTTGGAACATCAATACGTCACATTATACAGAGCGCCAAATGTTTATTGTTGCACAAGTTCATTATTATCGTAAAATGTACGGGTTTGTGTTATTATAACTTTGAATAAATAATGAAATTGTATTGAGAATTATAAAGGATGTTGCAAAAAGGCCAATGTGAAATATAGAGTATTTTTTTAACCAGTGCGCAATCTAACCAAGAATTTAGCATATGGTTCTAGAACCTAGCGTAGAAATTTTTCGTCGGTTACAATATTTCGTTTAGTCCACTCTCGGCCCCTCGAACCCTAATAAATAATGGGTCCACGGGACTCCTGATGGTTTATTCTCGACCCTTGGAGGTCGAGAGTGGATTTTATTATCCAGCCAAGTTTTCAGTTTCCTCTCGACCCCCGAAGTAGTCTGTACCTTACTGTACCAAAATATTAATTTTAGGTACTTACCGAACTGGGGGTCGAAAGTGGACGAGGTTTACCTGTCCCTTGCATGAAAACTCAGTCTCACCCCCTGGGGTCGAGTGTGAACTATGTTTAGGGGTTGAGAGGAAACAAATAAATTAATCTTTTTTTTAGGGGTCGAGGGGCCGAGGGTGGACCAAACGCAATATTTATGTAACAGCAATTTTTTTTTTATAACCGTCGAAAAAGTTCTACATTAGGGTATCTAAAATCATATTTATATTGAGTTGATGGTTACAGTTTGCACACTGATTAAAATTGTATCGTATAAGTATTCTGTACATATGCACCTCCTATAAATAAGTAACATTGAACAGAAATAAGAGCTGTTTTAATTTACCCGCATAATAATAATATTTGTGATTACTCGGCTTTTTCGATTAGGTAGGTACTTATCTATACTTCACAAATAAGTTAGCTGCACGCGAACGAAGCTGCTGGCAATAGTTCGTTACAAATAGTTCTAAGTAAGTATGAATTCATTATTTGACGACAAACTTTTTTACTTCTTTTTTTTGCATACTTCATCAACTACCATCAGCTACTGAGATAATAAACACATCTGTACCTACCCTATTAATTATCCCTGTACAGTCACAGGCAAAATTCTGTAGCCTGTAGCGTTCCCCACCGCATCGCGCCATGCTATGATTTATAGCGCCCTTTGCTTTTATGAATACACACTTGTTACCGCATGCTTCATTATGGGCTGTGCGAAATTTGTACGCCCCTGATTGGATACCACGTGATAATAGAGTCATTGTACCGACATATTGGTTGTAGAAAAGGGCAGGTGATTTTTGGCGTATTATATCTTATTTTTAAAACCTATTTTGACAACGGCAACGTTTACTCAGCAAAAGGGTAACATTCAGGGAGCTCTGACTGTTCATCATCATAATAAATTGACAAACCTAATAGGTACTGAATACTAGGTTTGTCAAATGATACTAATTTGGTAAGTAATTCCATTTTAAAATTGAACATATACTCCATTTGTCAGCTTAGACATTTAACTAAACCTTTTTTACAGTCCGATCAACCGATTTTGACTTCTATTAAGTTGGTGGCATAACAAATGGCAACTGCAGTAAACAGTTGGTATTGTAACTACTTTTTTGCTTTTAATGCCATCCTTATGCCTACGGTATAGAAGTCAGAATCGGTTGAACTGACTGTAAAAAAGGATGGTTTAAATGTCTAATCTTAATTCAAATGGAGTATAGTGACTTAGAAATTTCTTCTATAAGAAGACTAGGTATTGGAATAAAAAGAAAGAATTGAATTCATGGCCAGTCCAAAGCTAACATGAGTTTGTATTAAAAGAGCAATTTTTCACAATGGGTACTATTTGAATACAGACTTTAAATTTTTACACGTTATTTGATCTCAGTTGCTATGTAAGCATTCAATCAATTTTACTTACAGTATTAGCTTGATTTCAAATTCTTAGCATTGGATAAAAATATGAATCCTAGGACGTTCCCTATCAGCGTTTCCACTCACATCTACCTTGTAAATACCTTTCGTTAGTCGCCTTTTATTCATCTTCTCATAGTCAAAGTCAAAAAGTCAATGATGTACAAACCATCTAAGCATACTTTTTAAAAAAAATGTCACTAAATTTTCTTTTAAGGCCCTGGTAACTTTAAATATTGTCGTTATGAGCCATAATTGTTCTTATTGCAATCCGATACGGGTTAAAATCTGTTGCAATAAATTCGATTAATAAATGAGCAAGCATTGCCGTAAAAATGCAAATAAAATCGTATAAAATTAGATATTAACTATTTAATAATAAATAATCCATCACTGGATGCAGTTTGGCATTTGGAATTTTATGGTATATTTTTAATTATAATTGTTATTGAAGGGAAAAACTGGTTTTAAAGATAATTAAGAGGTGACTTTGATGATTTTTTGATGCATTAAAGTATGTTTAATTATGTTTTGAGTTCCATCACTGTATGGAAAAAAGACTTAAAAATATAATATATTTTTATGCTTTCAAAATTATTTACCGTTAATGAGATACACTGGTTTAAAAAACCACCTTTTTGAGCGTTTTCAAGAAATCTCCGCCTTAAACCGCACCGTTGTATTATCACATTTTTCTTCAGCCTATCATTCATAGTCAGTACAAGTTATTATTCTTACTTTAGTATATCTTTACTATCACAATCCACAAAGCTACACATTACCAGTTGTTCTTTTCCCGCTCACAGACAAACATATTGATTGACAGCTACCCTCCAAAAGCCGCATTAGGAACCGAACTTAATCCCTTACAGTTATTTAATGTCAAATAGGGTACATTCGTTTTGCTTTTAGCTCGAAGAGCGCTAATACAATTTCGGTGGCTATAATAAGTTTAGTGCGATGCTCTTTTCGGCCACTAAATGGTTTAACTGAGTATCAAATGAGGGTAGTTTGTTTTGGTGACGGCAAAATTTTTCGCCGTATTTATTTTGTATTAATAAGTTTTCTTTTGTTTGAACTTGAGCTGTTTAGAAACTTTCTTGTTTTATTTTTCCTCTATACTTAATCGTTTCCACTATTCTTTATTAATCTCATTATCACACTGATCGCTAAACAGTCATTGTTCCACAGTCCGTTATAACTTTCATTTAACTCCACTACGACCTATCGTCATGATCACAGACCCTGCTAATGATGAAAGAACTAATCTTCCAAACTCACCATAAATTGATAAGGCAATATTTTTCTCTTGATCGTTAGCTTTTTTCCAAAATTACAGAATTCTTCAAGCAGCAATCAGCGTCAATGAACGCAATTGAAACTTTAGTAAGTAAAACAAATTATCCCGCGGGAACGTACTACCGGGATAAAAAGTATCCTATGTGTTAATTTAGGGTATAATCTATCTGTGTACCAAATTTCATCCAAATCCATTCAGTAGTTTTTGCGTGAAAGAGTAACAAACATCCATACATACAAACTTTCGCGTTTTAACATACAAACTTTTTCGCGGTAAGGAAGTAAGGATTAAAAAACGGAACGTTACTACGTTCAATGAGCACCGGAGCCGCTTTTCTTTTCTACTTTATTTCCATTTTTGCACTCAGTTTCTCTCATATTGGCAAGTAATATCTAATCTAACTATCCTGTATGTCCTATTGCAGGGCAAAGGCGTTTCTCTCCTTTACCACACAATTCCGTCTTACAATGACGAATAGCTCAAAAGCCACTCAGCAAGATGGTAGTAAAGTTGACTGCCCATACAGTGCTCAAGGTGTGCCAAACGTACAGTCACCAAAAGAGTTAAGTAACCAGGGTTGACGGATATAAATGAAGTTTGCAAAGAAACCGGTAAGTGTTTTCGAATGAAATTTAATTTGATAATTGAACAGGTTCTTTTCGATTAAATAAACTAAATTTTATTCGAAAATATCTATCAGTTTCTTACTAAACTTCAACTATATTCGACAACCCTGGTTACTTATCTCTTTTGGTGACTATACATTTTAATATGACCACTCGTTAAAACTATTTTAATTTACCCTAATAAATGATACCTAATACACATTATAAGGATATCCAACATTCCATTACACTTACTTGGTATTATCAACTAGCGAAGTTGGTGTCATCCAGGCTCTGGTGAGAGGTTCCTCCTTCAAGGAGGTGACGGGTCCACGGGGTTGAGCGTGGATGCCCCCCGCCGCCTCCTGGTGATGCAGGCCAAACATCAGCCCACCTGCAAACATGGTACTGTTAGAGGGGACAGAGAAATAGAAGAATTTGGGAACAGGGGCTTCAAAAAATTGTATGAAGTAGAGAAATAGAAACGCGGTGTAAATTGTTACCGTGAACACATGATTCTCTAGACACACACGCGTTGAAATTATTCGTCGGTAATAAAAAAAATTGCTTGTCCATACATTTTGACCGTGTTTGTGCTGTACTTTTGTTTGAAGCGACTGCTTTTTTTTTTCTAATGTTGAAATTAATCGTCGCCAATTGAAAAAGAAAAATGGGTGTTCCATGCGTTTTGACCGTGTTTGTATTGCACTAGTATTTGAGACAGCTTTTTTTATTCGAAGAAGAGTGTGTGGAAGTCCTTGGAATTTTCAGGAGATTTCATAAATTCTATGAAGAGGTCCCTACATAAGTTTGCCTAACCAACTACAAACTATTAAAAGGAACAGAGGATCAACTGTTTGCCTTATCACCTTAATCATCTAAGAGTGTCACAATTACATGAAACAGAGGATTTATGTAATGTAAACATCTACCAAATGAGATATATCGGTTTAAAATTTGCATTGGGAATAGTTTTTCTTAATCCCATCAAGCAAAACTCATGACATAACATCACGCCTGCAATCCCCGAAGCGTTAGGCAGAAGTTTACCTTAGTACAGTATTTAAACTTTATCTCAATCGGATAAAGTTCTTTTCAGAATGACAGTAGTCGTGTATCGTCTTTATTTTGAAACTTTCCTTAAGTCATTCAGTTAGTATTTCATTTTCATAGTTGTTTAGATTATTTTGAACAGTCTGTTCGTCCCGATAGTATTGACGCTGACTGTACCTGACTCCAAAATTTCGCCAGTTATGTTGAAGTCAATAGGAGGGAAAACCCCAATAACACATTGCCCCGACCTGGGAATCGAACCCATGCCGTTATGCTGAGGAGTAGCGCTCGCGACTACGATAATAAAAACTAGTTAACTAGTAAATCACCTAGAAAGCCTTGGCAGCCTTAGGGGCCACGTAAAAAAGAATAAAAAATAATTTACAGTTTACCAGCACGCGGCTCCACCCACGTCAGTATAAAAAAAATCATACGAACTTCTACCCCCATTTCACCCATTTTCGGGGGAATTCCCTAAAATCCTTTCTTAGCTAACGTCTCTTACTCATAATCTACCTCTGTGCCAAATTTAATCGTCGCAGGTCCAGTAGTTTTTGAGATTTCGAATTAATCAGTGCGTGATTGAATGTATAAATTAGTGACCTTTTGCTTTTATATATACAGGTGTCCCGAAACTCAACGTCAAGCGGGTACGGGGCAAGAAGCTAGGTTGTACCAATTCTACCAAAATAAAAAAATATAGTTATTTTTTCTTAAAGACAAGGCGTCAAAGTTTCGTGATAAAACGTTTTTAACCATGACTTAATTAAACTTTATTTTTTTGTACTAGACTCACAATATTTATTATTGGTTTTGTGAGTGCAGTCAATAGCATAGTTATTTAGGATTACATTTTAAAAAAAAACACTAAACAATTAAGAAATTTGTGATCACAGTACCTAAATATCTGATCTAGGGTGTTGATTTTGAACATTTTCAAAAGAATACCTATTATCACTTAACCAAGTAACATGGATTTTATTTTTTATTTTTGCTAGAACTGGTACAACCTAGCTTATTGCCCCGTACCCGCTTGACGTTGAGTTTCGGAACACCCTGTATAGAAGATTAATTAATAAGGCAAGCATGCCTTCAACACAACGCATTACAATGAAGACGAGACGATTTCATTCCCCTTAGATTTTTTTTTTTAAGAGAAAACCCACGCATACATAACATGGTTTTTCAAAAGTCAAAACCTCTTTAAAACCAAAAGTACACAAAATATGTCCTTTGTGCAAAATATGTATGGCAAGTGAACATTTTACTTTATGATTGAACTAAACTTTCTAATACCTATATATGTTTAATGATTACCTAGCTTAGTCCCTTAATACGAATTAATTTAGAGAATAGGGTTTAAGTTTTAGTATTGATTTTATTAACTAAGAAAAAAAAATATATCAATCTTGCTTTAAGAGAAATAACAGACAATTTTGCCAACAAAAACAGTATTTTTATTTTTTTAAATTACTAAGCGTAATTCATAAATAATTATGCTACTTGCTTTAATACATTACTCAACTGCATTATAGTCAATTGATAGATTTAAATAATGCAGCTCTTATATAACAACAGGGATTATATGACTAGGTTTTTTCCCAAAATTCACTCCATTACAAGGTAATCAAACAACTAAATTAAAGATTTTAAGAATCTCTAACTTATTTATCATATAATATGAATTCATATTCAAATATTTCTTAAACACAATTACGACGGTAAATTTCTAATGATCAGTCATTATTATAGGACAAATTCATTGAATTCTGACATTTATCATAATATTTTTATTTAACTGCTTTTAAAACTTCAAACCAACCAATTAAGATTAAAAAAACAAAGTAGGTACTTACTAAACTAAGTAAAAAATTATATTAGAAAGTTCAGGTCTATCAATTAAACTATAATAAAATTACTTCTCTCGCTAATTCGCCACTGAATTACTCGGAAAATTAATTACTACGCCGGCTACGACGGCTACGTTCATTTGTTATGCTACGCCGTAGACGTTCTCGTAGACTTGGGTATTTCAACACTTCGAATTTAGAATTACAATGATTTACTTCATTTAATAGATATTCTATATTTTTTTGCACTGTATAATTGTTGGATAGGAAAGTTTTTAGTTTAAGTTGCTTTTATCAGTAAGAAAATAAATCGCGAAAAGTACTTTAATCCTGATGGTATCAAAACAATGTACAAAGATACGGTATTTTTTGGCACTTTTTCTAATATGAAAGTTCACAACAAATAATCTCTATAGAAATTCATTTAATGTAATTTTAAGGCCAAAACACGTTTCTGAGCATCTAAAAACCAAGAGAAACGAAATAGGAAATTGTAAGGTGGACCAAAGTTTTCGTCATTTTCGTACATACCTGAAGATCTTGGGGCTCCCGAAGGGTACAGCTTTCGCCCCCATCCCACGGGGTCTAGTTCCAGCGGCGGCCACGGTGAACCCGTGTACCCGCCCGCCGCGTTCAACTCGTCCGACCGAATCTCGAATCACGACACGCACCCGATTACGCGCCCGAGAGCGCACGAACACCCCCGGAAAATCACGAAGACGCCCGAAAATCGCGGTCTAAATTCAAATTTTATTTTTGTCGCACTTGCTTATACTTTTTAATTGTTATTCTGTATTTTAAAGTTGTAAAATATTCGGTAGGATTATTAAAAAAATTAAAGTTTCTAAGTCCGAAACTTTATTTTACAGAAACGTTCGACCACAAATATTATTTCAATATAAGATCACAGGAAAATCTCAGAAATAGAACACAAAAATAATTCGTTGACAAAAGTACGTTTATCAAAAAATTCTCAACTTCGTACTAACTATCTGTTGTATTACTATCCGGTAGGCGGCTTTGTGTTATCGTATGTGCGTTCTGGGATCGAGTCCCGGTTGTGCGGGCGATCCCGCTGTGAATTTGCGGAACACTAACAAGCGTCGCGGGAGCGCGGCGCCGAGTGCCCGGGCTTGGTGGAGCCCCCGTCCGTCCCCGCGGACTGGGGGAGGCGCCCAAGGGACACGCCCTCGCCCAAGAGCGGGACGGATACACCGACGCAGGTGGCGCCACTTGCACACCTCCATTTCCTTCAAAACCGAAAAAAATACTCGATAACACTAGCCCAAATGATATCTAAAAATCGTGTTTGATTTTTTTGCTCAACATAACAACGCACACGAGTGGATTTATAGACGTGTATTATGGTAATGGTGGGACGTTGCGAGGTTTCCCTCAGAGACCGCAGCACGCTCGCGCGAGTAAGGGATAGCGGGATATATGAGACGACAAACATCTCGCCGGACGAGGCCAACCGAGCTCAGGGACGGCCCACGCCACGAGTATTACTTATTAAACCCAAGTTAGATTGACGATGATGAAATTTCAGTGGGAATTGACTTTAACTGCGGCCGAGATGAGGTTTTGTCGCCTCATTAATTATATGTAAAGTGTTCTGTATGTTTGAACGTGAACAAATCGGAGCTGCTAATGCAGTCGTTAAAATAACGTTTCGGTTCGTTGACACGATATACGCTGCTGATTTATATTTGGGAACTAAAATAAATTCTGAATTTTAGAGAGCATGGTGCCTAGAGGATTACGTTCATAACAATTGCGAGGATATTCCCTTATGGCCGTTCACTGTAACGTTCTATTAGGAGGATCATGTTCACGAGAGAACGTCTGCGAGCCTATATCAAAATGTTGATGATCTTTTAATACGACGGTTATGACTTGACTTTAACAGATAGACTCTTGAAAATAAACATCATCTCCTTATATTGCGACGTGATGATTTATTAATAACAGTTCCTACGGTCCCTTAGAGTGGATTTTGCCAATGAAACCGATCGCGATCAGCACATCTAAACCGCGTTCAAGAGATCTCAGTGTCATTATTGTTGTGGAATGTTGACACTGATAGCTCTAGAACGCAGTTTAAATGTGCTGATGCATGTTCACTTTCATTAATGAAATATAATTCATTTTGATTTTGATATTCGAGACAACAGCATGCAATAATAACATTCTACAATAAACAACTCTGCCCTTATCGACCGTCATAAAATTTAAATGTGTGAATTACAAAACCGTGGTTACAAATGTCGGTGTTAATTCAACAGGGAATTTTGTAACAGGGGTGTATAAATACTATGTTGTTATTGGATTATTGTCGATTATAAAAGAAGATTGTAGGTAGTTAGAGGATTTTTGTGTCAGTGTTAGATCCAACCGAAGTTGTTATAGCGGGTGTTGCCTTCATGTTGCATTGCATACAATTTGGACGACTCAGGAAGAGTATGCTAGAGTACGTAGGCATTCATAAGAAACGATTGCGGATAACATTGCCTACAAGTGCTCGAATTACAAGTTAGTTATTATTGTATAGCTGCAAAATACGTTCCAACTATTAAACATTTCTGTTCATTAAGAACATTGCAGAAGATTATTTTTAATAAATCAACTGCACAAAAGGAGGATTTTATTTTTTATATTTTTCTATGTATGTTACCTCAGAATTCAGACATTTATAAACCAATTTGAAACACTTTTCTTTTTTTTAAAGGACCTATAGAGTGGTCCCATATCAATCTAGTCAAGTTCTGGTTAGTAGTTTTTGAGTACATATTTTTCCCACATAGTGAATGTTGATGATGTTAAAATCATTTACACTTACTTTTATTTACTTTGCAAGTGAAGGCATAAGAATTTGTGTGTGCTAGGTACCACAGTTAAAAAGTGAAAAATAAAAAGATAATTAAAAAAAACAACTGACTCCCAAAAAATCACTACAGAGTCAAAAATAACGTTATTTTTCACTTTGTAGTGCTTTTTTCGAAGGCACTTGTCTTACTTTTAATTTTTAATAGTGTCATCTCAGTTCACGAAATAGTAGAGATTGAAATACATCCTCACATTCCGCAAAAGGTAGTCGTAGTTCAATTCGTAGTCACGTGGGAATATTGCCATAATTAGCACGCTACAAATAGCAGGCGGGTTCAGGTCGTACGTACCAATGATCGATTTTGTCTAGTAGAGCCATCGGCACCTATCATAATATGTATGCTGTTTGAATATATCATTACTTAGAATATGCAGGAATTGTGATCGGGATTAGCTGGCTAGGCTGGACTGGGTATAAAGGATGGAGGGTTTTACACCGAGAAATTGACTCGAAAAACATGTTCAGATTAGTTAGAGGAGTTTAAATATAATATATTAGAATCATGTCATTGTTAAGAGTCCTAATCTATGACGTGAATTACGAATATGAATGGCAATAACAACGTAAAGTAGACCTTAATCTATTTCAAGACCCTGCATATTTCGGAATCACTTTTGATTGAGAAAATTGAAAGTAAAGACAATACAGTCTGCTATGCCGATCTGTCAACTAAATTACGGAATACTCGAACGATTATTTACGCGGCACAAGGTTAAAATCTGTGCAATATACGGGAGTCTGCATGGTGGAATCGATTCGATACAAAATAGACTGGATCTGCTGGCTATCGAACGGTAATTCAGGAGGATGTGCCTATGTGTGAAGTAAGCTGAAGTCAAGAATCACTGAATCATCACCACACTATTTATTTGAATTTCCTAATGCACTATTGTCAACCATTAAACACTTTCAGAAGATTTAATGCTCCATATTTTCTATCTGGAAGATAACCAATATATCTTCACGCATAATGGGTTAGGTAAGTATGACCGTATTAAAAGTAACATAGATTTTGCCCTTTTTCCATCTGCATAAAAATGCGGTAATATACCAAAAAAGGGTGGATGCATTTAATTTCATTTCTTTATTCAATAACAATTTACATTATGTCTGAATGTTTTACAGGACAGGTATGTTTTGGTCTTTTGTTGTCACGGGTTCTACGAGAATGTTAACTGTGCGTGTGTTTTTGTTAACCGACTTCAAAAAGGAGGAGGTTCTCAATTCGATTGGTATTTTTTATTTATGTATGTACACCGATTACGCTGAGATTTATGATCCGATTTACGTGATTCTTCTTTAGTTTGATTTGGAATAGTTGCCATTTGGTCCCATAAAAATTTAACATAGTTTGGTCCAGTAGTTTTCATTTTATGATTTTTTATTTTATTTATGAACATTTTTGTTTACGTGAACGATGTAATTTTAGTTGGTGTACGAATTTTTAGGAGTTTTCATTTATTGGAAGAGTACTTTCTCGGAGTGGTCCCAATTCAATTTGGTGACAATCTGATGAAGAACTTCGGGGATAGGTAACGGAACTCCTCAATAAATGATAGCAAATGGACTGGGATTGCTGAAATCTCATATCTGTCTATTGTTTACACCAGTTCATAACATAACATCACGCCGGTACGCTGTGAAGGGGGTAAGGACATGTAAACCACTAAAAAGTGAAAAATTAAAACTTAAAAAAAAACAACTGACTTGCAAAAAAACACTACAAAGTGAAAAATAACTTTATTTTCGGAAGGCAATGATAAAAAATCACCGACTTCCGAAATTAAAGTTATTTTTAACTTTTTAGTGTTTTTTTTGGAAGTCGGTTGTTTTTTTAAAGTTTTTTTCTTGTTTCTTCCCGAATACTTCGACAATGCTAACTAATAACACCGTAATCCGATTTTCAACAGCCTGGCGTGAAACTCTTTTTTGCAACTTCATACACGTAGTAGGTTATGAGTCGTCATGAGCCCAGAACCAATCATTTTGTGAGTGGTCTAAAAATATAAGAAAAGGCTTGTTTTCGCTTCATCTTATATTCTAGCCAAGCAATAAAAGCAAAGTTTGCAATTTCATAATAAGTTACTCCAACTTATAATTTACTAATCCAACAAGATGGAACGATGAACTAGTGAAGGCTGTAGGAATCCGCTGGATGCAAGAAACACAAAACCGGTCTGGAGGCCTATGTCCAGCAGTAGACGTCTTTTGGTTGAAATGATGACGCTGAATTTACTTTATTGTTAATTATACAAAACTCTGACCGTCCATTGAAAGAAACCACGAACGATGGAGGCGTAAGCACGTCCCATCTTCATGATACTGAAACCTATATGGCGATGTTTTTTACATATGCTAGGTATATGTGTCCCAGTCGTTTTCACCAGCAACTATATAATTTCAAACCCGAACCAAGATTCTTGGCACTAGATCATCATAAAATCAAATCATTTATTTGTTTGCACAGATGGGTAATTGGTACATTAGTCAGTTCCAAAATTGTCTGATAAAATAGTTTAACAAACTAAAAACTCGCT
Source organism: Antitype chi (assembly GCA_947359405.1). Lineage (NCBI taxonomy): Eukaryota > Metazoa > Arthropoda > Insecta > Lepidoptera > Noctuidae > Antitype > Antitype chi. The sequence goes on along the minus strand of OX375818.1, from coordinate 14,343,110 downwards.
TTGAAAACCAAACTAAAAAAGGAGAAAATAATTTAATTCAATTAAAAAGCGTGGGGTGCTTTTTGAGGTATTTTTATAATCACTTAATGTCAAGCACCCCACGCTTTTTAATTGAATTAAATTATTTTCTCCTTTTTTAGTTTAGTTTTTAAAGCGTGTTTTTAGTTTATTTTTTAGTTCTGCTAACTACAAAAACGTGTTTTGTTTTCCTTTTTTTTTAATTTTTCTCATTTTTTTTTTTTAATTATTGAATAAGTAGTCATCGGTCCTCGATAAGTTTACAAAGTTTCAATGAAATCTGACCGTTTAAAGTGGGTCAAAATAGCGTCCACAGGAGTCGGTTGCAAACAAACAAACATACAATACTAATATAAAGCGTGTAAAAATGTAAACAAATCGATCAGAAAACTTATGGCAATTTGTAGTACCTCTTACCTAATGACTGCTTTGATTTAATTATTTGAACACCTTACAACCAGAAATTCTAATTTGAAATCAGCTTGTATTTTTTCATTTGACAATTGAAAATAATTTTATAACTTGAATTTTCGTCGAAGGTTTTTCAGTAACATTTTATTAATTTTATTTAAACAAGAAACCTTTTAAAAACACAGATGAATGTGTTACTAATTCCCAATAATGAGTGATTGCGTAAGAATTTAACCTGGACAAGGTGTTTTTACACTTTCATCCGATATTTTTGGCAAAGATCATAGAATTTTTTTAAATTAACTCCTCCATGTTTTACCGTGAGCGTCACAAGCGATATGCAACTCATCATCTTTAACTTTAAATATTTATCAAATATCTTAATTTGTAATTGAATATGGGGTTGTCGATTGGTTGATTTATTTATTGAAATCATGTAGTTATGTAGGTATAATAGCTACATAACCGACATATTATTCTACAGGTTTGTGCAATACTTACCAGAGAATACAAGTACCTACATAGAAAAGGTACTATTGTAAGTTCACACAGACGACAGCACAATTTGGTTTGCATCGATATTGCCTCGTAATTGGGTTACAGACATGGTCCACCTGCAACGTGTGACGAGAAAAACAGATGGATGTCTCTATGTATGAAATAGGATAGATATTTAGCTACATTTGAATTGTACGCAAAAAAGTTGCGGACACCAGCTTGAAGCCTGAAGCTTGAACTGGAAGCCGGCGTCGACTTAATCGACAAAGGGCTGGGCAGATTATGCAGTGAGGTAGTAGGAGATAATTTAAATGTATCTAGAGTTTGTTTTAACGCGCTAATTTTTGAAACTATCAGTCGGATTTGAAAACTTTTTGCGTTGATAGCCCAATTTTTGAGGCAGGCTATATGGTATTTAACATCACGCTAGGACCCTTAGAAGCCGAGCAAAAAGAAAATCGTCAGAAAGAACGCTGAAACAAAGTATTAGCGCTGGCGGGCAGGTGATGTAATGACACAAATTGTGTCGGTGGAGCAAGACATTTCACTACGGCTAAGACGCATCAGGCATAAACCTATGTTTGAAAACCTTAGGCAGTCAGCCTTGCTACAACCTGGCTGACTGACGAGGATTTAACCACAGGATACTCAAGCCGTTCGTAGCAACTGATGCAGAGATAAGGGAATAAACTCGTGAGTACAGTCTTGAGTATGATAGTGCGTGGCTTGTAACCTTTAATGTACTGTGTGAAAGATGATATATGGCTAGAAAGGTGGTGACTACTGAGAAGAAGACTAATGGAGAAGTATGGAAGACGAAGATATGCGCCGCGGCGAATAAATTTGAATAAGGGCAAGTGATTTTTAAGCCGTTCATGCCGTTACGAGATAAGATCATACTAAAAAGCCTTTAAGCGAAGTGGGTACTCTACCATAAGTACCTACTACAACCACGCATACGTACTCTTTAGGTAAGTAAAAATACCCAAGTTAGGTATACATAAAATGACTAATATCTAAGTTCAACAACAAGGCACAAACAAGTTGGCATTCGTCTCCTGGGCCTGAGTGCTTTGGGAGGCCTCAGAGGGTCCGCCCTCTTAGCCACGCCCACCTCAAGCCACGCCTACTCAGTGCCTAGAGACTTGAATGTTACGTGAAATATCGATGCTTGTTTTAACTTAAGATGTATGATGTATTTCACTTAAGTATACGGAGATGATCTTTAAGTATACTTACAGCTTAATATAGGTACTTGGGGACATTATGCAGATAATTTTACATTGATTTTATAGCATGTTTCTTAGGAAAAAGATTGTCTTTTATCGTTGTAAAAAGCCACAAGTTCATAGGTATTTAAATGGCGTATCGCAGCGTTCATGTTTAAAGGGTGGTACTGTTGCTGTTTCAGAGTTGTGAAGTAATTTAAACTGCGTCTCTAAAAGTGGTGTCACGTCTGATAAGTACAAGGATGTTTGCCAATCGGTAAAGAACGGTATAAAAACGTTGCAAAAAATTATGTCCCTATTCATTACTATGTGTTATGGAGGTCAGATAGGCAGTCGTTCTATGTAAAATACTCATATTCAGCTGCATCTAGTTAGACTGGAAGCAGACCCTAACATGATTAGGAAAAATCTAGACATATTGATTTGTAGTACGTATAGGTATGTAAAGTACGGGTTATGTTGTAAAATTTACCTTAAAAGAGAAATTCCACACCCTTAAACCCTTAAAAACTCAACCCTAGAAATGGCATCCTTCAATAATAACGTCTGTTACGAATACCAATAAATAATAACTACTACAAAGTTAGTAAAGCAATTTTTAACCCGTCCAAGCCGTCAGTCTCGTTTGGCATACTAAGTCAATTTCCTGAACATCCTTTATTGGAACAATAGGATCTAGATCCAGGCATTATAATCAGGTTACTGTTGTGCTTGTAACTGGAGCGAAGTCAGTTGGGAAATGCAGATTTGCATAATGCAGTCGATACGGTGCATGTTAATTGATTATATTGAATGAATGACGATGTTGTACGTGATTATAAAGATGTTGGAAGAAATAAATCTACCTATCTGTAGTGTAAAATTAGAGTTTGTTGAAAGTAACTTAATTAGAAAAAAAGCAATGGTACAATGACTGCATTGCACTTACTAGGTACTACTATTACATTTTTCTTTACCATGTTAATTTCGATTATTCAAAATATTGATAATTCAGTCATAATAAGATAGTCAATTTTTGATGGTATATTGGCGTGTGCTAGCTGACATATGGCAAATTTTATGTTTTTTTTTTTGTGTTTCGTAATTTTTATTACCTATTATTGTATAGAATCAAGTTCTTCTAACTTAACAGACAGCTGTGCTGCTGGGGAGTTTGTTCCACTACTTCTTCTTCCCAGCTAAAGCACTAGGAAGTGGTGAAGGGCGGGCGTTTTGGGGGGACTGTCTTATGTAATTTTATTTTGACGTTCAAAAAGAGCTGACTCTCAGCCTAGTTTGAATAAATGACTTTTGATTTGATTTGAAAGAATATAAGTATATATTTTACAATTAAGATACTGCAGTTTTTTAAATATAACGAATCAAATTGTTAATAAGTTATGGTGTTGGTTATTAATGTATTTAATATTGAATTTCACAGTAACAGCCCGGAGTCTGGATTTATGCCCAGATGATGTCACATACCTAAGCTTACTCCCTATTACATGGGGCTTAAACATGACTGGTGAAATGTGGTTGAACTGTAGGTATGTATACCTCTGCTTAAACCCTTCAGAGATTACAGGCATGATTTTATGTTACCTAGTTTAAAAGATGGTTAAATTCACCAAAAAAGGCAAGACATTCTACAACATTGAAATATTCATGAATCCCGCGGAAAATTCACGAAAAAAAAATCAAAAACAGTAGTCAAGTTACACTTCCGAAACAAGCTGACATGACTTCCTCCTTCATTTTAATTCGAAACCTTAAGTCACCTTTAAATTACACTTTTTGCTGGCCTTATAACCCCCTCGACGCGGATCCCGGGATTAGGGGCTACCAACGGGTACTTTTTCTGCCAGTGTCAAGAAACATCGTCCTGCCTTTACAAGCACCCCAGGGGGTACTTTCAGACCCTTAACGTTTACGACTACCCGATTGCTTTTCTATGAAGGGCCTCTAGGAAATGTCCGCGACAAAAACGGACAGATGCCAACAGCGGATGTTGATACCAATTGATTAGTTTGCAAACAGTGTGAATGTTTGATGGTCTGCGGTGTGTTGAGCGGCATTTTTTTGATAGTTCACACTTAATAAGTGGTTTGTGACAAAAAATCTGGCCACTTAGCTTAACAAGTTAAGGAAATGAAAGTTTTTATTCAAATCTTATTACGTTGGGCAACAAATTGTCACTAACGAGATAGAATTCCTGCAAAAAAATTACGAATGCATATTCCGAAAATCTGTTAAGTATGTCTCCTATTCTGCGTCGTTAAATCCAGTTTTCCACAACCACAAATTACAATTGCAAGCCAATACAAAATCAAATGAAGGTAAGTTATTTCACACACAATTAACACAATGCATATCATTATCTCTCAAAAACTAGCAACCAGCCAACAAAATAGAAAAAAAAATCGCTACACGCTGTGAAACAAATTCCACAAACATTTTGACACAATACGCCGTTATAGCTCTGAATGCGTCTTCAGTGACGTCTTTGACAAAACAAATAAGCCATAAAAGGGTATTAATGTACCCCGTGTCCGCAGTAAAAGGGTTAGGCGTCTGTCACACCGGTACTACTGTTTTGTTTGTACCGTAAAAGTTTGCCGACTTTTTTCGCAAAACTTTTAACTTGAATTTCATATCATGCTGTGAATTTTTTTTCGAAAACTACGCGGTAAACTTTTATGTAAATTGACAGCTACTATGAAATGATAATTATGTTATTCTCTCACGTTAAGTTTTTCGTTCGGTTAAAATTTTGTCGTTACACTTACTTCTTCTTGGCATGGCGTGTCAATAGCAATCGATATACAGTCAACCCAGAATTTGGCTACGAGCTTGGCACTTTTAACAGCGTCCATCAACTCCTGTAGCGTGCACACGATATTAAGTGTCTCATTGTTTGTAGGACCAGCCATTGTGAATCTCCACATGAGCAGGTTTTCTTTGCTTCGGCAAACTTGAATCCGAAGTCGTAAGCAGGTTGGACGAATAGGTTTGGTAGTTAAGCACTATTTCGCCGCAGCTTTAACCTTCCCTTAGACCGTTTGCCAGTGAAATTACTATTTTACCTACTGAAAAGCCCAGAAATAAGTACAGTACCTACTCTCATAAAAACACACTACAGCAAAATAAAAATACGTAAATAACTGTACAGCACAGGAAAAAAACGAAAAAGAAACTTACCAATTAGATAAACTTTTTATTTTATGAAACTGAAAGACCAGCAACTCGAAAAAGCAAACACTAAAATGATAACAGTCAGTTGAACAGACCAGTGAGTTAAAAAGGGATAAACTGACTCTACATGTCATAAAAAGAGCACTAATATGAACTATGTTTGAAACATGTCAGAAACTGCCCACGAAAATGGGTTCAAAAATATGGAAAGTTAAGGGTTAAGTGCAGTTATCTTTGTTGTTGTGTTGACTTTGCAACAGCTCAATACAATTATAAGCATGGTTGGTAAATAGTACCTAAAAAACTGCCTGATAAAAACAAACCTAAGTTGGAAGAAATCAAGAAATTTGTCAAAATGTTCGTGCAAGTGCTTTTTTCAAATCTAGTAGCGTGAGCATTTCCGAATTAGTTGAAAACCACATCAATCAGTGACAATAGAAGTCATCATCTGCCTAGCCATGTCCCAACTATGTTGGGGTCGGCTTCCAGTCTAACCGGATCCACCTGAATACCGGTACTTTATGGCGTGACTGCTTGTCTGACCTCCACAACCCAGTAACTGGATAACACGGTACCCCTTGGTAAGCCTGGTTGTCAGACTTTCGGGCTTCTGACGACCCGTAACGACTGTCCTTCGGTAACAAAAAAATATGATACGTTCCTTCAAATGAAATACTTTATCCAAAATCAAATCGCTTCACTAAACCATTCAAGACAGCATACAAATAAAAAAAACCAACACCTTCGTCCGAAAAAAGACTAAAAACAAACCCTGAAGTATCCATTTCCTCTCACAAAATATGCATACTCCGTGTATCCACATTGCCTTAATGGTGCGGCTGTAATTGGCATGATATTTTCATGGTGTTTCCATGGTGTATTTTCCCACAGAACCGTGTTATCATATTTGAGGAGCGACGTCATGATATAACACGGTAACTCGTCATAATGTGTTTAGCGTCCGTTCTTCTGGTAAGTGTCAAAGAATAAATTGGTAAGGTTCCCAGATGGGACATGTCGAAATTCTAGTTATTGGTCTGTAAATTAATTCACATTTTAATGTTGATCAAACTAGTAAAAGTGATGATAGACAGTTAAAACATTAGTTGTAATTTTTATTACTCCAAGTATTTCAACATCATCATCTGCAGCTTGACTCTATAACTGCTAAATAAGGTCCATCGTAGGCACTTTTTTTAATAACTTTTTATTCTATTACTATACATATTACTTCTTCGAATAATTTCACCGTTACGTACAAATTTATAATATTACAAATACCTACTAACTACTTATAATTTATATAATTATAATTTTGATTATTTCTTCTAGATTAGCATGGCGTAACAAGTACCTATTAATAACTGTGATCTCGGCATGAATAGTTTTATGTTGTTAGGTAAAATCACAACCGTAAACTCTATATAGGTGTTAATACGTGAAGCTAAAGTTTTGTAAACAGTTGCAAAAATTTGGCAAAGATAAAGTTTATAAGGAGAAAGAGTGCAGAAAGCATTTTTTTTTTTCATATAATAATGCATTAGAAATACATTGAATTAGAGAAAATTAGGAAAACCCAAAGGAACGGCCGAAAAATCGGGAATACTGAATTTGCATTCTCTATGTCAATTTTATAATGAATTATTGATATTTGGATAGGACAACGTCAGGTCAGCTTGTTGCAAATTTTAAAGCTTTCGCTCAACTTGAGGCTAAACAATTTTACCCCAACATACCAAAGTATCAGCTCTGTCATTTAGGTACCTCATCTCTGCATTCATATTTCGGGAAGCTTTACTTATTCAATATTTTCAAAATGGCTGCACACCGGTCTTGTAATGGAGCTGAAAAAATGCGGAAACCGAACCAAATGGATTCGGGAACTGATTATTTATTTAGCATCACGAAATATTAGCCACGGAATCGGTTTAGATTATTTTTGTGAAGAATATTTATCTGTTTAGCTTCGCCTTGCTTTTTCATTTTAGGGTTTGCGTCTCAGGGAAACTGTTAACGCTTCTAGGAAGGCTTTATTTTATGCAAAGAGTCTTCTTATGTTTATCTAAAATAGCTAGTGAGGGTTGACCAGCAAATTCATCGTCATATTATAATAATAACAACATCATCATAAGTAGTCAATACCTTTTTTTTATGAGAACACTAGCTTACCCGGCAGACGTTGCCCTGTCTTTACTATGAATATTGAATTCACATTTTATATTTACCTAAGTATATGTTACGCGCAACGTTCTTATTTTTTTGTTTCATAAGAACCTTCTCCTGACAATAACAAACACAACAAAAACTAGCAAAAGAATTAGCAAAATTGGCCCAGTTCTTGTGTGATGCCGTGACCAAGGGAAATAGGGATTCATTTTTATATACATAGAAAGAAAGAAAAAGGTATTTATTGGCATTATATCATTAATAATAAACCTTAAATTATTTAAAAAGAAAAGGAAAAAACAGAAAACAGTGATAATAATGCCAAAAGGGCCTCAGCTCAGCATAATGTCAGATGGTAACACAGTATGCTGCACTATCTGACGCTGATTTTCAGCTGCAACTCACGAGCACCATACGCTAGAATGTGTGTCCGTAATAATATATTAAGAAAGTAAAATAAATAAAATAAAATGTTGTGGTATACATGTGTGTGAATGTGTGTTTTCTTGTGATTAATGAAAAATAAATTAAATACTAATATCTGCGTATTACATACATTAAACAAGAAATATTTAAGTAGAAACACAGAAAGCACCTATCTAGCCACATGGCAAAAACTTTTGACTGCGTTGTTCTTCTTAACTACGAGTATGAAACAGATTTACATGCAGATTTCATTTTCAATTAGTGTAAAGACAACTACAGACGAATAAAAAAATAAAGCTGATTCGCAATGAAATAGAAAAAAAAAATAACATCGTTACAATTACCAAAATAAAATGATCAAATATACGTACTTAGTTATAAATGGCAGATATGTCAGCTCGAACATTTTCAAAATCTTCTTGGTGGTTTAGTAAAAATTCTTTTAATTTCAGTTTGAAAGTCGAGCAACTTTTACTAAACTTTATGGGGCTATTGTTCCAGCATTTAGTAGCTGCGTAGTGAAAACTGCCTCTAAAAGCCGCCGAGTTGTGCTGAGGGATGGAAAGCTGCTAAGAGCATATTCTTCCTTCACATAATATAGGGTGACTAGTTAACCGATATTTAAACCCATGATTGTACTTATCATAACAAACCACTTTCCCAAAGAAACGATTTTTTTTTATTTATGTCTACCTTATTGACCCCAGTTTTACTACCCAAATAGAATATAGAGTACCTAACAAGAATAATACACCATCAGCTTTAATTTAATGTAGTTACCTACAAACAAACAAAAAAATCCTGTTTTACCGGGCATTATGCTTTCGCGCGCGCGCTATCAGCTGTGAGTCGCTTGACGCCAGGGTCAAGCGACTCACAGCTAATAGCGCGCGCGAGGTCCGTACGGTGGTTAAATTAATGACAAATGAATAATGCAAGATAAAAGTGTTTTTTGTTTAGTTTGTAAGTGCGTAACTAAATTAAATTACAGCTGATGGTGTATTATTCTTGTCAGGTACTCGATATTCTATTGGGGTAATTGGGGACATGCGCTAGTTAAATAAAATAAAAAGCGTTTCTTTGGGAAAGTTGTTTGTTATGATGAGTACAATTATGTATTGTGTTTAAATATCGGTCACTAATTACCAGTCACCCTATATAGATAGACAGATGTACATAGGTGTCGAGAAATTATGCTAGAGAACTCAATATTCCACAACACACACATCACAATCAGCCTATAATGTGTCCACTGCTGGGGCACACAGCTCATCTCTGTGAGAGGGAATTGGGCATAATCCAACACGCGGGCCCCAGTGCGGGTGGGTTCAATATTTGCATTAAACAAATACTGAAATGAAAAATATAGAATTCTACGTAGATTGAACCTGAAAAAAAAATACGCTATTAAATCACTATTTCAAACAACGTTAATCAATTCTTCACCAAAAAAGCACGCCAATTTTCATACGAAATCAATAATTCCATATTCGAAAACACCGCGCCCTCTTCAAAAAGCACTAACAAAGTAACAAGTGGTCCAAGTGGGTTCCTCCTAAATTCGCCATATGAGCCTCATGTCAGTGCCGCCATTTATCATCTCAGATGTGACAACTGAATTTATTTATATAAAAAAACAAACAATAGGACGCGTTAGGGCTAGTGGCGCCCCTGATAACTGGTGTTCGGACTTGTAGTTTTTTTATGTAGCCCTATTAAAGTTTTAGAGTGAGCAACATTATTACAGAGCAGTGGGGGCCCAGTGGTATCAGCCCTGACTTACGAGGTGCAGGTCGTGAATTCGAACCTAGGCAGGCACTTTACTTTGTGTGTTTAATTTCATCACCACTGCTCTTAAAACGGTGAAGAAAAACATCCTAAAGAAAACGGCTACAACCATTTTTTGGTTGCATGTCATAGAACCAAAAATTTCGAAAACATGTGACATTCACCACCTCGCACTGGGCCTGCGTGGTGGATTGTGCCCCATTCACTCTCACAAGGAGAAGTCCTGAGTCCTGTGTCCCAGCAGTGGGAACATTGTAGGTTGATTATGATATGATATGTTGAAAACTGTGACAGGTCGTCTATTCTGTAAACATCACATGATAAAAACTTAGGTGAAGTGAGCTGTCATTCCATTTGATGGTAAGGATTCACACTACTGACAGCTCAGTTCAGGTAACTTCATCTCAATTTTCATATACTATACCATGGTGAGATTTTTAACATCACACATCAGAAACACAAAACTCATACAAATAAAAAACCTGCCACATCTAAACGTTCCATCGACTACAATTACACTACCATCAAAATCCAAGGGTACGTACCAATGATTTAGGGGTGCGACACAATACAGAGATAGCAATTTGATATTCAGGCCACATTTTTAATAAGCACCGCTTGCTTTTCGTGCCTGTAATGCCCCGTTGAGCCCCACTATTAAATAGTTTTTTGTTGAGCCATTAGCCACTTGAGTGACCTTCTGGTATGGTCAGTTTTTTGTATGTTTGTGAATTATGGATATTTTGACTTGGTGTATTGCTGGCTTTTGTTTGCAGAAAATAAGTTTAACTTTTGGGATACGTCGCGCCCGTATTGAAGATGATCTGTGTATCTTATTAACCTTATTCAAAAAGGTGTAGAAGTACACACAGTAGCATCTATTGGGCACTAGAACATTTATTGAAGTCCTAAACCTCTTCTTAATAAAAATCTTAAATTCATTCATTCATTCACTGTTAACAGGCCGCTGGATCTAGAACCATAAATTTTTGCATAAGAGTTATTATACATACACAGCAAAAAATTCTACGGAACTAGGGAAGGATTCTTGAAAATTCACCCCAGTGATGACAGGTGGAGTAAGGTTGTGGCAGAATGGCGTCCAAGATTTGGAAGACGAGATGTCGGTCCTCCGGCAGCAAGATGAGTGGACGACATTGTTACCATTGCGACCAAAACTTGGATGACGCTGATACAGGAGCGTGGGGATTAGCACAAGAATTGAGAGGTGATGCCCAGCGGTGGCTGAAATCGAGCAATGAATGATGTTGATGAACGTATATTCGTCATAGTTGCCGATGCCGATAGGACATCCCATCTCAGCTTGTCACTTTATAAAATTGATAAAATTCAACTTGGGTTGTGAGGACCTGATATCTGAATAGGTTCATAACTTAAGTTTACGCTTTACTTTCCATTTCTTTTTCCAACATATAATATGATAATTGATAACACTCGATCTGGAACAGATAATCTCCACTTATTCGTCCATTTGGTAATCATAACTTTCCCAACAAAAGGACACAGACCAACCCAACCGATCTACTGTCCTTTAAAAACTCGCATATGTGCAACATTATGATTCATTATGATGTTTTTATTGTGTGCGCGAGGCGTCGTCGGCATAACGAAGTATTGTGACGCATCTGTTCAGTTTGTTTTCTAGTGGCTTTTTATGTTCTTTGATAAGTACAGGCAGTACCAGTTGCAATGCTCGTACGTTTGGCTCTGCAAAGACTATAATAATTATGTAAATATTTTGTAAAAAAAAGGAAAAAAAATAACTTTCATTTTTCAATGTGGAATGGACAAAACGATTCCCAGATTTTTACTTCTAACGGAACTAAAGTGTTTCACGTTTCTCGTTTTTTGTGCTTGAAATGACTGTTCATCGTTTTAATTCATTTATTCAATTAATTCATAAATCATGTAGTAAAAGGTACAATATTTTCCTGGGTTATCTGTAGATACTATTACTTTAATTTCCAAAAAAAACATCAACAACAGGCAAAAAAGCACAGAAATTGTATCATTATAATCTACCCCAAACTAATTAAACGAAATAATTACCTACATAAGCGACATTACATTTCACACAAAAAGAAAGAAAGCATCGTTTTTACTACGGAAAAGCCCCTTTAATTACTTTACTTAATTAAAATTAAAAGCAAGAAACAGATTACAGGGTCCGAAGTCTACAAATGCACAGTTCAGTCGAACTGAACTTAGACAATACAACTTAGAACCAACTTAGCCTAACTTAGTAGAACAGCGTATCACTTAATTAGTATTTCGGCAGTGACGGTGTCTCTAACTTGTTTAACTTAGCAGACCTAATTAGCGGCGTCTTGTACTGTGTTATCTGTTTGTAGATGTCTACTTAGAACTTGAGAAGTACCTAAGTGCCTAGGTAAGTACATTTCACTGCATTAGTGTTGAAGACTTAATTGATCGGAAAGTTTAACAGGTAATTGTAAACAAATAAAAAAAATAAGTCCCTATTTTTAACCATATTGTATTTATTCAGGAATATTTATTAACTTTAGGGCTCGTGTTTTAGTACTTAATAACAACCGCACGGATCGATCAGGTTGGGCCAGTGGTCGGCAAATGGCGGCCCGCGTCTATTGTCATAAACAGCGCAGATAATAACACATATTTTAGCTTTTAATCAGTGCGAAAATATTATCAAAAATTAATATCTTAAAAGACAAATATTGCAATCGCCTTTCCACTCGTTTTTATGACGCATTTAATTTAGGATTGCAAGTAGTCCCAAAGACGCCAACATAGAACAAATAACTAAAAGACTACAACACCATAATAATTAAATTCTGTTAAACATAAATTAAGTAGGTACTCTACCTACATAAAATAATTTTGTCGTAATAAAAATCTTTGTTTTTTTATTTTTTATTTACTGCTTTGCTAGTTTACATAATTATCCAATTCAGAACATAAGAGTGTAGCCCGCAGTGCTACTCCATATTGTCCTATGTGGCCCTTGACCAAAAAAGTGTGACGACCACTGCCGTTAGGCTATGCTTGCCGCAGTTGTTCCGCACGTTAAGGGGAACCTACACGCGGGCTCGAACTCACTGGTGAGCCTGGCTAAAAATCACGCTGTCTCACCAGGCTTCGTGTCCGACAGAGATAGTATCAGTGATGAGCAGTTAGACGCTAGTCTACATGCACAACGTTATTGAGTGAGATGCAGGATCATTTATAGTAAAAAATTCGCGAAAAAATTAAGAAAAGTCCTTTGGAAGATCGGGTTTTATGAAAAAGCCAATGCATAAATCACTGACCAATAAAGTTTATTAAACTTTTTGATATTTGAACTTTGTCGGTACTGACTTGCTTTTGGAGATTTTACACTTCTTTTATTACTTAAACACGCCCAAAGTTAAGTAAAATTAGCAAGAAAAACTAATCTTTGTTGGCTCCTAACTTTTTAATGGGTTTTTATTTAAGTATTCTGTTTCCGTAAAGACAATATTAATAATGAAACAAAACGATATCATATTTTACTTTTGATGTGCCATGTCAGACAGTGGAGTAAAACACTCCCGAAGTTTGTATGCAAAGAATATGGACTAGGTTCACCTTAAGCCATTGGTCCCGGCTATCATATTTTGTAGAATTTTGACACTCGTTACGGGAAGAAGACCGAAAGTCTGACAGCTAGTCTTACCAAAGTGAAGGATATAAGCTAATCCTTTGCTTCACAATTATGTTTGAAAAATTCGTGTGCCAAACAACGGTTATCGTTATAACGCAATGTATGCTGTTGAACTTTCAAAGTGAATGCCATTCCCACTGGTAGTTTTTTACGCAATTACCCCCCATTACATTTCCCATTGACAGCGATCATCATCATCATCATTTCAGCCGAAAGACGTCCACTGCTGGACATAGGCCTCCCCCAATTTGGGGGGGTTTGCTATAATCGCCACGCTTGGCAGGCGGGTTGGCGATCGCAGTATGGTGATAAAATGAATAGAGAACGCTGCTGCCCATTCTCTAGTAAGTCCCTTAGTCCCCTTCTACGACAACCACGGGAAGAGATGGGATGGTGCTATTCTTTACGTCCGGCACCATACGGAACACAGCGATGCGGACGATTTTTTTCATCGTCCAACGAGCTCTTTTTTATATACTTGTACATTGTTTTTTTAGTGTAAGGTTGTATTTATGATTTGTCAAAGTAAATTTAAATCAACGCTTTATTAAATCTTTAACTCTTGCCATCAAAATTGAAGAACTCGGACGATTTGATTCAATTACTACCATTCTCTTAATCAAATCACCAGGAACAATTCCTATCAATTAGATAGGTACATTCCACGTCCAATTTACGTCGGTTACCTTGCGAAGTGCGTGGTATTAGATATGCAGGCCTAATATCCGGTTTGGCTACACACATCGACTTGAGGTCTCACTAATTAAATAGAAATCTCAAGACAATTCTCCGGGAACGGATTTCTGAGGGTTGAACCATACGAGGTGAAAATTTGCGAATTAAGGTGGTCCCTAGTATCGCATTAGGCGAATTTAAATTTTCGTGATTTGAATTTGAGTAGGTAGTTAGGTTATTTATGGTTATTAAAAAGTTATTTTTGCTGTGGTTCACTAGGTACCTTAATCGTAATAGCAATAAGACGTTTGTGTGATTTTTGTGCACTTAGATGCTTCCGTTGTTAAGTGCCTTTGATGTGGTGTTTTCATGTAGATAGATAGGTATCATTCAAGAAGACGTATGGTGCCCGCGGCTTCACCTGCGTGGATGTCGTAAATTATCCCACAGGATCGGCTACCGCGACAAAAATACCTGTCATAATCGGTCCAGCCGTTTCGTAGATAAACCGGAACAAACATACAGACAAAAATCAAAACATCGTTTTTTTTTGTTATAATAACCGTAAATACTTTCATATGAATTTAGTAAAAACCTGTTATTTTCACTTTACAAACGACACTTCAATTTTATTTCCCTACTATGTGTTCGTATATTTGTATGGATAATCTGGGAATTCCAACTAACCAGCACCCTAATTGCGTAACGCACGATTAATCATAATCTGTTTCGTTTTGAAACAGAGTGCTAAATCATTGCTTCATATGTTCGAAAAATGTGTCTGCTCAACAACGTTAATAACGCAATGAATATTGTTGAACTGGGAAAATTAAACAGATTATGATTAATCGTGAGTTACGCAATTAGGGTGCTGATGTCTAAGCCTTCACTTTTTCATCATTCCTAATACGCCTATTTTCAAGGAACTATGGTATCAATAAAACTAACTTCCAATACTGTTAAGATAATATATTATTATATAAAATTGTTTCATTATTCTTCTGAATATTTAGAGTAAAAAAAAACTTTAACATACATTGACATAACAGCCCGCCTGCATTCCCCGATAGGTTATGCAGAGGTGTACTTATACTACCCACGTTTTGCCAATTATGATTAAGACACCTAGTCAGTAAATTTTATCCACTTTACCAATTTTAATAATATTCATTTCAGTTCAAACTTCACCCCCTGTATCACCACGCTTGATCCGTCAAGTCTAAACTAACGGAAGTTATAATTTATGAAGCAAGTTCCGGAGCCTTGGGCCGGAGTCTAGAGGTAATGAAACATCTGATGTATTATGCACAGCGTCTACGATCGCCTTAAAACTACGGCTAAGATTTTAGAACGAGCAAGTTTAGTAGACAAGAGATTTTAACGTGAAGAATTGTTAATAAAGATGCAAAAGTAGTTTTAAGATCTTAAATAATAATTTAAAAGCATTGTCCATTTACTCAAGTATAAACTACATAGTATAGGTACCGCTATAAAAAAGAAACTGTAGAGAATGTAATCTTATATCTATATCTATCTATACATAAAATAAATCTGTAAACGAGCTGTTTCTGTACATTCTAAATATAAAAGAAAATAGTTGTAGTATTAAGGGATAACCAATAGATGCCACTTCTATAATTTTTGTAATTTTTGTCTTTTTGACTGTTTATCTGTTTAGTATAGTGTGATTTGTAGAGATATCGCGTCAAAAGAACGAAATAAATATTGTTAACTTTCATACTCAAATATTTTTTATAACTTGGAGTATATTTTAGTTTTTGTTTCATTGCAATCGCTTTGCTCAATCAAAAGATATGATAAATTTAAAGTGTTCAAGAAGAATTTAATCACGTAATGTTGAAACACGTAACGACATCTATTGTCGTTACGTGTTTCTGGTAAAATGGTACTAACAAATACAATATTTAATAATATCACGTTATTCTCATACTGTGTCTGTGTTATTTCAAAAAAATCAAAAAAGCTAAAACAGTTTCAAATAAAAAGTGGTGATAAAATTGATGTGGTGTTCTGAGTCATAAAGAATGCAATTTTAGATAATATTAGTTTTATAAATAACAACTATAAAAAATTAATACAAATAGAGGGGAAGAAATCTCTTAAAAAAATAAAATTGTGATAAAAGTCTCAGTGGCGCCATCTAGAATAATATAGCAAAATAAGAGCGGCTGTGAGGAATATCTTCATAGAAAATCTTTAATCTTGACCGTCAGTAATGCCACCTAGGTTTGAATAGCAAACATACAAAGACAAAAACTTGATTAGGCATGTTTTATTTGTTCTATCATCATCATATCATCTAAAATACGTATATCCGAGCGACGAGGTCCAAAATCTTTAGATCTATGGATGAACCCGTTAATCCGTAGGTCTGACAATGCAGGGTGACGCTAGGTAGAAACTAGAAACCTGTGATAGAGACGTTACCATTTGGATAAAAGGTATCGATAATATTGTTCACTTTTTACGGAGTCTGTTTTTTTTATTTTATTGTCCGACCAGTGTTTCCGAAGTAGATGTCTGCTTTTTTAAACTGCTTCGAACATCATTTTGACGAAGCAGATGGAAGCCAATTATAGACACATACATATAAGTAGTATTCATCCTAAAGTAGGGTATAATTTATTGGGAGTAAGAAGAGTTGTAAATGATGTGCAAATTTTTGTGATGTTTAGTTTTCGAGGGAGGTGCGGTGGCAAAAATCAGGAAATGAAAATCCAAAATTACGGCCATAACTACTGGGTGGATCTCAGTAAATAGGTTGCTTTTCACATGGGCAATATCCCTTACAGAGAAGCATTTCCTTAGTTAAAACAAGTTAAAAAAAAAAAATTTATTTATATATTTGGTAACTCCAACAAAGGATAGAAACAATAGAAATCACAATAATAAAATATTGACAATTTAATAGCTTTTTGCCTGGTTTTTTTTTCAATGACTGACGTTACGGGGCGTAATATAACAATCGCAGCGAGCATGTCGTTATACCGTGTGCTAAAATCAGTGTTACTCGCTCACATGTTTTCTCGTACTAACGCACGAATGCTCGCTTGGTAACATGTTAGATGCATTTTGCCCCGTGACGCCGGTCAGTATCCGGCTTTACAGCATGATCTTTCTTCTTCGTATTAAAACCGCGGTCCAACGGGCCGTTAACTTACGCCAGGTGTTACTGCACTGCTACCTGTCGAGGCCCATTGAAGTCCATGCCGAGCATTCCCACTGCTGTGGTTTTATTCAATGGTCAACATTTGATAAACAAAGCTAAAAGACACGCGCCTGTACGGGCCGAGACAGGCACCCGCCCCCGCGCTGCGCCACCCCGCGCCGGTGACGACTGGCCACCGGAAACCTCATCGGCATCGGATGTTCCCATAGCCTGTCGGTCTGGCTTGGTGCGGTCTGGCCTGTGAAAAAGCGGGCAGTGGGAACTTGGAATAACGCTTCAGCACACTCAATCAGACGCGCAGGAGATTTATTGAGTACGGCAGGTGCACAAATATTAGAAAATGAGCCTTGACCAGACGCCTTGATTGATATTTATTCTCAAAAATCTGAGTGAGACTTCGTCGCATTAACATTATAAACCCTGAAGACGCAGTGACTGCATTCGAAAGCTGTGGTAGGTTCCTACCAGGCTTGATCGGAAGATTCTTTCTTTTTAATGGAGCAGTGGTACCTACACCATCTAAGACACTTAATATTGTTTTCCGACATGCACGCGAACGAAATCGCGGGCACAGTTAGTTATACATTCTTAGGTGGTCGCCCATTGGTGATAATTCGACCATATTTTTTTTCTTGAGGTATTAATATATGGATTTCAACGTTTTCTACAGACAGACTAGCCTTTTCAATGCCAAGTTTACGCAATGCTATATACTCTTATCGTTATTTTGTGTTCGCCGGGCTTTTTTTTTGGGGTGTGAAATCATCGGGCTCTCTTCAAAATTTTTAAAGACAAAAATAATGTCCAATTTATTGTGAAAACTGTCAAATATATACTAGTGGTCCAAGTTGCACTATATTTTTAAGCAAGAATATTGACTAGACTTTGAGATACTCAATAGTTGGTTGTAGAATATTATGTGAGCCGATCCCAGCGGCACTGCAATGTCGTACTTTTTTTTAAAGTGGAGGGTCGTTTTTTCGCGGAGATTCAGACAGTAGGTGAAACTGTACAGCGCCATCTGTTACTAATTCATCAAAAAATAAAAAAATTGGGGTTTTTCATCATACTACCTAAACTTCTGGAAATAAGTACTAAGGTCATCCTATATATAATAAGTGCTAAGTGATTGTTTTTTAAACATTATTTTGACGTAATATTCAGTTGAAATGTTTATGAACGCTAGTGGCGCCATCTATCGGTATTTACGAGAGCTATGTTTGCGACGCCTGACCGATGTGGGTGAGCATAGAAAGTGGCTTGGCTTGGCATTTAACTACCCGATACCAACGGGGATCGGTAGATGGCAGTGCCTAACAGCGCGTTAACAACAATAAACCTTTTTTTAAGCTTAACAAAAAAAATTATAGCGAAACTGACACTAAATATACAAAAGGTTTCTTTGACAATAAAGTATCTCTTTGAGGGTAATATGCAATTTTTGACAAGCGCTTAAAATTTTAACGTAGTGAACTCATGTTATTAGGTAACTCACCTTTTTTCCACAAGTTTAGGTAAGTATTAATCACTTAGATCCTATAAAAAGCCATTATGTAGTAAACATTCCTGATAAAGAATAGAGAGCAAAGCATTTCATAGATACATGTCGCCCTAATCACCTCTTATAAAAGTTATCTTTGGTTATCTTCATGACCCTGACCCATTTGGTCGGAATGCCCTAGCTTAGTGACTGCAACCAATTCGGCTACTGCCAAGACTGACAAATCTGGGACGGTTCACAATTTTACGGGTGATAAAATGACAGATTGTGAATCTGTAAGTGCAGCACCCTAATTGCGTAACTCACGATTAATCATAATCTGTTTCGTTTTGAAACAGATGGCTAAACCATTGCTTCATATATTCGAAAAAGTATCTGCTCAACAACCTAAATAACGCAATGAATATTGTTGAACTGTCAAAATGAAACCGATTATGATTAATCGCGTGTTACGCAATTAGGGTGCTGGTTCGTTCGCCATTTGACGGTTGGACATGGATAGATTAAAAATAATCATCAACATTATATTGTAAGCAGTATGGTACAGTGTGTTACAATGTACCTATCCAAATCAAATCAAATCAAAATATTTTATTCCACATAAACCTGCATGGGCACTTATAAAACGTCAGAAGCTAGGTGCACGGTTCCAATTTGTCGCTTCCTATGGAGAAGAGCCGGCAAGAAACTCCACGGTTAGGTACTCTTTTAAAAATAATTAGCTTTTACAATGTTTTCAAATTACAGTGATAATAGGTATAGGAGGACAGTCGACAGTTTACAATCAGTAATCTATCTCGCGAGATAGAATCTATACTAACGGTATTCACAATCATACGTCACCTACATCAAAAGACAGAGAAAGCTTAAATCTCATCAGTGGTATATAATGTAGAAGAATTATTGACCGAAAATTAAAGGACAAAAAAAACAATTAAGTAAGTACCTATACATATAATTCTCATTAAAAATTTAAAACGAAAAAAAAACCACTAAAATATACTTTCAAAATTACATAGGCAAGTTAAATATAACGCATAAACGACTACAGTGTAAAGTGTTGTATAACAACGAAATTATGTACAAAAATTAAGAGTACAAAAAAGACAATTCTAAGGATATTTAGACTTAGCATTACACAATGGCTTAACGCTAAAGGTATTTTATCCCCGGACGTGTAAGCAGAGATCATTGTATATATTCCGGGGGTTTGGCCACATCTGCCCCCGTTAGAGACTAAACCGATCAAATATCCTTGATATGTAATCGGTCCGCCAGAATCCCCCTAAAACAAAAGAAGCTCATTTTAACCTTACTTGTAAAAAAAGTCTAAAGAAGGCTAAGTAAATAATCGGCTGCATAGGTAGAACTTCAAAGTTAGGTATGTAACGCTTGCCGAGGTCGATCCGCGGATGGGTGACCAACCATTTCACACCGAGATCCCTTTCGTGTCTCGGATAGAACGTCAAACCATTGGTTCCAAGTGTCATGTTACCCGGTAAATGAGTGCTGGAGGTCAGATAGGAAATCACTCCATGCAAAATACTGCATTCAGCTGCATCTTGTTAGATTTGAAGGGAAAAGAGAGCATTTTTTTCTAAAGTGACTCTCAAATTGAAAGATTTAACATGCTAGTCCCAAGTTGAATTCAAATTGGTAAGAGTTTTTATGACCATCATGTATCTTTTAGAGCAAGATCCCAGGGCCCCAGACATTACTTATTTTCTGAGCAACAAAATGTGTGGTAATTTGTATGTACTATAAAGTACCTACTGTAAGGTTGCCCGCTACAGACAACCATATAATAAACAGACTGGTGATAAAATCTGTCAAACTAATTTAGAAAGAGAATATCATAAAAGACGACTGCTTCGTTGGTCTAGTGCTCGCAAGCGCTACTGCTGAGCATGAGGTCCTAGGTTTGATTCCCAGGTCGGACAAAGTGGTATTGGGTTTTTCTATCTGGAATTTCTCAGTAGCAGCCCGGAGCCTGGATTTGTGCCTGGTTGATGGGTAGAAAATTAAAATGAAAATCAAAAGACATTTATTTAAACTAGGCTGAGAGTCAGCACTTTTTGAACGTCCAAATTGCATAAGACAGTCCTCCCAAAACGCCCGCCCTTCACCACTTCCTAGTGCTTTAGCTGAGAAGAAGAAGTAGCGCAACAACCTCCCCAGCACCACAGCTGTCTGTTAAGTTAGAAGAACTTGATTCTATACAATAATAGGTAAGTAATTAACATTACTAAACACATAACATAAAATTAAATTATTCACCATAATATATGTCAGCTAGCACACGTCAATATACCAACAAAACTTAGTAACTAAACTTAAGCAGTTATAAATAATAAAAAACAAAATAATAAACGTAAACAGAACTCAATACCCACATAAAAGCCTCCAGGCATAAGGGGTGTGCACGCTTACAAATTTAGGATGGGTAGAAAATACGTAGGTAGGTACTCAATTTTCTTAACAAAAGTGTTTTATTATTCGATCCCGGTCGATCACGTCGATCATCTTTATTTTTACAATGATGCTACGATGTTGGCGCGCTACGAACCGCGTAGACGTAGCGGCCTGCTACGCCGACGTATCGTTTACTCAATGACGGCAAAGAAAAAAACGTAGGCATTACATTTACGGTACTTTCATAAACTACGAAAGAAAATGCATATTTTTGAAAATTTGTTATATTTTGCGAAATAAAATGACTCTAGATATCCTAATTGCATTATCTAATATTTTAAGAAGTAAAATCAACAAAGCTCTTTCGTCGATCGCGAAGAACCTCGTGTTCTCACAGTACCTACATACTAACACTGCTCTATTCCACATATTTTGTTGATCTGCGTCCATACAGACGTAATAAACTCGAGGCGGGATTTCATCCCGCACTGCATTTTCCACTCTCGGTGTTAAACTGAGGATTGAGAATCCAACAGAGCACAGCGCGAGTGACTCCAAGCCCGTCGAAAAAACACAGTGTTCGATTTTCAACTCTCGGCGCGGAAAACATTGTCGGTTATACCTTAATATTGTAATGTGTACCCATTTATTTTCCCAAATAAAAATAAGCAGTGCGTTGAGGATCCAGAATGCGAAAAATTCCCGCCGCGATTTTATTACGTTCGTGGAATGTGGGCTTACCTACGCAGAAAAAGTTTAGTAACCAAATAAGTATCTATAGTCGTCAGAAACAGTACCCGTAGCCGATCTACATTCTGTTAATGTGAAGTCGGGAACTTGGTTTAAAAACATAAATCGCTAAAAGTTTCTAACCTCGCAACTATCCTTTCCCCAATCTCCTGCGCAAAATTGATTGGCTGTTACATATCTCTTGTCGTAGAAATCAATGCATCTTGCCCTTGTTATGAAAGGGACACATACCATTCGTAGATGCCGAGACGGTCTGGACTGAAAAGCATAGTTATAATTCACAAATAAACAGTTAAAAATATACATCAATACTTTAATAGCATAGTCAGCATGTTCCCACTGCTGGGACACAGGCCTCCGCTCTTTAAGAGTGGGCTGTAAATCTACCACGCGGGCCCAGTGTGGGTTGGTAGATGTCACATGACTTCGATATTTTTGGTTCTAAGACGTAGCGATTTCGTCACGATGTTTTCCTTCACCGTTTTGAGGGCCGATTTGTGGAAATTATTTACTCACAGTAAAGCATCTGCCTTGGTTTGAACCCACGACCTACAACCGTTAAGTCGAGACAAATTTTCAAACATAATATATGAAGCAATGGATTAGCAATATCTTTCAAAATGATTCAAATTGTGATTGGAAATGTGTAACGCAATTAAGGTGGTCAGCTTTGTTGAACAATAAATACTGCCGAATCGTCACGCAAAGGAATGTGTAACATCTCACAGAACAATAGAAGAAAATAATACCTTTTCCATTAATCCGAAGCCTGTAACCAAACACTTAGCATCGTCTTTGATTTCGATGCCATGACTGGGCTTCAGCATCGGAATAGGTCGTACCGCCTGCGAAAACTTTACAGGGAAGTCCAACTGGAAGTATGCAACAGAAAAATTAGAGCGAAAGCACATTTACAATTAAGTCCTTGTGAACGAACAGTGTGTTTTTCGACGCGCTGGGTTCCACTCTGTTGGATTCTCAATGCTCAGTTAAAAGCCGAGGGTTGGAAATCCCTCAGGCTGATTCCCAGTCACCGTAGGCGCGGGCTTGCGGATGGCGAGTAATGGGTAGTTCGCTGTCTGGTAAGGACCAAGCCTGGGTCGACGGCGCGTTGTGTTCCACGCGCGCCACAAAGAGATGTCAACATCAACTGATGGGGCTCGCAAGGTCCGATGCCTGCCAGGGCCTGCCCTGGCACACAGGCAACTGGGGGAACACGGGTGGGTTTTAGTCAGTAAAAGTCTGACACGCCCTCCTGCTCCACCCAGAGCGGGAGAAGTTATTTGATAATTTCCCAACCAAAAAAAAAAAGGGTTGGAAATCCAGTGTGCGATAAGAAACAAATGCGATAAGTGACAAACCAGTCTTACCATGGGGTGTCGTGTTACCCAGTAACTGGGTTGTAGAGATCAAATGGGCAGTCGCTTCATAAAAAATACAGCTGCATCCGGTTAGACTGGCAGCTGACCCCAAAATATTTGGGAAAAGCTAGACAAATTGATTGATCTATTACGAAACTGAAGGGATCAACCATGTGGGTGATACTGAAAGATGGATGGACAGACAGCCTAAGCTTAGTATCGGGTCCCGCTGTCACCCTTTCTTCACGAAATCTGAACAAGCGAGTAAGTACTAAAAGTATTACAAAGCAAATAACCTTTAACACGGCAAAGTCATGATTATGTCTTTTGCTGCTGTAAAATTTATGTATAAAACAACGCAAAATTTTGCTCCAGACTTCAGTAGTAGTACTTGTTTGTAATCCTGTTCTTCTTAATTTTTGGTACCACACCATATTAGATCGACCGGTGCCCGCAACGACTCTATAGTATCTTCTCACGGCTCTAAGAAACAATCCAAGATGTGTATTAAAATTTAAATAAAAAACAAAAATCCCAGCTAATTGCGAGCTGGATTCGCACACTGAAGGTCCTACCAAAGCGAATCTAGGAAAATCGGCCTTAATGTTCCCACTGCTGGGTCATACGCATCCCCTCCGTCAGAGGGAGTGGGCCGTAATCCACAACGAGGTCCCAGTGCAGGTTGTAACATGTCACATATCTTCGATGTTTTGGTTCTAGGATATATCAGTTTCCTCACGATGTTTTCCTTGACCGGTTTTAGAGCAGTGGTGATGAAATAATTTACACAAAGTAACGCGCCTGGTGCATCAGGTTCGGGATGAAGAAAGAAGTGGTCGCCCTTTGACAGCTGGTACGGAACAAAACGTGCTAGCAGTGAATTTTTTTATCAATGGCAATAGGCGAGTTACGTATCAAGAGATTCAGCACATAGGTACTGCAGGTTGGATCGAGAAGCCTTCAAGAAATTCTACACGTGCAACTTCGCGTGAGGAGGCAGCATACGTGGGAAAAGGCGAAGCAGATGATGATGATCAGTATGATAACTTACGCTATTTGGAAGCAATGAGCAGCTGATAGAACATGTTGGCGAGTTATGATTGATCCACCACAAACTAACTTCCAAAACTCACCAAAGCCGTCGCATTTTATTATTAAAATCTGAAAAGAAAACCGCTGTTACTGTTTGTTTATTTACTAGCTGTTTTCCTGCGAATGCGTCTGAAATCCAGGATGAAAAGTAGCCTATTTCCTCACTCAGCTCACGGTCCGTCTGTGTGCCAAATTTCATCCAAATCCGTTTTGCCGTTCTAGCGTGAAAGCGTAATAAAAAACAAAAAAACTTACTTTCGCATTTATAACATTAGTTAGGATTAAAACTTAATCAATCAGCCTATCGTAGTCCACTGTTCGACATAGGCCTTTCCTAAGTTGCGTCACACCACCCTGTCCTCAGCCTTCCGTGACCAGTCAAGCTGAGGACCGTTCCACACTAAGCTTGCCGCTTGCTTAAAGCTTTACACCAGGCCACTCAGAAAGTATTGCGAAAAAAAGTTTTTATGTATGAAAGACTCGCCAGTTATAATATATTTTGAAAATATGATTATTTGTAAGTAAAAGTAGGTACAGACGCCAGCACATCGAGTTACCCAAACTGTAAAATTTTTCCAATTAAACATGAACCTTACGACTAAATAATAAAGTTGAAAATCTATCAAAGTTTGACTGATTGGGGTAGCTTGATGTGCTGGCGTCTGTACGTTCCAATTTCAAAATTTCCCTTCACATTGTTTACGAGCTAATTTATTATAGGTCTCATTAAAAAAATGGATCTGCGGCGGGAACTTTTTCGAGCTATGATTTTTTACGAATTCAAGTGTCGCCTGAAACCGGACGAATCATACGAGAGACTTCAAATGGCATTCATGGATGAAGGCCCTTCTAAGACAATCGTGTATCGTTGGTATAACGAATTCAAGCGCGGTCGACTATCTTTGGGGGATGAAGAAAGAAGTGGTCGCCCTTTGACGGCTGTTATGGAAGAAAACGTGCTAGCAGTGAATTTTTTTATCAATGACAACAGGCGAGTTACGTATCAAGATATCCAGCACATACTGCAGGTTCGATCGGAAAGCCTTCACGAAATTCTACATGTGCATCTTCACGTGAGGAGGATAGTTTCACGCTGGGTGCCGTACAACCTCACCGATGCTCAGAAGCAGGTCCGGGTGGAATGGTGCCGTGAAATGATAAACAAATTTGAAGCAGGCTCGTCTCGGTGTGTTTACGACATCATTACAGGTGATGAGTCTTGGATTTATCAATACAATCCAGAAACGAAGCGCCAGTCGACGGTTTAAGTGTTTCAAAACGAATCAACGCCTACCAAAGTGAAGCGATCTAGAAGCGGGGGAAGATTTTGATCGCGAGCTTTTTCAATTTGACTGGCTACTTGGTGTTAATTTCTTTACAGAACCAAAGAAGCATCAACGCTGAATGGTATACTAGCAAATGCTTGGCAGAAGTTTTCTCTATTGGGAGCAACAAGCGACCAAACACAGGACTCTGCGGGCTACTGCTTCACCACGACAACGCGCCTTCGCACATCGCGCTCAAAACGAAGGACTTCCTGGACAGCACGCCCGTCAAACTCCTGGGTCACCCTCCTGATAGCCTTGACCCATCACCGTGAGACTTCTTTTTTTTCCCGAAAATTAAAAATCTGCTCAAAGGGATACAATTTTCGTCGCCGGAAGATGCGCTGTCAGCGTTCGAGCAAGCTGTAAACGAGGTGTCTGCGGCGGACTGGAAAAAGTGCTTCGAAAACTGGTTCACACGCATGACACTTTGTAAAAAAAAATATTTACCTATAGAACATTTATTTTTATTTTTGCAAAACTTTCTGAGTATCCCACGTATGTCCCCGTACATTATGAACATCGTTTTTAATCTATCTTGAGAGATTACAAAGTATCGAAACATTGTGA
Source organism: Antitype chi (assembly GCA_947359405.1). NCBI lineage: Eukaryota > Metazoa > Arthropoda > Insecta > Lepidoptera > Noctuidae > Antitype > Antitype chi. The sequence continues at coordinate 14,316,845 of OX375818.1, read as the reverse complement.
ACTGCAAAAATCATTTACAATTTAACGCACTATTTTTCGATAGTTTTTTTTAGATCTGTCCGTGGCAAACCGATAAATTGTGAACTGGTATCAAAGTTGCATGCGGCGAATAATACCTTGCGCTATTATTAAATAGCCAAGTAACTGCCACTAACTTGAAAGTAGCGCTCGCTCGGCTCGCGCACGATTGATTGCAGTTCGAACCTAAGGTAACCTATTCGGTCGGGGTGCCATTGTAAGTAGTATGGTGCAGTTTACAATTTATCGATAGTTTATAATCTCGCGAGATAGATTATAAACTAACGGTGTTCACTATCATACGGTGACTTAAAAAAGATAAAAATACATTTACTATACAAAGGCGGAACTAATACCTGAGACACTACATACAACCATGAGGTGTTACAGACACAAAACATAGCAGGTGCCAAATAATTAGACAGCTCGAAAATACCAAATTATAAAATACAAGTACAAATACTAGTACACACTACTTCCTACTAATGTTATAAATGTGAAAGTTTGCATGTTTAGATGTTTGGATGTTTGTTACTGAATCACGCAAAAACAGCTGAACGATTTGGATGAAATTTGGCCCACAGATAGTTTATAACCTGGATTAAAATAAAGGATATGTTTTATCCTAATAGTACGTTCCAGTGGGATAATTTTCGGCCTCGACGCGGCGAAGCCGCTGGCAAAACCTAGTACAAAATAAACTTGTTCAAGAGAAGGAAGGAACAAATCTAGTAAATCAGCGCTGAGAGTTTCTGCCAGCTTCTTACGAATGTAACATAAACATTGAATAATATTTCAGGGTTCACTTTGTGAAATTTATTTCACTTATGCTCTCAAATGCCGGCTATGAGGTAATATAGATTTTTTTATTAAATTTATAACAATACCAGCCTATTATTGTCCTATGGCATACGCAGAAGGTATAAACATTAACTATTAGGCTTGCTCAAAATGGATTGCTGATTTCAGACATCCTACTAATATTGGATGTTTGTTACTCAATCACGCAAAAACGGCTAACGGAATTTGTATGAACTTTGGCCCACAGATAGTTTATAGCCTTGATTAACACAAAGGATACTTTTTATCCCGGTAGTACGTTCCCGCGGGATAATTTCCGACCTGCACGAAAGCGAAGGTGAAGCCGCTGACAATAGCTAGTTAACTATAAGTTCAGGTGTAATAACGATGTTTTCCATCTACGAAGTCAGTAATGACCATACTAAACTGGGAATAATTAAAGTTAATTAATAAATAAATTTATATTTTTACCTGGTATGGTACTTCTTCAATATCCACTGGTCTCCCACCTAATATTCTAAGTGGACACATGTCGTGCATTGGAGGATACCGACTATTCTCCGCTACCAACTCCTAAGAAAAATGTAAAGACATTTTGACAAGCATAATAGTATTAAATCATTTCAGCCGAAGAACTTCCACTGCTGGATATAGGCCTCCCCCAACCACTGCAACTTCGATCGGTTGTGTGCTTCTCGCATCCAGCAGATTACTGCGGCCTTTATCAGATCATCGGACCACATTCTGGGAGGCCATACAACGCTACGTCTTCCGGTACGCGGTCGCCACTCCAGAACCTTTCGGCCCCTTTGGCATCTGTTCCACAAGCAATTAATGTAGCCTGCCCACTGCCACTTAATTTTGGCAACACTTCGGGCTATGTCCGTTACCTTGGGTGTCCTACGAATCTCTTAATTTTTTTTTTGATCGCATAGGCTAACTCCAGCCATTTGGGTGACTTTCAGCCTACTTATAAGCCCATTATTGTTCGTATTATTAAAACAAGATAATTATACTGATAGTTGTAACGGCCAATGGTATAAAAGCCAAGATCCTCAAACAACGCCTGAGGTGGCTCTCGTTAGGCAGCTGGATCTTAATTCATCATCAAAAGTACCGCGTTTGATTTGGAAGCGGTACTTTTGAACACGGCGCGTATCTTTAGCAGTTTTCTCTCTCAAGACCCTGCATAACATGTGCACAACCAGTAGCTTGGGCCAAAGCTGATCTCGAATCGCTGGGCAAATTTTATATAAGATTTAAAATGTAACGTATATTTTAAATGGAATAAAGGAGAGTATAATGTAATATTGAGCTATGAATATTGTATTATTTACTCGAAAATCTATTTCATCGTTTGTTGACGTCCGATTCGCTTTCACTGATTTCACAAAGAATAGCACCATGCATATTATTGAAACTGAAACCACTTTTATTTGTAAAGTTACCATTTAATGTAATTTGTCATGCACAATTCATAATTTAATCTAACGGTTTTTGTAATTTTTACTGAGATAATCAAAAGTGAAGAAACTTGAATGCATCAGAAATTATATGTTGAAGTGTCAGTTGTCAGTATGTATTAATCTGCTTGCGGTAAATATGTTCTGTGGCATTTTTCATATTTTCTCCATTGAGATGGGAAAAACTGTGGGAAAAACCATAGGAAAACGAAAACCAATTTTCTCCCTATAAAAATGTACTCTGTGTTCTGTGGTTTTAATGATGCTGGGTGTATTGCAAAGAGTATAATAACCACAGACATATAAAACATTTATATGTCTGTGATAATAACAATAATAGGAGGTGTCATTGTCTTGGTCTTGAAATGTGTCATATGTATATATTTAATACCACTCACTACTCAATCATTTATTGCATTCCACAATGTTTATACTTACGTGTAATATTACAAAGAGAAAACGTTTGACAGTTTTGTTTGTCTGTTACGCTATCCGTTGGATAAAATTTGGAACATGGGTAGACCATGACATAGGATACCTTTTAACTCGATATTCCTACGGGATCTAGACTTATGCGGGTGAACCGCGGGGTGCAGCTAGTCTATAATAAAGTCTGTCTGTGTGACCGCGTCGTTGTTCTTTTATACTACGTAACAGATTTCAATGCGATTTTCTGCATCGTTTAGAGAATTTAGTGCGGAGGGGTTCTGTGTACACATATTTCATTATATAAAAATGAATCGCTATTTCCCTTGGTCACGGCATCACACGTGAACGGCTGGACCAATTTTGCTAATTCTTTTTTTGTTGTGTTTGTTAATGTCAGAAAAAGGTTCTTATGAAAGAAAATAAATAAAAAGTCACGAATTCAATATTCATAGTTCAGACAGGACAACGTCTGACGGGTCAGCTTTACAGTTTACATAAAGAAATTCCATCTGTTTTATCAAGTCGTTAAAACCATGCGAAGTAGGGGCGGGTCACTAGTTAGTAGAAATATGTGTTCAAAAATTTAGCTACGATTTACTTTTTTAGTCAGTTTTTAAGGTTTCTAACTTTTCGACAACTGCTATCAATTCCAGAACGAATAAATTTATTCTCTGTTACCACTAATTTGACTGATCCTGACATATTTATTTTACATCCTACATCTTTTCAAGTTTATTTACGTTTTCGCACAAAAATTAAGTGAAATGATAAAAATAATATATTTTACAATGCACTGAATTGTTACTGATAATTTATGGTGAAATGAATATTTCTTTTAATGGAATAATAACATTAGTGATGATTAACCTTTTATTTCAGGCGAATAGATGTCAGGATTTACCCAATTTCCCTGAAAACACAACAATGCGTGTTTATGGGGGTAAACCTGTGGCACTTGGTGAAATACCTTATCAGGTTATGAATTTTCTTTACATTTTAAATCATTAACCTTGTCAGCACAAAGTGCTAAACATGTTCAAGTTCATATAAGCTAGCACAACTGCTCAGGAAATGGCTGGCCAGTCAGCTACGCTGCTGTACTGGAGAGTTTGTTGCGCTACTTCTACTTCCCAACTAAAGCGCTAGGAAGTGGTGAAGGGCAGGCGTTTTGAGGGCTGTCTTATGTAATTTTGACGATCAAGAAGTGCTGATTTTCAGACTAAGTAGTTTAATAAATATTTTTTAATAGCTACCTACTCCACATCGCTTTCATTCGGACACGTTCCTAAAAGATTGGCAGCATTGCCACGTTGAATGGCAATGCTAATCCTTTGCTAAGGAACGAGCCAGGCAGCCGCCTCGGTCACGTGAAGTCGGCGAGGTTAAAAGCTTCCGCAAACAGGCGCGATGCGTCAGTGATACGCGATATTCTGGTAGAAAAATTTCCATGAAGTTATCATAGAAATTGTTCTACTAGAGTCGTGTAACGTGTCTGCGGAAGCCTTAATTGCCTTTAAAAGAAAACGCGCATGCAGGCCCCGTGACCCGAGCGTTTCGACCCTAAACGGCTTAAAACGTACTTCCCTAGTGTTAATTGTTAGTTGTGCAATAGCAAAGTTTGAATTTTTTGAACATTCCTTTTGTTGTTGACTTTATTATAATTATTCCTTCTTCCAAAGGTAGGTTTCAAAACGAGACTCACCAGTGATCCAAAAAGGTATTACACGTTTTGTGGAGGTGCTATCATTGGTGAAGCTAAAATATTGTCAGCTGCACATTGCTTCGTCGGTGAAAGTCGTAATACAATTTGTCCTGGGTAAACATTTTGTATATTTTATTGACTCGAAAGCGGGTAATCCGCAAAATTTCTTTTTTCAGGTCAATACCTATTAGGTCGTTGGTATTATATGTGAATGTGAACACCTACCACCTTACACCCCGACCGACCCTTGCTCGTTGAAGCGCCGGCCCGCGCCGCAGCTGAGCCAGTAGAGTTAAATTCCCCTACTAATAATAATAATGCCAATATTTTGATCCAGCCTGTCCCCACTTGCTGTCCCCCTATCAGTGACGCTCTGAGCCGAGGCCCGTACCCCGCGGGGGCTGCCCTTAGCGTGCAGTCGCCTAGTATTTAAGTCGTTTTTAAGCCCTGGCCGCTAATGACAGCCCCAGGAAAGACCGGTTAAGCAGACAGGGCCTCTCAAGGCCAACTGCGAGATGCCCAAAAAAAAAACACACCTTACAATTAATTTCACAATTCCGGAGGTGAGGGCACCGCAGTGACACTTGTTTCTGTGTAACTATGGATACGCTTACGTAGATGGTGAAATTGTCGCCTTCGGCTGGGGTCGAGCAGTGCTGGCCTACTTGTAACGGCCGGGACTTACAAGTTGTAGGTTGTAGTTCGAAGCTAGGCGCATCACTTTGTGTAAATTATTTCATCGCCGCTGCCCTCAAAACGGTCAAGGGAAACATCGTGCGGAAATCGGCCCTAGAACCAAAAAATCGAAGACATAGACCTTGACATTACCAACACGCACTGACCCCCGTGGTGGAGGCCTGTGTCCTAGTGGTGGGAATATTATAGGGTGATTATGCTGCGGTCGAGAGGCGACTGCAAGCGGCAATACGGCATACCATTAGTACTGTCAGTGGGTGTCATTATCAGAGCGACAATACATAGGTACGGTTTAGTTTGACAAAATGACTTTCCGAAACTGAAGAAAAGAGGAGCCGTTGTCATCGAATTTGTGGCGTCACGTTCGCAATGAAAACCACAGCGGCTCTGTTGCTTGCGGTTACTGTGAGCCGCAACCCCAGCTACTGTCTGCAGTCTCTTTCGGAAGTGTTAACAGTGTACCTTTAACACACGTTCGCTTTAACTTTGAGCTCTCGTAGAAAAGTGTTCAAACCCATTTATATTTCCAGGTTTACTACGTTTAAAAAAAGTTTGGATGACAAGTATGCAGTTGCAGGAACTGTTAGGAATTTTGTTTATTTTGAGGAAGAAGAATATGAGCAATGGAGAACGTTACGGAACCTTACTTATCCTCATAATTACAATTTCCCTGAACATGATTTAGCTGTGTTGGTAAGCTGTTCTTAATGAGATAAATATACAGGGTCATCGACGCTCAAACTACGTAACCATGAATTCAGCACATGATAAGACCAAAATAAAAATGCCTACGCTAGGGGCGTAGTTTAAAAAAAAGTCTTGTTTCATAGAAAAGTGCAAACCTACGTGGTCGAAATGTATGGAACAGCTAATATTTGTTTTTAATTACCGACGAAAACTTATAACGTAGAGGCGTTCAAGAATCTTGTACTGAATCCATGGTAACAGGCAGCCCTGGCAGGTACCAGGGGTGCGGGTTGTTCGAAAGAGATACCGTGGCCCCTGGCATACAGGCAACTGAAGGAACACGGGTCGGTTTTAGTCAGTAAAAGTCTGACACGCCCTTCTGCTCCACCCAGAGCGGGAGAAGTTATTCGATGATTTTCCACCCAAAAAAAACATTGTTATAGGAAGCGCGTTATTGTCCCTGCCACCCTATGGCAAGGTCAAAAAGTAGAAAAACAAAACTGTGCACTGATACACGAAAAAATACTTTAGATGCAAAAATACAAAACATCCCATCAGGACCATATACCTAGGCATGGTGCCTACTGTAAAGGTTTTTTTTTTGGGCGCGAAATCATTAAATAACTTCTCCCGCTCTGAGCGGAGCGGGCGGGCGTGTCAAACTTTTACTGACTAAAACCCACCCGTGTTCCTTCACTTGCCTGTGTGCCAGGGGCCACGGTATTTCTTCCGACCAACCCGCCCCCTGGCAGGCTTCGGCCCTTGCGGATCCCACCAGTTGATGTTGACATCTCTTTGAGGCACACGTGGAACACAACGCGCCGTCGACCCGGGACCTACTGTAAAGGTTGTCTGCAAAAGGGGACCTTACATCGCGCAGGCTGGTAAAAATTATGATTCCGATTGTATTCGATCACTCAAGCGAATTTAGAATCTGTTCAAAGATTGTAGAAGACGCGATTCTTTGGTTTTGACATTTTCAGTCGCATAAAAGTGAACACGTATTCGTTTAAGTATATCTATAATTACATTTTACCTCTATACATACAACATTATAAAGAGGTACAGTTTAGATCAGAATCTGATCACGCTTTTTGCCATCAACCGGATACACAGACTCCGGGCTGCTACTAAGCAGAAGAACCGCCACCACCACCAGAACCGCCACCACCACCAGAACCACTTGGCCAGAATTTAAGACCACCCGTAGCATGCACATTGTACTGCGACTATACTACATCAACAAGACAGACGAGGTTATTCTGTATAGTTAATGTTGTCTTTCGGGTGTAGAAGCGAGATGATTTGTAAAAATAAAATAAAAAACAACCGACTTCCAAAAAAACACTATAAAGTGAAAAATAACTTTAATTTCGGACATCGGTGTCTTTGGAGCTGTATTAAAAAATTTTGTCACCGCCTTCCAAAATTAAAGTTATTTTTCACTTTGTTGTGTTTTTTTGGAAGTCGGTTGTTTTTTTTTTCACTTTTTATTGGTTCACATGTGGTTACCCCTTCACAGCATACCGGCGTGATGTTATGTTATGAACTGGTGTAAAAAATAGACAGACATGAGATTTCAGCAATCCCAGTCCATTTGCTATCATTTATTGAGTTCCGTTGCCTATCTCCGAAGTTCTTTATCAGATCTTCACCAAATTAAAATGAGACCACTCCGAGAAAGTACTCTTCCAAAAAATACCTAAATCGCTTCGTGTGCCTATAAAATTTGAAGAGTTCTCTCTATTTCTCCAGGATCCCATCATTAGATCCTGACTTGATGATCATGGGACCACCTGGGAAGTACACCCGTTCAAATAAAAAAAATCCAAATCGGTCCAGCCATCTTCGAGTAATCGGGGAACATACATAAAAAAAAGGTTCCGACTAATTGAGAACCTCCTCCTTTTTGAAATCGGTTAAATAAGAAAGTAACTATGACCTTAGCATTTTTTTCATTATTTATTTTTTTCAGTTTGTGATGGAACCCTTTGAATTCAATCATCTGGTGAAACCTATTAGGATGGCGGATCAGTTCATTGATTATGAAGGTTTAGCCTTGGTGTCGGGATACGGAGAGATTTCACACTCGGTTAGTAGTATGACGAGGTCTCGTTCGCCATAGGACCTGAGCCACAACATACTGGGTCCGTACATACACCTTCAGAAATACATTTTCAAAATTATTGCAGGCGGCAGTTGCCCACACAAATGCAGTATTTTTTGGTATAGTGTCGGGTCAATCTAGCTCTCGGGTCGTTTGCCAGATTCGTAACGGGGTTACTTGTTGACGTGTATAACTGTCTATAGAATCACTCCATCTCTCGCAACAGCTCAAGTCAAGTCATCATCCTGTCTATATTGTATTTCCTGCAGGCTACTCCCATTGTTCTTCAAGATAATTTCGTTTCTTTTTGTATATTTAAATTGGATTGGTATTCAAATTGGATACCATAGTTAATGGTACGAAGGTACTTGTCGACCACACATACCACACATCACGCTTGCACCGTAAGTCACTTTACATAAACTTTAAAATTGTATTTTGTGCACATCTGGGATCGCAGTCCGATGTTATGAAAATTGGTCGAATATCGCAATTTTTACATTCGAATACCTATGCGAAAAAAAATACTATTTGAATAATTCGAATATTCGAATGCAAGCCTTAGTATGAACATGACCTAAGCAAAATGAGTATGTATGTAAGGACGTTCTGCCTACCTTGAGAAGAAGGCGTGAGCATCAAAATCATTTGTGTAGTTCAGAAGAACAAAGCCGAGAAACGAACAGAATCAAAAAGCTACTTTTTAATCCTACTAATATTATAAATGTGAAAGTTTGTATGTTTGGATATTTCGATTTTTGGATGTTTGTTATGAGTAACAATCACGCTAAAACGGCCGAACGGATTTAGATGAAATTCGGCACACAGATAGATTATAACCTGGATTAACACATAGAATATTTTTTATCCTAGTAATACGTTCCCGTGGGATAATTTTCAACCACCACACGGCCGAAGCCGCTGGCAAAACCTTGTTTTAATTTTTTATACATATTTTTTTTTCAGGTTACTTCCGACAGCTTGTTAGCTGCAAATCTGTTGCTTTTTCCTTCAAAGCTCTGCTCAGGCCTTCACCCAAAGATTGATATGACACGTTCGATATGCACATCACTAGTTGGCACTGAAATTGGAAGGGTAAAAAAACACATGAAATATTATGGCTAATTCGAACGTAGACAGGCCTATACTCAATGTCAGTCAACGAAGATACGCTCGTTCGAAAGTAGTTCGATAGATGTATCGAACATTCCGATGGGAATGAACTCTACTCCGGATTAAGTAACTTTTTCGGACGGGAAAATACACACCGGGAGTGACACCTGCTGTCAAACCGTGTTGTCATCCATTCTTACTTCGGGTTCGAAGTAATCTTATGTCCGTAGGTGATACGGAGTAGGCAGCGCCCGTAACTTCGGGTGAAACTACAGATTTCGTGCTTTTAGTATCTTGTTGAGAGTCAACAAAATTATTATTATAACGCACATTTTTTTTTAATGTTTTAATCTAACTCAACGTGAGTAGGTAGGTAGTATTTGAGACCATCTGTAGGTAAAGCCAGGGAAATTAATACAGGTTCCCGCAGTAGGCGCGACGCGACAACGCGATGCGACTCTAGTAAAACAATTTAAATGAAAACTTCATGTAAATTGATTTGCGAGAATCGCGGCACGCGTCAATCATCGCGTTTTTTAAGTTCCACCTTTTGGTCTTTGCTCAGTTATGATTTATGTCGCTGGCTGACAGTTCCCAGAAACAGACAGAAACAGTGTTTGTTTTTAAACAGTTTTGAATTAGCAGTTATAATTTTTTTTCTTTAATAGGGTGACTCCGGTGGGCCGTTAGTCTACATACATGCCGTTGATCTGGTAGGCAAGAATGACAAAACTTTAATTGGTATCGCAAGTGGAACTTACGAAGGCCGAAACTCAATCTTCGTAAGGGTGTCGTCTTACCGAGGTTTTATTGCCAAAAACCGCTGCGAAGAAGACACTAGTAATTATTATTTTATTGTTAATACCCTTATTATATTACAATTTTTTATTGATATCTAGTTTTGATTTATTTGATTTTTTTATACATCATGCTGATTTATTTAAGTTGCCAGCGCCGACCGGGCAACGAACACAGGAAAGGACCCGCAAAGCGGTGCGACGAGATTTACTCTAGTAGATCGATTTCCACTAAGGATTAAAAATTCTTGTAATGAGCGATAATAGTTCTTATTGCAATCCGATACGGGTTAAAATCTGTTGTAATAATTAGAATAATAAATGAGCAAGCGTATGTCGTGAAAATGCAAATAAAATCGTATAAAATTAGAGATTCACTATTTAATAATAAATAATCCATCACTGAATGCAGTTTGATATTTGAAATTTTATGGTATATTTTTAATTATAATTATACATTGTTATTGAAGGAATAAACTGCAGTTAATTAAGATGACCTTGTGAGGGCCGCAGGAGTCCGCTGGATGCGGGAAGCACAGAACCGGGCGAAGTGGCGGAGCTTGGGGGAGGCCTATGTCCAGCAGTGGACGTCTTTCGGCTGAAATGATGAATTAAGAGGTGACTTTGATGATTTTTTTGTGCATTAAAGTATTTTTAATTATGTGTTGAGTTCCATCACTGTATGCAGAAAACACTTGAAAATATCATATCTTTTATTGCTTTCAAAATTATTTATGGTTAAAGAGATACACTGCTTTAAAAACCCACCTTCGCGAAGTGCCGCCATCGCGCTGTGCCCGTATGCAGGAATCTTTTAACTAGAAGTCAGACAGTTAACTGAAAAGCTAGTTTTGCTTGTATTTACCCTCAAATGTAAGCAGTGGTGGCCTAGTGGGAACGGCCCTGACTTACAAGTTGTAAGGCGTAAAGTAGTCTGTATCAGACGGGGGCTTTACTTTGGGTAAAATAATTTCACCACCACGGCCCCCACAAAACGGCGAAAGCATCGTGAGGAAACAGGCATGACCTAGAGCCAAACATTCGAAGACATGTGACATCTGCCAACCCGCACTAACCCTGCGTGATGGTTAAGGGCCCACTCCGTCTCACCGAGTGGCCCAGCAGTAGGAACATTATAGGCTGAAGATGCTTATTTATTTGTGTTGGCAGAGCCAAACAGGCAACAGACGCAGTTAAACTAGAAGTCAGACAGTTAACTGAATAGCCAGTTTTGCTTGCCTTTACCTTCAAACTTTACTTCAACTTTCCAACTGGTCGACTTTTTGACAATTCAAAAGTGCCTGTAAATGGTTTAATTGAAATAAATGCTTTGAGTTTGAGTTTGAGTTTGAGTTTGAAATCTACAGGTTGCTTAAAAAAACCGGCCAGGTGCGTATCCGACCAGACACAACGAAGGGTATCGTGGTTGGGATAAATTTATTCATCTAACTTTATTTTTTTTGTGACAAAACTACAAATTAACGATTTTCTTCCGTCCTTTTTTTTGTCGGGCATCTCGCAGTTGACCTTGAGAGGCCGTGACTGCTTAACCGGGCTTTCCTGGGGCTGCCATTAAGAGTTAACTTAACGCCTCCAGCCAGGGCTTTAAAACTAAAATTACATACTAAGCGACTGCACGCTGAGGGCACCCTGTGGGGTACGAACCTCGGCTCAGGGCGACACTGTTAGGGGGACAGCTAGTGGGGACAGGCTAGATCAAAATATTGGCATTATTATTATTAGTAGGGGAATTTAACTCTACTGGCTCAGCTGCGGAGCGGGCTGGCGCTTCAACGAACAAGGGTAGGTCGGGTTTCTTCCGTCCGTTCAGTCTTCGATTAAATCCTTTTTATCAAGAAAACTGTCAGTTATTCTCTTTGAAAACTTCTACCAAAAACTGTGAAAATCAAAAACCTGACCTATTGTGTCATTGTGTCTACCGAATTCGTTTGGATTCTACTGTGATGTGATTTTTGGTGCATTTTTAGAAACAATTTCACTCCTCACACTCCCATAAATTCAAAATTAATTGTATTTAATTAATGTTTCTGAAGTGTTTGTTATGTATAACTTTATGTTCGAAAGCATGTCTTTCACAAGCAAGTATAACATTTTTATAAAATTTTAAAATGTTTTTCATTTAGTAAAGACAGTAAGTACTAGATGATATTTATAGTACCTACTGACTACCTTTATTACCTATTAATAATTATTGTAGCTACCCCTCCCAGTGCTGAGCACAGAGGTTTCTTCAGCAGCAAATAATAATAAAAGTTATTCATATGCTGATAATTATTTCGCAATGTATGACCAGTGGACCCCTCGTGTCGTCAACGGCTGGCCAGCTAAATTAGGGGATGTCCCTTATCAGGTATTAAATGAAGTTTAATGTTGCGTATTAAAATAATGACCTAAATCCCGCCTATACATAGGTTATCTGAGGGCACGACAAGGAGAAAGTAACTTTATACAGAATTTCCTCGCACATTTACTTGTGGGTAATGTTTTTTTGTGCAAATTATGAGACAAACATTTTTCGCAGTAAAAATATCGAGGCGGGATTTGTTTGCGCAATAGATTTTCAACTCTCGTCGTTGAACAAAGCATTGAGAATCCAACAAAGTGCATGGATTTCAACTCTCGACGCAAAGCATTGTGTTGAAGATACAGTGCGCTAACATGTCCTGCAGCGATATTTTTACGTACGTGCCAACGTGGACTTAAATATGAAGCAGTAGCTGGAGAAAGAAGTTCTGGATGCAAGCTAGCACAAACCCTAAAGTACCTTAGTTAAACTAAGCTTTACAGATTTACAATTCGAAGCGAAGTCACGTTATGTGCGGCATCGCAAAAAAAACTAACTACACTTCAGTTCACAGTTTGGCCTGCGTCTCATTATGCTCCAGGTAAATGGCACGGTATGCTTTGGGTTCAGCTGGGGCCCAGCCAGCCACGCCGTTACCTCATCGTGGTACCCAATCCGGGTTAAATATATAGTCGGTAGCGAGAACGTGTGCCATCGCCTCTCTGAAAAGAGACGTCAGACAGAGAGCGTGTTCCTCTCATCCCATTTGCATCGGAAGGGTAGACGAACACCTCAAACTGCTAAATGACTAGAATGGGCTTAACATACTTTCTCGTGCTATATAATAATTTGAAGCCCACTTAATACATTCTCATGATAGATATGCCTTTGCAGATAGCCCTGAAGTCGTTATTAAATCGTGCTAGAAGCGAATACCAAACTTTTTGTGGAGCTACTATCATAGGAGAAATTAAGCTGCTTTCTGCTGCCCACTGCTTTGAAGAAAAAGTACTGAGTAACTGCAACAAGATTTTTCATCCCGGGTAGGAAGGCAATTTCTTTTTCGGTCTAAGCTTTTTTTCGACACAGCGATTGTAATTTTAATAATAATCTCTGCAGGCTTAGTATGACACTTTCTATTTCCACGAAGAATAGTGCTTTTTCAGTAGAAAATGACATTTTGTTTCTCCATTTTCGACATCGCACCGTAGAACCTCTTCTACAATCTGTCATTTTGTCTTTCGTTTCTAACGATCTTTGTCTAGGTCCTTATAAATGTAGACTATTTCAAAAGAATATTTCTTCCCAAACTGTCAAAATCACACTTACAACAAACTTTCTACTCGACGGACACAAAGTATATGGGATTAACTACAAAATCATGATTCGTTTAGAACGCATAACTGTGAAAATTAGTAGAAAACATAGCTATCTTCTCCTATTGTACATCATTTAGCTAATAGTCATGTCTATTCTTCCGTCGACAAATCGGTGCTCGTGCTAAGCCTGCTGGTCATTTCGTCTGGTTTTTTTTTATCGACTTCAAAAAGAAGGTTATCAATTCGACATGGTTATATATATTTTTTATGTATGTTCGGTCATAACTCCGTCACATATAGACGGATTTTTGCAAAATTCTTTTTTTGTTCGAAAGGGATTTATTTCGAGATGTTCCCATTTAAATTTCATATAGATCCGATGATGAGTTTCGGAGACAGACAACGGAATTCTTCAAAAAATTACAGCAAATCGACCGCGATTGTTGCTCATATGCATTGTTTTAACTTTGAGAATACCCCAAGGATGATGAAATTTTGAATTGGTGTGTGAAAGGTATTATGACTAAAAAGTGACAAATAAAAATATTTTTAAATAAAAAACAACCGACTTCCAAAGAACGAAAAATAACTTTAATTTCGGAAGGCGGTGACAAAAAATTTAAATACATATCCAAAGACACCGACTTCCGAAATTAAAGTTATTTCACGAAGGCAGGTTTGTCTGATATGCACATAGGTGCAGATTGTTGGTAAGTGCCTAAGCTCTGGGCCGGCTCAGTATTGGCCAATGGTCGAGGCGCCTTGCCCGACTTCACACACAAACATTGCCTTTGTGACATAGAAAAAGTGTTTAAGATTAAATGCTAGGGTTGCCCGCTAAATTCAAAAATTCTTACGTTTTCTGCAACTTGCAGGCCAGTGTCAGGCTAAGGCTGTATGGTCAACCCATCATACACATCCTATTGAATTATCATTACATGAAAAACTCATTCCATGGGATCTAATGAAAATAGGATTGTTTTTTGTTTTAAGGGTGGGAAATCATCAAATAACTTCTCCTGCTCTGAGCGGAGCGGGAGGGCGTGTCAAACTTTTACTGACTAAAACCCACCCGTGTTCCTTCACTTGCCTGTGTACCTGGGGCCACGAGTTCTCTTTCGAACAACCCGCACTACGGGCCTACAATAAGGTTTGTCTGCGTAATCTTACATCACGCAGACTGGTAAAAATTATGATTCTGATTGTATTCGATCACTCAAGCGAATTTAGAATCTGTTTAAAGATTGTAGAAGAGGCGATTCTTTGGTTGTGACATTTTTCGGTCGCGTTAAAGTGAACACGTCTTTTTAAATATATCTTTATTATCATTTTACCTCTATACATGTTCATCAGTCAGGGGTGCCCTGGCAGATGAACTTAGGATTGCATTGATGATTTGAATGATTATAATTTTGTAAAGCCATATTTGTTACGATCGCGGATCATATTTTATCAACATACAGCCAGTATCAGGTTGTACCTGCAAAATTTTAAAAAAAAGTTAGAACATTTTAATTTGGCGGGTTATCGTAGCGCATCCTCCTTAATATCCCTGTTGATTCAACACATTTTTTTATACAGAAAATCTAGCAAAAACTCCCTTCGTCAAATGTATGCCGTTGCTGGTAATCTATATAACACAGCAATATATCGCCCGGATGGCCCTGGTGGACAGTGGAGGGAACTGAAAAGTGTCGAATTCCCTAAAAAATACCGTTTCCCTAGGGACGATATAGCAGTTGTTGTAAGTATCACACATCACGTACTACACTGCATTAGGATTAACTGTATAAGAAATTGCCAGTCGAGATAACATTAAATAAATGTTTCATTTAAAGTCATAATACTATTAACAATTTCTAGGGCAAAAACGGAACCTTTATAATTTCGCTATGTCAGTCTGTTCCGTGTGGTGCCGGACGTAAAAGAATAGCACCATCCCATTTCTTCTCGTGGATGTCGTAGAAGGCGACTAAGGGACTTACTAGAGATTGAAAAGAAAGAAAGAAAGAAAATACATTTATTTAGCACAGACTAAAAAAGGCACACAATATTCAGCAAAATAATAGAATTAAACAATTATCAAAAATTAGAAATTAGATTGGGCAGCAGCGTTCTCTATGCATTTGACCACCATACTGCGATCGCCAACCCGCCTGCCAAGCGTGGCGATTATGGCAAATCCTCCCCTTTAGGGCTCCCCCTATAAGCCTCCGCTTATGTCCAGCAGTGGACGTCTTTCGGCTGATATGATGATAATGATGAGTCTGCCCATTCGTCGAAAAAAACAATTACTTAGGGGTATTGTTTGGTCACATAATTGCATAAAATTTAAAAAGTACCAATTGCTTAATACGTAATCTGAATTTGGCGATTCGTTTACAGAAAAATATATTATTTAAAATTGTCGATTCGTCTTGCGTCCCGCCCTGTATTGGGTTATTTGTGGCCAGAGTGTAAAAGTATGACATGGTAGATATTTTGTTTATTTACCTATATTTTCTTTTCAGATACTAACTTCTCGTTTCAATTATAATCCATATATTAACTCTATTCCCATGGCTATTCAATATAAAGATTATGTTGGAAAATGTTTGGTCTCGGGCTATGGAAGAACAGGGGAATCACCACACGTAAGAGCTATAACGTTTTATAATGTTGATTAATTAATGCCCCCCGGTACTTCAGAGTGGTTAGTTAAAGGCTCCCGGCAGACCGGCGCGACGCGACTCGAGAAGATCAATTTTCATGAAATTTTAATAGAGTTTGTTCTGTTGGAGTCGCGTCGCGCCTGTCTGCGGGAGTTTATCCTCTTTTACTATCTGTAGGCAGTTTATTTGGCCCCTGTCTCACAGCCGCCCAGGAATAGACTAGCTGTCAAAAGTTGTGTGAGTTTTATAAGGAACGTACAACATGTTCCTCTTATGACTGTGCGAGTTGTTTTGTGTATGTTAGGTGTTCTCATTTCTTCCAGATACACTAAGCTTGTTGGTTACAACACAAAACACGTTTCTAATAATATTGAATGTGAAAATCAGCTTCAGTTAATATTCTTCACTTGTACACGTACACAACAGTAATCATCGACCTCACAAGTCGATGGTCCAGCCGATAGTACGCTCTTGCTGCTATTTCTGCCGATGATGTCATTCTGGCTACCGGAAGTCAGCAGTTCAATACAGATAACATTCAAAACGGTATACTAACAGGAAGTCAAAGTAGTTATAGAAGTATGAGGAACAGGTTGTAAAGTTCTCTCATTCTCTATAGAAAAGGGAGGACCCTCCAACCAGACTGATATTGTGACTGTTTTTTGGGGAATGACATCTCGCATGTCAATCTATGAAGTTGTCGGCTGCTTATCCGGACTTGCCTGTGGCTGCCTCAATAAATTAAGACCTCCAACCGGAGTTTCAAAACTTAAAACTAAGCGAGCTAAGCCCTTTGGGGTACGAACTTCAGCTTAGGACATCGCTGATAAAGGGCAGCAAGGTACAGACTGTATCTGACTGATCCCTACGATTGATGTCGGGACGTTGTATATGCTAAATGCTAGTTGCGTGGCAAACTCTGCTTGTGCGATGCAGGATTTTGCGTGACATCAGTGTGATGCGTAGTTCGCATGTGGCAGTGAAGATGCCCCTTCACATGATTGACAGGAGGTACACAGGAAGTCACTGCAATGTCCATATCTATACTTACTAATATTATAAAGAGGTAAAGATTGTGAGTTTGTGAGGTGTGAGGTTGCAGGGGGTAATCTCTGGATCTCCTATAAACCGATTTTTTAATTCTTTTACCAATAGAAAGCTACGTTATTTGTGAGTTCCATGGGCTATATATTAACCCGAAAATTAAAAGACTTTTTCGTGGTAGTCGGATTTGCAAAGTAAGTCGGAGAAAAAACGGTCGAACGAAAACGTTTCTTACGAACGCTGCCATAACGATGAGAGATATGTGATTTCTAGAGAAAATTTGTAGAGCTTGATAATGCCTACAAAAAGTTAGCGACAGCATGTCTAACTTTTATATTTGTGTCACAAAAAGTAGTATTCTATGTAAAAAAATCATTTAAATCGCTAGGTCATGTTTATTGGTCATATTATCAACAATTATGAATTCTTATCAAAATAAGTAAATTTATCGTCTCAAGTATTTAAAACAAAAGACTTTCCCTTTTACTGCATATAATTTGGACGAATGGTTTTTTTTTTTTTGAGGAGTTGGTTAAAGAGATAATACGACATAGGTATGGAACCGTGACCGTGTCGTAATCTGTTGAGTGATATAATAATGTTTACCGCCCAACGAAGTGGGCACGGGTCAGCTAGTATAAGTATAATTCGTATCTGGAAGAGGACACTAACATTTTATTTTTTTTCTAGCAACGAAGTCTGGTACTTTTACTGACGCATTTAACCATAATTCCGAATAGGTTATGCAGTCGATTACACAGAAAGCCAATGAATTATTTTGTGTGTACCTCTTCCTTGTTCACGGATGTTGGAAAGGTTAGTTTTTACCCATTATTTAGAAAAACAAAGCGATTTAAGAAAAAATGTCATAGAAAAACTGTCATGCCATGTCAGTGTCGCCATCTTGTATTAATAATAGGGATGGGCCGAAATTCGGTTCACATTCGGTTCAACCGAATTTTGGCAGCTTGAACCGAACTTCGGCATTCGGCCGAAATTCGAAAAAAAATTGAAAAAAAAAACACGTTTTTGGTTTACAAACTAAACATTCATTTACATCAAATATTTTTTATTACAATTAAAGGGTATTGAACCGAAGGTCGGCCGAACTTCGGCCGAACTTTTAATTTTAACCGAATGTTCGGCCGAAGTTCGGATTCGGTTCAAACCACATTCGGCCCATCTCTGATTAATATGCAAGATGGCGAAAATAAAGTAACAAGCAAGTAGAAGCAAAGCATAGAAGAAAGAAGCAAGTTCAACTATCTAGAACTTCAAGCCCGGAGTCTGGATTTGCGCCCTATTAATGGCAATAGGCTCGCCCCCTATTAACTGGAACTTAATTTAATTATAATATACTAGCTTCCGCCCGCGGCTTCGCCCGCGTGGAAGTCGGAAATAAAGCCTCTAACTTATTTAAAATGATAAGTATTAATACCGTATTTGTAAAAAAAATCGTCCCAATTACCGCTTTATAATTGCCCATTTTTTAAAGTGTTAAAATGGATATAGTATGTTATCCTTTAGAGATATACATATGCCATCGCGAACTTTTCCGTAGACTTATATAAGATACACAATTCCACCATACATCATTTTACTATATCTCAAAGGGTTTTAGGCAGCGTTTTCTTTAAAAGCTTCCAGACGGCTTATTTTTTTCCGACACCTCCAACAAATATCATTATATTTTAGCCAATGTATACTTGACAAATTAAATAATAAAACCTTCCTCTTGAATCACTCTATCTACTAAAAAACCCGCATCCAAATCAGTTGCGTAGTTTTAAAGATCTAAGCATACATAGGGACAGACATACAGGGGGAAGCGACTTTGTTTTATACTATGTAGTGATTTATTCAGACAACCATTGATACATTACATTTAGATTTACATTTTTATTATAAGTATGTACTTAAAAACTATGTTAGTACCTAATAACTAAGAGAGACGTAGTCCTCTGTGTGATCTTATTGCCTATTACTTTCAAGATGCTGTTACTGCTCCCACGCAATCTGCTTAGCATTGAGGCTGTCTTTTTGCGCCAGGTGGCATCAAAGCCGTCTGTGCGCGACTCAGCGAACATTGTTGATGCACTGCAGAAGTGTGGCAGACGTAACAACACCCTGTAGGCATTGTTAAACTGGATGCGCAGAGAATTGTAAGCCCTTTGGGTATATCTAAACCACAAGCTCGCTGAGTACAGAGATGTTACTTTCACCGCGTCTGTACATCGAGCGAACCTGCGGGCCAGCATGTTCGCCCGGACTGACAATGCCCTGCGCTCTCTCTCCATGTCAACATCATCTCCAAGATTTTCGGTAACCACATGCCCAAGATACTTGACTTGGTATACTCGACTAAGAGGAATACCATTCATTAACAGTGGTGGAACAAACAGTTGAGTACTTTGTACCCGCCTTGAAGACCATGCACTCTGACTTTTTAACATTATAACTTAGACCGTGTGAGGCAGCATACTTTTAGCACAGATGGCAAGCAACTACCGCAATGCACAAATCGAGGGAGCCAGCAGCACCATATCGTCGGCATAGCTAAGGTTGTTTACACGGACACCATTCACGTAGCACCCTACGGGCATGTGACTGACTTCCTCAATCAGTGCATTTACGTATAGGTTAAAAAAACAAGGGCCAGCTGAAACCCCCTTCACTCCGCATTCCAGTCTGTATTCACTCGAAAATTCACCCCTTCATCACTGGTTATTAAAAATCACGATACGACTATTAAGAACCGAGCAAAAATAAATAAAGTTAGAAAGACACGCCAAGCGAAAACAAAGTCTAAATAAAAGTGCGCTCAGGCGATGTTATGCTGGCACGCGGACGAAGTCGCGGTTCTCGGATACCGGTAAAATCTTGAAACCGATATGGATGTACTTTACGCAAAACCCTTTACATTCGGTTTCGTTCGCATAAACCGGTTAATTTGGTAGAGTATAAACGAACAAAACCTTTACATAAGTAAAGATTTTGTTCGTTTTACCGGTTTAAAGCAATAAAAACCGGTTAATACGGACGCACTATTAACAACGTCGCGCGCTGTTCAGTTTTTATACGCTTTATATTAGCTTCACTTGTATGTCAGTATGTCAGTATTTCAGTATGTAACCGACTCCTTTGAGCGCGATTTTGACCCACTTTAAACGGTCAGATTTCATTGAAACTTTGTAAACTTGTCGAGGACCGATGACAATTTAATAATTTAAAAAAAAATTGAGAAAAAAAAAACACGTTTTGTAGTTAGCAGAACTAAAAAATAGAAAATAAATAATAGTTTAAAAAACTACAAAATACGCTTTAAAAACCAAACTAAAAAGGAGAAAATAATTTAATTCAATTAAAAAGCGTGGGGTGCTTGACATTAATTGATTATAAAAATACCTCAAAAAGCACCCCACGCTTTTTAATTGAATTAAATTATTTTCTCCTTTTTAGTTTGGTTTTTAAAGCGTATTTTTTAGTTTTTTAAACTATTATTTTTATTCAGAATGTTGCAACGCGTTTACCAGCCGCTCGTCGAATAAACCAGTTAATTTCGGTTAAAATAAAGTTTTCAAAACGGTTACGTTCTTTAGAAAAGTTCAGAGTAAAACCGAAATAAACCGGTGTTAACCGGTATTTTTCGAACTGGTTCTGGGCCTTGGTTAGAAACTCCATATAATGCCCGGGCTAATACTTAGTTTTAGCTTAGCTTAATTGTTCTTTTTTTTTCTTTTTGGTCGGCCATTATGAGCGTAATGTTTAATAGCCTTCCTACCTCAAGAATATTTTTCAAATTCTACTGGGAGTTCCAGAGTTTAGCGCGTTCGGAAAAGCAGACAAAAAAAAACAAACTCTTCAGTTTTATTAATAGTATAGATAGATAACGTGACTTGATTGATCAAACGATTAATTCATATTAGTATAGTGAGCATGACGTGACTTTCGCATACTCCCGCGGGCGTGCCTTTTGTTTTTGTTTTTAATGAAAAGCATGCAATCGATCTAGCTAAGTTTCATTTTCAGAAAACGTCAAACCAAAAAAAAAAAACCGAACAAAGCTCGGTCATCCAGTAAAATGATCAATACAAAGTTCATTTTATTTAATTGAATTACTTTTTCATGAAATAGAACGTGGAGCTTCCGTGGAGCTTCCACCTCCTTTCAGCTTTTTCCACACTGGCATTTAAACCTGCCTGTATTTGTGTTTACAGGGAGATTCCGGTGGGCCTTTAGTATGTTCGAAGACAGGCGATCCTAACGAAAAAGAAATGGGCGTGTTGGTTGGAGTCGTCAGCGGAAACCTTAGGCATCGGGGGTCATTCTTTACTAGGGTCTCAAGTTACCGGCAGTTCATCGCCGGCGTGAACTCAGTTTCTACAACCATGTATAAATATAACATGCAATCATGTACAGCTGTAACTGTGACTTTAATATACAAAACGTTTGTACCATTTTGATTTTTTTTTTAATTTTCTTGTGTGTTGGTAGATACTATTTCTTTATTGAATTCATCATCATCATTTCAGTCGAAATACGTCCACTACTGGACATAGGCCTCCCCCAAAAGGGGGGTTTTGCCATAATCGCCACGCAAGCGGTTTGGCGATCGCAGTATGGTGGTAAAATGCATAGAGAATGCTGCTGCCCATTCTCTAGTAAGTCCCTTAGTCGCCTTCTATACGACACCCACGGGAAGTAATGGGATGGTGCTATTCTTTTACGTCCGGCACCACACGGAACTGACTTTATTGAATTAGGACGGCTTATTAGTCGGTCCCCGAATTTACTCGCCCGAATCTACTCGCCCGAATCGGGCAAATCGTGTGTTTCTAATGATTATCTAAAAGAGTTGATTGGTTCAACTCAGGCAAGTAAATTTGTGCGAATTGGCAAACAAATAAGCAATCACTCACATAGTCCTCACATTCACAATAATTGAAATAATATAATACTTTACAAAATGTCAATGTATTTAAAATAACTGGACTTAATCATGGAGGACTATGCAGATTGGCGTCTGTAATAGTCTAACCTAAACTAACCAGGTAAAAGAAAGACAAACCGAGTAAGTAATCTTTGCTCAAGAATGATTTCTACTATTCTCCCGACTGTACTTCCCGTATTGACCCCTTTTTTAATTTCTCCTTGTTTTCTTGTTCATTCCCTGAGGCCTGGAAACAAGCCCATATAATCCTCTTACCCAAAATTCCCAACCCTGTCTCACTGACCGATTACCGACCCATTTCTATCCTTCCATTTCTCTCAAAAGTTCTTGAACACATTGTTCATCAGCAAATTTCCGCCTTTTTATCTTCAAAATACCTTCTTAGTCCTTTTCAATCGACTCTGTTGAAGGTTACTGATGACATCCGCTGGGCTATGGACCATAAATCTCTCTCCTTACTTGTTCTTCTGGACTTTAGCAGTGCCTTTAATTCTGTTGACTTCGATATCCTTCTCGGGATCCTTAATTCCTGCAATTTCTCTTCTTCTACTATTGCTTGGTTCGACACCTATCTAAAAGGCCGCTCGCAGCGGGTTCATCTCGATCAGTCTTCTTCTGACTGGTGCTCTCTTGTTGCGGGTGTACCTCAGGGTGGCGATCTCTCTCCCCTTCTTTTTTCTATTTTTATTAAAGCTGTCACCAGAGTCGTCTCTTCCCACTTCCATCACTATGCCGACGATCTGCAGCTTTATAATCATTTTTCAATGCAAGATGCGGATACCGCGCGGATGCGGCGACCACTCGCTAATCAAATCCAGGTCTCTGTTCATAGCAGATATGCTATGAACAGAGACCTGGATTTGATTAGCGAGTGGTCGCGGTCTTTTGGACTGCTGATCAACCCTAAGAAATCCCAGGCCATAATTATCGGTGGCAGGTATATGCGGAATAGGCTTGATGTTGTGTCGCTGTCTCCACTCTGTTTGAATGGAGATCAGATAGAATACGCAAAAACGGTTAAAAATCTGGGGGTGACCATGGACTCATACGTATCGTGGACTGCCCATGTTGCTCAAGTCAGTCGCAAAGTACACTACACGTTATTCGTTAAAATGCCTCCAGAGCTTCCTTCCCTTGAACACCAAAATCTCCCTTGCTCAAACTCTCTTACAGCCCATCATTGACTACGCTGATGCCTGTTATTTGGATGCCACCGAGGAGCTTTTAAATATGCTTGAGCGTTTGCAAAATATCTGCATTCGTTTTGTTTTTAACCTTAAAAAATACGATCACGTTTCTAACTTTCGCAAGATCCTCAAGTGGCTCCCTATTCGACTACCCAGAAACTCTCGGATATTGTGTTTGCTATTTAACATTCTTCACAACCCTAAAACCCCATCCTATCTGCGGGATCACTTCTCCTACACCCGTCCTTTTGATGCGCCTTGCAGGTCGCATCTTAGAAATCTCCTCAAGTCAGTCCCCACTCAACCGACTCCTACTCCTTCACTGTGCACGCGGTCCGGTTATGGAATTCACTTCCGCCTGACATTAGGGACTGCCAAACTGTAGCAGTATTCAAAAGAAGAGTGAAAGAACACTATCTCTCCACTTTGTCATAATTGCTTATGTATTTATTAATTAAATTACATTATAATTATAAATATATATATTTTAGTGATATTTATTTTAGAAGTATGTATGTATATTCTCATATTATGAGTGTATATTTAAATTAGAGTTTAATTTGTAATTTTATGATTTCCCTTCTACTGTTATTACACGCGTTATCTACATCTCTGTTATCTTCTCTCCTATCGCAGGTGTGCTGGAAGAGATTTCTGTAGAAATAAGCATTACCTATGTACATATTTTTCTGTTCCTTTCTTCTTGTCTGTTTTTAAGTGTGTGCATAAATGGTTGAATAAATAAATAAGTTACTTTCGCATTTATAATATTAGTATTGATTTCCGGACAAGCGTCAAGCTGGCTGATACTTCCTAGTCAAAGACGATAATGATAAATAAAACAACAAAAATACTAAAACGCTAAACAAGAATAGTTTTAATACAAATAATAATACAAAAGATAATCACGAAATTCTTAATAGATACGTTGCAACCGGTATCCCTTACCCATTCGCTGAATAAGCCGACCTTCATGTTCAGGTTTGGAAGGCCTATATTGATGATTGATGTCACGGCGACCAACACTCCTTGATTAATATCCGTCTCCGCCGGGTCACCGGTTTCATAACATACTACGCCACCGCCTTCCGTTTCCTTAAAACAAGTGCCTAATATTTGTAAAAATAGTCTTCCAAACCCTATTTCGGCCATGGTCGTCAATCTCAAGTAATCTCAACGAAGACTAGCCTTCGGCGCCGGAGATATTATTATGCACATGTGTGTGCGCAGACACAGGTGCACCTCTCTTCCCTCTCTCTCATAGGGTATCATACCGCCCTCAATTCCAACCCTGGGCTGTTACTAAAAAAATCCTATAAGAAAACACAATAACACTTTGCCCGATCTGGGAATCGAACCCAAGATCCCATGCTCAGCAAATGCCCCGCCCCCGCCCCGCCGCAAGCGGACAGTTCAACAATATTCATTGCGTTATTTACGTTGTTGAGCACACACATTTTTCGAACATTGAAGCAGTGGTTTAGTAATCTGTTTCAAAATTATTCAGATTATGTTTCAAACTCAAACTCAAAGCATTTATTTCAAATAAACCAATTACAGGCAATTTTGAATTGTCAAGGTCGGTGAGGTAGAAAAATGAAGCTAGTTGCCCATTGCAAAGCGTAGGTACCTATGGAGAAGAACGGGCCAGAAACTCCATGGACACTCTTTTAAAATCATGATATTGTTACAAAAAGTTGGTTACATCATTATCTAAGTTGAAATGATCAATGTGAGAACGATCTAAAAAGACGTGCACATTAAAAGCGTCCGTAATTAAAATAAAATAACAATTCAGAAATTAAAATAAGCCGTGGAAGCTAAGAGATGACCAGTCCCTACTGGCGGCGCCCGTTCACGAACATGACGTATGGATCAGCACCATTCAGCTCAACCATTTTGAAGGGAACTTAATGATCCAACACGCACGCCACCACCAGCGAGATTTTTGAGTGAGCATGACATACTCTCCGCTGCCAGGGCACATTCAAGTCAATGAAAGACATACCCTGTAAATGTTAGCTTTATAGTAGGAACATAGTGCTCACACACATATGCTATGCAATAATACAATACTTTGATCGTGCGTTACGCAATTGGGGTGCTGGTATAAAGAGCCGTACGGCTATTATTAATTAACCACAAGCTTCGTTATGCTTCGATGCTTCGACTGATTATGCTTAATTATAGCCAACCTTGTACATAAATGCTTGAGAAATTTTGACAAAAGCTCACAATTAATTGTAAATACTCTCATTGGACTTGAGTGGGAGAGAGTGGGCTGAAATCTACCACGCGGGTTCAGCGCGGGTTGGTAGATGTCACATGTCTTCGAATTTTTGGTTCTTGGACATGCCAGTTTCCTCACGATGTTTTTCTTCACCGTTTTGAGGGCAGTGGTGGTGAAATAATTTACACAAAGTAAAACGCCTGTCTGGGTTCGAACCCCTTGGCCTACAACTCGTAAGTCAGGGTTGTTAGCTCTGGGGCACCACTGCTAACTTTCGGCAGTCATTCTGTAGTTTTTAAATAAAATAGATACTTACAGAATAAACATATTCGTTTCGATTGTCATATACACTGCACATGAAAAGTCTGCAACTTCGATACAAGATCCTCTCGCATTCTGCTCTTTGCAGCATCTCAACCTCTTCGGTGTATAAGTACTTAACTTTTGACCAGGACTGAAATACATTTGAGTCTTAGACAGAATCATGAACGGGTAGATATTAAATTGCGTTTGAAGAATTCGGCTAAGTTATCGAGCAGATGAGAACCAAGTTCTCTACAGAATTTAGAGCAACTATTACTTTTCTTTTGCTTAGCGTAATGATGGCAAAAAGATCAAACATATTTGGCCCAAAATTCAACTGCGCGTACTCCGCTCACTGACGCAGCAATAAGATCATCAAATGCACTAGTGTCAGAGCATGCGGCGCAGGATGGAAAGTGGGCCATTGTCTGTGGGGAGGTGCCGCATACTTTTTTTAAATAAGGTCTCACCCTAGTAGCTTTAACAGCTGTAGCAGTGCAGACTCCATCAAAGTCAGAGTCACGAGTCGCATAAGGTATTTTGTCGACGTATATGTTGAATTCCCAGGGTTGAGTCATTATCTGGAAATAATTTAGGCGTGTAGCGTCACTACAGAAAAATACTTCGCAACAATATCTAAAATTACAAAAAAGAGAAGTGGCGCCATCTACAATGCCACAGGCGAACTACGCAAGACGCACGTCATAGAAATCCTAGATCGCGCAGTTAAAGTTTACCGCGCGATTGGCATAGGCACAACATCCCGACATCAACCGTCGGGCAGTTGCCCACCAGACACAATACCCGTCTGGTCGGAGGATCCTCCCTTTTCAATAGGGTATGAGCGAACTTTACACCCTGTTCCTCATACCTCTATACTTGTGACCCCGATATAGAACGTCAGCGCAGCCTTCGTGCAACACTTCAGCGTGACGTCATCAGCATCATCAAGACCACTTCCTCAAGCTTTCGAGCAACGAGCCACACAGCCAGCCAGCAACCACGGCCTCAACGGGTATCCTGACCACTTGCATGCAGTGAACCGCATTCCTGGTCAGCACCCTCAGCCTCAACAAGCAACCACGGCACTACTGCTCTTCGGCCGGTCGAGAGCTTAATCTCCCGGTCGACAACAGCAGTCAGCCGCATCGCGGCGCTGTACCACGACGCACCGGAGCAGCGCCGGCCCCGACTCACTGGGTTTCGCACCACCGCAGACAGTTCCGACTCACCGCGAACTATGTGACACCGGTTCCGACTCACTGGAACCACAACTGGCACTGGCAAGCATTTCAATATGCACGGACTTCGCCCACTATCGACCTCCGGTCTCCGGGGGGGAGTGATGTAGCGTCACAACAGACAAATACTTCGCAACAATATCTAAAATTACAAAAAAGAGAAGTGGCGCCATCTACAACGCCACAGACGAACTACGCAAGACGCACGTCATAGAAATCCTAGATCGCGCAGTTAAAGTTTACCGCGCGATTGGTATAGGCACAACATCCCGACATCAACCGTCGGGCAGCTGCCCACCAGACACAACACTCGTCTGGTCGGAGGATCCTCCCTTTTCCATAGAGTATGAGCGAACTTTACACCCTGTTCCTCATACCTCTATAGGCGCTAGTTTGGGAAAGCCGTAGGTGGTAGTATAGGGAATGTCGGTGAAAACGGGCTTTAGTATTTTAA
Source organism: Antitype chi (assembly GCA_947359405.1). Classification (NCBI taxonomy): domain Eukaryota; kingdom Metazoa; phylum Arthropoda; class Insecta; order Lepidoptera; family Noctuidae; genus Antitype; species Antitype chi. Next base: position 14,289,347 of record OX375818.1, on the reverse strand, counting down.
AGTTTCACGTTAGAGTTGAAGTTTGAGTTATGGATGTGACGTCACAAAGCTAATGACTCGTCCCCGGCCTCGTCACACAGTGTCACTCTTTGTTGATTGCCGCAATCCCCCTTTACGTGTGACGTAATTTATGTATAGATATAAAGAAATACGCTCACCGCAATAGCAAGATTAAAAGCGGGAAATCTAAAATATCTCTGCGAGTACACATGGTCCGTGAGTCGCCACTGTGTATGATGGCTATCTTTCGATTCTTCTATAACTGTCTTGAGAATGCCGGCCACGAACCTAACCGATTTGAATTCGTGTCTTCGACTGAAATTAGAATTTATTTATATGTACTTACCTACTGTAATGTACACAAACAAAAAATAAAATAAACGAACACTACAAAATATACAATGGGCGGCTTTATATATGTCGCAGCCATCTGGTTAAATTAGCCAGCTATTTTTTTTATTTTTTTTGATATGGCGTCAATAGCGCAAACTGTGAATGTTATTTTTCGTTCTTGTGTGCAATTTAAAGTGAAATTATTAATTTATTAATTCATTTGTTTAAAAACATTTCACTATTTCTAGTTAGATACTTAGTGGTAGGTTAAAAGTAGTCGAACATAATTTCTAAACTCATCGTCAGCCTGACCAAACATCACAAATTCATCAATATCCAACTTAACTAATAACTACACGACATTCAGCCATCTGGTTTAACGTTGCGCTCAATTACTTGGCTAGTTGTCCTTCAGCTATTTAATTGGATGCCGGCGATCACGACATTCAGCCATCTGGTTTAACGTTGCGCTCAATTACTTGGCTAGTTGTCCTTCAGCTATTTAATTGGATGCCGGCGATTAATGAACGGCCTAGGCGTCCAATAAGCTGGCTAATTTAACCAGATGGTTGCGACATATATATTTTTCTGCGATCTTTGCCAGGCAACCTTGGAATGGACAGTGATTAGCCTGGACATTCAATGAGGATGTCGTTGATGTCAATCATCATATTATGTAGCCTTTTGCCAATAAAATGGTAATAATGAAAAATGTTTGAAACGAATTCCTTATCCAACGTTATACTCTGCACTCTTGGCGAATGAGAGGTACACTATTTTTTTTAATTTTTTTTTATCATATATTTACTCTCAAACGCTGTTATTTTATTTCGCTGTGCTTGTGATTTAAACATACAACGAAAGGAACTTTGTTCTAACCACGACATTTTCTAAATATTCACACGGGATCTGAAACACGAATACCATCAAAGATCCTTCAGGAGTGACATTACCTACTAAGGGTGGATTTTACCAATGAAACTGAACCCAATCAGCACATTTAAACTGCGTTCAAGAGCTATCAGTGTCAATATTCCACAACAATGAAGAAACTTAAATTTCCTGATCGCGTTTAGTTTCGTTGGTGAAATTGATACTTAGTATTCGTCCGACAAACTCTGAGCTTTGCTACTCACCTGCTGACTTATCATTATCTGTCTAGCCTTTCCCCAACTGTACAATATTGGGGTCGGCATCTTGTCTAACCGGATGCTAGCAACCTGCTGATTGGCTGATATGCAGATACGAAAATAAGACGGTGTTGTATAGTACAATTACACTTTCAGAGCATTTTATTTGTACCCATTGAATTTCCGAATGCTTTAACTTCTCAAAAAAGCCTGCCGAAAAGGCCAACACCAAACGGCTGTCTAGTGGAGTGGTCAGACAAACTTCTAAACACCACTTCGTCTTAAATACGACTAAAAATCCAAATATTTTCAACTTACTTTTTTTGATTGGTAAAAAAGCAATTCGCAGAAGTCAGAACTTTCGTCTCTGTAATGATGCTTCCAGCGCAGAAAGCACGATATGTTAATTGATCATCATTTACTTCGTAAATTGTATAGATAAAAACCTAAACACAAAGAAAATATTAAAAACTAGCAGCGCTCTGCGGTTTGACCCGCGTAGTTCCTGTTCCCGTGGGAATACGGGGATAAAATATACCCTATGTCACCCGGGGATAGTGTAGCTTCACAACAGTGAAAGATTTTTTCAAATCGGTTCAGTAGTTTCGGAGCCTATTCAATGCAAACAAACAATCAAATCTTTCCTCTTTATAATATTATTATATTACTAGCTGACCCGACAGACGTTGTCCTGTCCATACAAAATTCCCATAGAAAATGTAATTTAAGTTTTCCCGATTTGTTGGCAGTTTCCTAATGCACAAAAAAAAAAAAATTATGTTGGCCGATTCTCAGACCTACCCGATAAGCACACGAAATTTTATCAAAATCGGTCAAGCCGTTTCGGAGGAGTATGGCAACGAAAACTGTGACACGAGAATTTTATATATTAGATATTAGTACTTATAGACCATCATCTACCTAGTCTTCTCCCAAGAATGTTGGGCCGGTTTCCAGTCTGACAGGATGCAGTTCAGTAGAAGTATTTTATATGGAGCGGCTGCCTATATGTACTCCAAAACCCTAGGGGTATCGTGTTAGTCGTTAAAAAAATCAAAAAAATATTATGATATGTTCCCCTTTTTTCAGGACTGAAGTTATCTATCCCCGAGAGCAAGCTATTATGAAAGTAGAAAAGCAAAATTCTCACATGATGTGGCCATTCTCCTTGATGCACTTCGGCACCAAAACGCAAGCGCAATCTACTTTGTCGGGCCTGCAAGACCTGTTGAAGTAACATTGTAACGTTTTGTAAGCGTTTCAAATAATTTTGAATACCACGGCCTGCTGGCCACTTTATTACTTTGCCGTCATTCTAAATTTATTAGTTCAAGATATTCAATATTCATCATCATCATTTGAGCCGAAAGATGGCCACAGCTGGACATTGGCCTCCCGCAAGCACCGCCACTTCGACCAGTTCTGTGCTTCCCGCGTCCAGAAAATTCCTGCGGCCTTTACAAGATCATCGGTCTATCCGTGGGAGAGCTTCCAACGCTACATCTACCTGAACAAGGTCACCAAACCAGAGTCTTTTGGCCCCATCGGCCATTTATGTTCTGCGAGCAATGACACTTACTTAGGTTAGGCAATGCTTCGGGCTATATCGGTTACTTTGGTTCTCCTGCGGATTTCTTCGTTTCCGATTCGATCACGCCGGGAAACTCGAAGCACTTTTAGCCTTCAAATAAGGCCTTTTGTAAGCGACCACGTTTTGTGACAGATAATCACTAGCACTCACGCACACGCGCGTCAAAGACTTACGTCTTGAGACACTGCGAAATATGAGACGAATAGATAATGCGTAACTTTCCGAATGCTACCCAGCTAGGTTGGATTCGACGATCGACCTCTTTCTTGAAGTTGGAACATACAACTTGAGTCATGTGTAAACATAACATGAACTTTGTCTTGAGCATGTTCATTTTAAGATCCACTCTTTCGGTAGCTCTACTGAGGTCATTCAGCATTGTAGTGTGGTCCTCCATAGTCTCAGCCAAGACTTCCATTTCGTCGGAAAACCGAAGGTGAGTGACTCACCATTGATGTTGATTCCTAGTCATATCCAGTCCAGAACCTTGAAGATATCCTTCAGTGCAGCAGTGAACAGTTTCGGAGAGATAACGGCTCCCTGTCTCACTCCTAGCTGCAGAAGGGTAGGTTTCGAAATCTGGCCCTGTAGTCGGACTGTCAAAGTGGTGTTTTCGTATAGACTTTTCAGCACCTCGAGGTAATGATAGTCGATCTGGCACCATGAAGAGACAGCAGTACAGACCATGTCTTGATCAAATCGGCTTTTTCGGAGGCCGCATACGCTAAGCAGGGGCAGGTACACTCCTCGGTCTTCTGTATAGCCTGCCACCGCTTATGAAACGGTATCACCACAATTATTTTCCATGCTCGCTCGTGCTTTGATTTTGCCCTCGAGTACAACGGAATCAAACAGCATTTAAGGGCCTTAAGAACGGGTTTTCCGCCGCCCTTCAGGAGTTCAGCCGTAATTCCGTCATCAGCCGGCGCCTTTTTCTTTTTGAGCTGCTTCAGAGCAAACCTAATCTTGTACAAGCTGATGTCTGGGATGTCTTCAGTAGAGTGTCTGGTCAATTTAGATCTTGGGTCGTTTGCTAAATTCGTGACGTGGTTACTTATTGACGTGTATCACTATCCATAGAACCTCTCGATATCTCTCAATAGCTCGGGTTCTGCGAATACGATCCTACCATCATAGATCTTCAATTTCGTAAACTGGCTCTGCCCAATAGCCAGATATCTTGTGAAGAGACCCAATAATACTGATATAATATTGATACTTACCTTTAATCGAGTTCGAGCTGCATTTTCAGTAGTTAGAACTGTGTAGCCACATAATATTAGAATGATTAAGGAAAAAGACCTGCAGAAAATCACCTTTGAAGATGTTTAGCAATGATTCAAAGTAAATTAAAACTTTCGTCGATTCATGTGAGACGATTTAGTGAATAATATTAATCAAAGAAATAATAACATCTAAAATGATCATGATACTTTCGCTTATGACATTTCGGACAGAATTGACATGAGGTCAGACAAGACATCTGACAACAGACCATGTTTATATGTCTCTGCAAAAGACCAATAAAGGGCGGAGCACACCAGGTGCGTGGCGTGACGTGACGCGTGCACGCACCAGTTGTAATGTATGAAACTGTAAGAAAGATGCCAGACCAGATGCGTGACGTGTGCACGTGCGTGACCCACGCAAGCAGAGCCGCATCTACTCACAAACCGAATCTGCGCGCGTGTGTAGCGGAACGGCAACGTCGCACACGCGCCTGCAGTGATGACGTTCTATTATATGGCGCTCCCTGTTAGATGCCAGACTGGCCACACACGCACACGCATTGGTCATTGTTCACGGGTGCACTCACGACAGGTTGTATTTATTTACAAACAGAATACAGTTTACGAGTGTTTTTTTTTTCGCAATGGGGACAATTCTAAAGGAAAAACTCATAGAAATAGTTCGTAAATATGAGTGTCTCTACAACACCAAACATAAAGAGTACAAAAATAAAAGTTATAAATTATTACTATGGGAGAGAATCGGGACATAATTAAATGCTCTCAACTCAATATGGCTGCTGACAAGGTGGCTCGCACCCGCGTGCAACATTTACCTGCGTGACGTGATGTGTGCACGTGCGACGTGTGATGCACCGGTCTTAGCCGGTGTGACAGGGCTCGCACGCGCATGTGCACGTCACGTCGCACGTCACGTCACGATACGCATCCGGTGTGTCCCGGCCTTAACCATGAAGAAAATGACGACGAAGTTTAATTTATTAAACTTCGTCGTCGCCTTCGTCGTAATAAGTGTCAAAATTCATAGATTTTATAGAACTAACTTTAGAAATATGCATCTTGTAAGAGTAACCTGGTAATTAGGTAACCAAGCCAATTATGTATACTAGAGCACAATGTTCGAGGTACCTAACGAGATCAAACTATGTTATAATTTATCTGTGTCAAGCGATTCCAGAAAAACTCATTAATTTATTAATTGGTTTATTAGTTTCAACATTACTTATAGCTATTTGAACAATACTTTTGGAACCTTTGAAAACATTTTGTTTTTATTGTGGGTTATCAGTGATCGGATAATCGGGCGCTTATATACCAAAACTTCTTCCCACGAAAGAATAATATGGACATTCCTTTCTAAAAAAAAAGTAATCCCGGATTCCCGGGATTGAACAATTTTTTTAAAAACAACTATAACGAACTTAATAAAATTATATCAATGGTTATTTTGATTTAGTATCTTAATTTTTTTCAAAACAAATGGAATATCAATAAAAAATTATAATGTGCACAATGTGGTCAAGTAGTGGAAATTGATTTTTCTATCTAACAGATTAGTGATCGAATCGACTAATTTATTGTATTTTATACCAACAGAAGACTAAAAAATATTTATATTATTAAAATATTTATATTTTTAACTGCTAGCAAAGTTCACAGTTGTATTTTTTTATTATTTATATTTCCAAGCAAGCAACACAAAAACATTAGAGTTTACATAAGAGTAGATGACTTTATCCAAAATCTATTCGTGCAAGTGCAAAGTGCATGTAAGTGAGTGAGATAGCAAATAATATTACCTGGTGTAATATTAACGTAATTAGACGACAGGCAGAAATGACGTGATTCGGGTAAAAATTCGGCTACGATAACGCTATGAAGGGATGTCCGTATTCTTCTTTCGTGGGAATAGAAGTGAAGTTTAGGTGTCTATATTAGCGCCCGATTATTCGATCACTGGTTATTATAAACACTAATATCGAATAATACCTTAAAACACTATCAAAAAACACATTATCTGTAGGAAAAATACTTGTTAACGTCGGAAATAAACCCACACCCTTCTGGGGCCTTTAGAAGACTTAAACCAGTGTGCCAACCGAATTTCAGCCGAAAGACTGGACATAGGTCCCAAGAATCACCACTCAACTGGTTCTGTGCTTCTCGCATCCAGCGTACGTAATCCCGCAGCCTTGGAAGGCCTTCCACGAGGTGGATTGGTGTCCCAACAATGACAATGAAATCTTATAACTAAAAATATAACATTAATCATATCACTGATACTCCTTATTTTTCTTTCGCGTTTTTCAATTCATCTTCAGGCGCTAACCCCCAAAGATTTGTCCCATCACCAGTTCTATTTGCTCTGAGTTTTATCATATCATTGGTCGCCATCTTTAGATCATAAGCCCACCCAATCCAAGCAAAGAAATCTATGAATTTAGTCGTTAAATTAAGACTATTGTTCCCAAGCTCAGCTGCACGATAATCCCATGGAAACACATGGTGATAGTTATGGAAACCTTCACCACAGGTTACTATGGAAACTGCTATGTTCTGGGCAGGCAGGATTTTCTTGTCATAAGGCTTATTTCCCCAGATATGAGCAGCGCTGTTGACCAGGAAAGTAATGTTGAGGTTCATTACGTAACGAAGCATTGTGATGTGCCAGGCATTGCTCCAGGTTTCTTCCCAACAGTAAACAGGGATGAGAGTTGGCAATCCGAAGCACACTGCCCCAATGAACGGTATGGCGTACCTATAAAGACAAAGCAATGTGTTAAATAACGCATTTGAAATTGGTGTTTAGGAGAATGCAAGCAAGGGGGTGGTGCTCGTGGCTTAGTAACAACAACCACATGGGTTGATCGATCCGGTTAAACTACGCTTGCCGCGGTTGGTCCGTGGATGGGTGACCATTATTACAAATCAAAAACTCTCCATGCCTTGGAAAGCACGTTAAACCTTAGGTCTCGGCTGTTATTAACTATAATAGATATTTGACAGGAAATTCCGAATCCATTCATACGATTGAAAAATCCTTCGGTTCTACAACGTAAATTACGCAATGAATATTGTTGAACTATAAAATTAGAGGCATTACAAGTGTGTTACGTTATTATCCCGCTGGTGGCCAAAATGGTCTCCTGATGTAAAGTTATTTCCGCTGCCTTTGGGCACCTACAACGCCAAAGTTGCTGACCATAAAGGCAGTGATATTACTTGTTAGTAGAATAGTTAAAGTGGTGTAGGTTCGTAATCCTTTTTTTAATTCACTTTTTTGCACTTAATCAGAATATAGTACAAAAATATTTTTTGGGTGACGCTATACTGGATTCAGTATACATGATTCTGAACCCCTTGTATTGAAATTTCAACCGCGCAGGTATTGCACTTTTCTATGAAAACAGCAGATTGTATTTTTGACAACTGACGAGAAATTTCTACGCTAGAGGGTCTTAAAATCATAATATGCCGAATTCATGGTTTCAGTTTCCGCGTCGATTTTCTCGGCTCGTTTTCATTCTCTTGCTATATAAACAAGAGATTGAAAACGAGCCTAAATTCCGAATTTTAATTAACTACTTACTTCTTTTGAAATCTCAGCACTGGATTGTTGAAAATATCGGACATGTCAAGTTCTTTGCCGGCTTTCTTGACTTCAGGATGTTTCCTCACGAGCAGCCATCCGACATGGGAGTAGAAAAAGCCTCGAGTTGCATTATGAGGATCCGCATCGGTGTCACTGTACTTATGGTGGAGACGGTGGTCCCTCACCCAATCAATGGCGGAGTTTTGAAAGGCAATAGAGTTCAATATCATCAAAAGAATTTGTAAGGGTAGCTTTGCTTTGTATGTTTTGTGGGCCCAGAGGCGATGAGCGCCAGCCGTGACTCCTATTTCTGCCATCACAAATAGGATGAAACCTGGAAGTAATATTTTTATTAAATGAGTAGGTAGGTACTTATCTATAATTTATTTAAAGACCTTCAGAAAAAGAATTATGAATAATTATGTTAAAAAAAATGTCATTAGAAGTTGAATCTTTAATGGTGGCACATTTATTTCGCACTTTACAATTTAAATTACTTATTTCAGAGATACTTTTTTGAACAATTTTCGAAGCCTAAATGTCCTTTTGTTTTTGCATAGTTATAACTATTTATATACAAAAAAACCCAAGATGGCACAGTCTCGAAATAAAAATACTCAAAACTGTCCTCAATTATACGTCAGCGGTTATATTTATGATAAAACACAATTTTTTGCAAATTCAACCTTACACGCATGATTTAAATTAAATACACAAAGTAATGTGCCTGTATTCTCGAACATTGTAACTCGTTAGTCGAGGCCACTGGGCCATCATTGCTCTTTATTATTTCTACTTACTGAGTAGTATTGTTGCCCATTTAGCCGAAGTGAAGCACAGATAGAGCCCGTACAGGCCAGCTATATGCCAGTATCCAAACGTGATAAGGTTAGGGTACACTATTTGGAACTTCCTAGGTGAAGCTTGAGGCACCAGCAAAGTCAGCGTTGGTTCTTCCTCCCTCAAAATCGTTGTCGTTTGGACGCTCTGAGCCATTTTTCACTGCTGCAAGAAAAAAAGTAGCTGAGTGATGCTGCCCTCGGAGATATATAACATCGTGCCTTTATTCAGCGAAGGATAAGGCAGACGTGTACCTGTAGTAGGTACACCTAAACTTTGCAGGTATAATATACATAAACACAAATAAATAAAAATAAATGTCTGTTAGTATCAGGTTTTTACTAAATGCTTATGAAAGCTGCATGTAACAATATTTTTTTTCTGTTTGTCTGTCCGTTTGTTCCGGCTAATCCCCGAAACAGCTCGACTGATTTTGATGAAATTTGGTATGGGGATACTTATTATCGACATGTCACTCGGGCAAAGCCGCGGGCGGAAACCCGTCAAACAGTCTAATATTAAAACTAAAAAAACGAATGTCTCACCCAAAAGCACCTATTGGTATTCTTAACTTTATTTTCATCCTCACTTTCGGAACAGACTATAATTATTTTATTTAAAGAACATTAATTTATTTTAATTATAAATATTGACGAAAATAAATAATTCGTTGAAATATGAAATAATAAACTGCTTAATTAAATTAAATATTATAAACAAACTTCATATTTCAACTAATACTCTATTTTCGTCAATATTTATAATTAACATGAATATAATTAGTGTTCTTTAGACAATATAATTATAGTCTGTTCCGAAAGTGAGGATGGAAATGAAGTTAAGAAGACCTTTAGAAAGAAGGTGCTTTTGGGTGAGACATTAGTTTTTTTTGAGTTTCGGTGAGGCAAATAGATTAAGTGGAGAGCAGAGAGAGGCAATAAATTTGGCAAAAAAAATCTGCGATCCCACCAAACCACCACCAGACCCAAACCAGACCAGACCACCAGGTGGGGTGAAAGAAACGAATACTTTGATGAAATCTCGAATTTTAATTTCCAAGGGTGTTGAAAATCGTCGCCATTGCACACTTGCATCAAAAGGCACTATTAAGTCTTACCTACCTAAACCTAAAGATAAAGGTTATTTTCTATTTTTTAATTTTGCTAACTACAAAAACGTGATTTTTTTTCCTTTTTTTTATTTTTCTCAATTTTTTTTTAATTATTGAATTTTCATCGGTCCTCGATAAGTTTACAAAGTTTCAATGAAATCTGACCGTTTAAAGTGGGTCAAAATCGCGCTTTAAGGAGTCGGTTACATACAAACAAACAAACATACAAGTGAAGCTAATATAAAGCGTGTAAAAATTATTACCTCGTAAAATAGCTTTTAAATAACCACTAACAGGCACCATATAATTATGGTCTTCGTAAGGAGGCTCTGACAACTTTATTAAGTAACTCGTACCGATAGCTATGGCCTCTTTTAAAGACTAAGTACCAAAAACACAGGGGATTCAGTTAATCATGGCGGCGTCCTCGTTCTCAATTTACCAAACAAGAAACAGTGAAATTAGTCGAAGATTCATTTAATTCAACTAAATGGATGTTTTTACTATTATTTACTAGCTTTCGCTAGTCAGTGGCTTCGCCGGCGTGGAGGTCGGAAATCATCCCACTTGACCGTATTACCGGGATAAAAACCGGGTATCTTACCTATATGTCAATCCAGCTTATAAACTATCTGTGTTCCAAATTTCATCCCAATCCGTTCGGCCGTTTTTGCGTGATTGAGTAACAAACATTCAAACATCTAAACATACAAACTTTCACATTTTTTATATTAATAGTAGGAGGACTATATTTATGGTAAGACAAACTTCCTCCAGCGACTTCGCTCACAAGATATACAAGTGCCAAGGACATCGAGGTACAAACTGAAACTATGAGTTAAACACATGTTAAACACAACCCAAAATGACAGATTGTAGAAAGACTTCTACCGTCTAATGCACGGCGAAGTTAAAACTGAAGAGAAGAAAGGTTTCTATTCTTCAGTCAACAAAAGTCTACGATGTCAAGCGTGACGACCGATTTTTCTCTACTTCTGACATTTGAGGGGTAGAAACGTTTTTAAAAAATTATAATTATTAACATCATCAATATAACCCTCTAAGTTCATTTAATTCCATTGAATGAATATAAAACCGCTGGCGTACCCGAATCCTTATGATTTATGACTTGTAATTCCTGAAATCCTCGCGGCGTTTTGACAGGCGACATTTTTGCGACGTAGTTCCCGAAAAAAGGTCGAATCGAGTTTTTATTGCTTCTTGGTACTTAATAGTTTTTTTTATGGTTTCTAAACTAAACAAACCATAATATGGGAGTTTTTGGCGGGATCGGGTTGGAACATGTCGCACGAATTTTAATTTTCATGAAATTTAGTGAAATAGCGAATTAAATTGTATAATTTTGGTAGTGAATTATTCAATTTAGTTACATGTGTGTGCACAAGTGTAGTGAAGGTGAAAATAAGTGACTAACGTGGACTTTTCGTGTTCCCCCAAAAACTCATGTTAGGTTGTTGTAAAGTTGCTACCGCTTTACAATAACTTTGACTTGACTGGACTTGACTGACTAAACACGACTATGACTTTTTGTAACTTCGTGCCCGATATCGGGCCATTTACTTGATCGAAAAGAAAAATTACTTGACACTGGCTAAATGCACAAACCGTGCGAAGCCAAAGCCCCAAAAAAAAAAAAAAAAAAACCATAATATGGTTTAATAAATAAAATACAACGCAAGACGAGAACTAATTAGCATTAATATATTATATTAATGCTAATTAGTTCTCGTCTTGCGTTGTATTTTAATGATAAACAATAGAGATAACAGAGAATGGCTAAAAGTGTTTTTGTTCCTGTTTTTAATTAATAATTAAATCAGTAACATACTCGCAGGTCCGCAAATTGTCCGATCCCATTTGTGTCACCCCCCCAGTGGGTTCCCTCATTGTCGTTGCGGGGGGGCTCAGTAGCCGTGGTCCACCGCCACGGTGAAGCGAGGAGGAACCCAAAGGTGCGACCGCTCGTCAGGGCTTTTGCTTCCAAGCCGACGACGTAGCGGCCAAAAAGTAGGTTGCGGTGAGGTGCACCACAACTGAGGCGCGCCGCGATGTCGAATGGGAGGCATCGCGGCTGAGGGTTACAGGCTGCGGCGGAGGAGTGCCGGTACTTCTGAGTAGCGCTCTTCCCTTCCGTGGCCTGGGCGGGGCCGCCACCGTTTGATGCCGGACGCGGTGGGGCCGCAGGGGAAGAGGAGTGTCGGTATAGCGTTGGCCGCTCTCCCTATCCCCTGCGGCCGAGAACTGGTAGGCGGCGGGACCACTACGCTGACCCGTCGCAGGGGGACCAAGGGTGCCAGGGTAGTCTGGGGCCCTTGTGCTACTTGGTTCCTAGGGTGGTCACGGCGTGCCATGTGTCCTGGTGCGCCGAACTGGTGGGGTCCGCAAGGGCCGATGCCTGACAGGGGTGCGGGTTGTTCGAAAGAGATACCGTCGCCCCTGGCACACAGGCAACTGACGGAACACGGGTGGGTTTTAGTCAGTAAAAGTCTGGCACGCCCTCCTGCTCCACCCAGAGCGGGAGAAGTTATTTGATAAATTCCCACCCTCAAATTTTTTAAAAAAAAATGATAAACAATGGAGATAACAGAGGTTCCTGTGTTATATCGATTTCTCATAAAACTACCATCTCAATTTGCTCGAAATTTTGGAGTTTACTTATTGAATAGACTTTTAATCGAGCAGCAGTTATTTTAAGGGAATCCTACGTAACATTTTCATAATATTGAAACTCAAACTTCATATCGCGCGGAGGTCAGCGACCATTTGTGCACTCGAACATTCAAAGGATTTATAAAACTAGTTATCGTATGAAATCTAGGTAGAATTTTAGTTTAAGGCCCATAGTATCCTCATCTCCCGTTTATATACGACTGCCGCCCGCGCCCGCGCAGGGCACCTCTGAGCCTTTATCTCAAAATGGGGATCTTTGATTAATTTACAATTGTGCTTCGGCGATTCTGTGGTACCTCTAACTATCTATTTTTTAGTGTATTTTTTTTCCAAATAACGAAGCCGTTTAGTAGGAGTATGGAATAGAAGCCAAAATATTGCGTGTTGGAAAATATTTTTTTACAGCAAAACTATTAACCATACAAAAAAAGTACTTCGGGCAAAATGATCTATATGAATCTATAGCAAAATCATATATTTTTCAAATCTTCAAGACAAGCCGTTAATGAGCAGTAGGGTTCATAAAGTGATCGTGTTACGCTACCAAATGGGACGTAGGCCCTTAATAAGTAAATAAATTATGTACCATTATTTCCACTAGGAAACACTTAGGTAATTCACTGTGATGTGAAACACTAAAACAATCACAATTCACATAACAATTCACATAATAAACTTCAAGAAACGGTTTCTTTACGTAACATGTTTTGTCGAAAATAAAGTTTTATGATACTATTGTATGCAAATAATTATCTAAAACGATGTAATAACTACTTTATTGAATAAATCTAATTCCTTAGTGTATCCACCTTAACTACATCACTAACTACCTCCCCGTTGCTATGGAAAGAATAACTGTCTTTTTCGTCATAGAAACGCGAGTCTACGGGTCGCCCCGTGTTCGGGCAGAAGAGATGTCAAGTTGCATTTAAAGAACTTTGTCTATTCTTGGTGGAATAGTGATAGCATTGGTCATACGGTTTATAATGACGTCTTATTAAGGAAGCTTGCAAAAATTGGATAAACACTGCCTCTGCTGCAGTTCTTCGCTAGCTACATGCGGAATCGTCATCAATATGTAGATTACAATAGCTGTGAATCTCGCCCGTATTACACTAGGTCCGGTGTGAGCCAGGGCAGCAATGTAGGGCCTCTCGAGTTTATTATTATGATAAATGACTTACCGGAGGTCGTCAGACATGGGACTTGTTTATTGTTTGCAGATGACCTGAAATTGCTGCTCGAGGTTAGGAATCACTCGGATTGTGAACGCCTGCAGGACGACATCAACCGAGTGGTCGAGTGGAGCATCGGCAACAAACTTCATTTTAATGTAGCCAAATGCTCGGTGATGTCTTTCACTCGCGCCCCTACTCCTTTGTATTAACATTATCAATATACAAGGTGTAACTTAAATAACGCACAACCTCTTAAGGGGTCATTGTACTCATCATTATCAACAAGCTTTACTATGAGACCAAACCTGAAATCGTAAAAAAAAAATCAGCTGTTCCCTACATTTTAACGATTTATGCGAATGAATACAAGTGTATGGAACAGCTGATTTTGTTTCGCGATTTCAGGTTTGGTCCCATAATAAAAGTTGTTGATAATGATGAGCACAATAACCCCTTAACAGGTTGTGCGCTATTTAAGTTACATCTTGTATATAAAAATGAGTCCCTATTTCCCTTGGTCACGGCATCACAAGTGAACGGCTGGACCAATTTTACTAATTATTTTTTGTTGTGTTTGTTATTGTCTTTGCGGTACGTGTGGAGGCGGCGACACCCGCCCCTGCTTGCTGTACCTGCAGCCAGAACCAAACTACTGGCGAGGACTCCTCTCACTAGAGCCATGCGTGTGGTGAACGAAGTTCACAAGAGGGTTGATGTATTGTGGTGCAACTTCAGTGAATTCGCAAAAGTTGCATTATTTATAATATGTTATTTAGATGTAGGTTAAGATTCAGGATATAGTATGTATTTTTATTGAATGTAGATTAAGGATTTAGCATGTAAGGCCACTCTCGCTTGGATCGTAGATCTGTAATGGTAGTTGGATGTGAGATTTGCATAAATAAATAAATGCTACGCCTGCAGTCGTATGAAATGGCTAGACTATTACACGGCAAATTGACGTAGAGTATCAATTTGGTACAGAAAATATACGTTAAGTATTAAGTTATTACGAAGAAATAAGATTTAACGTACTTCCGTCCGACAAATATATAATTACGTCTTTTTGGTATGCACTCATCTTATACTGAAATCAAAAACAAAAAAAACATTCTGACGTGAGTAAGTAAATTTCCATTGAACATTATTATTATTAAGAACAATTTATCATTGTAAATTGCACAATTATACAGTTTATTAAGTACCAATAAAAAAATTCAAAATTTGAAGCAAAATTGACATCAACCTTGAATCCTCGTTTTGATCCAAAGGCAATATCCCAATTGTCTCATCATCCCGTTTAGGGTGTCGATTTTTAAAGAGCGAAATAAAAGGAGGAAGTTCTCAGTCGACGCATATATCATACTAACTGCTGCCCGCGGCTCCGCCCGCGTCAATGTTAAAAATGATCCAAAAGAAACCATCTCTTGGGATGAAATTTTTCATACAAACATCAACCCCCTATTTCACTCCTTTATGGGGGGAGTTTCCTAAAATCCTTTTTTATCTGACGTCTCTTATTTGTAATCTGCCTCTGTGCCAAAAAATATCTTCGTAGGTCCAGGAGTTTTTTAGATTTCGTGATTAATATTTTTTTATGTGTCACGTATAACTTTTTACTGAATAGTCCGATTTTTTTTATTTTTATTGGACAGTATATAGGTACTTCAAAGTTGATTCCAATAAAAAAATTAAACAAAATCCACTCATAGGTGTAGAAAAAACATCCCAAAAGGCACTTTAGGCATTCATTTAAGCAGCGATTTTGCGAAAAGCAACCACTAAGGGGGATTTTGTTTGGTTAAATTTGATACTTGGGACGTAAAACACACAACACTTGCTCAAGTAGGTAGATAATAAATTTGTATTTTTTTAAACTTCCTTTCAAAAACGGTCTAAGGCTCAAGTAGATCGATTTCCATGAAGTTTTCGCAAAAAGTGTTCTATTAGACTTGCGTCGCTGTTTAAGGTCATCAGGGCCGTGCCCGGGACGTGACAGGGCTGTGGCACACCCAAGGCAAGCACTGAACCTTCGTCGCCCGGCCGCGGAAGGCCGTTTCAGCGACATAAATAACGCAATGAATTTTTTTTAACTGTCAAAATAAAACCCAGTCCTACTGTTGGTACGAGTATGTCACGCAATTAGCCATCTGATACGTGTGGATAGTTGCTTGGATTATGCTAGTTTACACTTAGAATAAGATATTTTTGTTAACTTGTTTACCTTTCTGTTAAGACCTTTAAAAATCAATCAATCAATCAAATTATTCAATAAGTATGGAATTGAAAATTTATAGAAAAATGTTTGTATGACGAATCGAACAATTAAAAACAATAATAACATACCTAAGTATTAATACATGGATACAATTTCTTACAGGAATCGAATATTTTTGCACTAACAAAACTTTTGTTCACGATCCGATGAGCCTCGCCACAAAACACAAATATTTCCTCACAGGGAGGGTTGTTCCACCGGCGGCTGTCCAAACGCAACTGAAAATGTGCCTAGATCATAACATAATTTGGCCACAAATACTACCACGTAAGTAATGTGAACCTTACATGGGAAACTATCAGGTAGTGCTAAAAAATAAAAAAATCGACGAGTCTCGGCTAAGTGACGAAGTCACGACAGATTGGACACGCCACAATTGTGGCTGTAAGTCCCCTCTTTGAGGAGTGGATTGAGAGGCGCCGCGCCGCGTCCTCACCTTCCGCCTGACGCAAGTCCTCACCGGACACGCCTGTTTCGCATAAGGCGGGAGTAAACGCCCTGGTGTTTCCACTGCGAAGATCGCCCTGAGGACACGGTGGAGCATACGGTAGAGATCTGCCCGGCTTGGGCAGAGCACCGCCGTGTCCTCATTGATGCGATCGGCGGCGGCGATCTCTCGCGCTGGCCCTGGTCCAGGCCGTGGTACGGAGCGAGAGTGTATGGGTAGCCGTCACCTCCTTCTGCGAAGCAGTATTTCTCACGAAGAGGGAGGCGGCGCACGTAAGGTAGAGGCAAAATATGCGCCCTCACGGCCTTAGTCGCCGCAAGAGACACCCTGGGCATCGGGAATCCCAGGCTGATTCCCGACCACGGTAGGCACGGGCTTGCGGACGGCGAGTAATGGGAGCTCGCTGTCCGGTAAGGACCAAGCCCGGGTCACGGCGCGTTGTGTTCCACGCGCGCCTCAAAGAGATGTCAGCACCAACTGGTGGGGTCCGCAAGGGCCGATGCCTGCCAGGGGTGCGGGTTGTTCGAAAGAGATACCGTCGCCCCTGGCACACAGGCAACTGAGGGAACACGGGTGGGTTTTAGTCAGTAAAAGTGTGACACGCCCTCCTGCTCTACCCAGAGCGGGAGAAGTTATTTGTTGACTTCCCTCCCACTAAAAAAAAAGTCACGACAGATACCTCCCCATTTATGAAGTGATTTTATATTTATTGTGTCATTTTGTAGCAGATTTAAGTTGATAAACAATAGCTAAGGTTATATAGTAATATCGCTTGATCTGAATGAGTATCACAAACAACCAAAACATTATAAATGCATTACCTAGCTTTGGAAATACACAAGAGTGTTGATGTTTTTGGAACTAAATGTTTTTGGGTGGTCGCATATCGGACAAAAGATGCGTCGGAGGTAACTTCACTAATTTCCAGTTAGTAGATACTGGTACGTTCGACGCACTAATACATCATCGGCTAGGTATTGCCACAGAATAACCGAGGTATTGCGGTACCTCTTGTCCGTTTTGGCGTTACGGAACCAACGATACGTGACGCAGCTTGCGTCGAATGTGCGATCACCGGGTTTAGGTAAAATATTATAAACATAAGATAGAAAACTCTCAAATTCGTAATGAATGAATTTCAAACTAGCAAACCTTTCACTTAATACATTGCTCAGTGCGTTGCTATAGGCGCAGATACAAGCATGCTTCATACTTGATCTTCAGTTCATAATTAATTACCTATATATATTATTATCACTAGCTTCCGCCCGCAGCTTCGCCCGCATGGAAGTTGGAAATTATCCCGCAGGAACGTACTACCGGGATAATAAGTATCCTATGTGTTAATCTAGGTTATAATCTATCTGTGTACCAAATTTCATCCAAATCCGTTCAGCCGTTTTTGCGTGAAAGAGTAAACATCCACCCATCCATCCATCCATACTTAAAACTTTCGCGTTTATAATATTAGTAGGATATATTCATTCGGAGTTTTTATCCAGTGCGCAAACTGTACCTAACCATGAATTCAGCCATCAATTCATCAACGAAGAAATTTTTCGTCGGTTTTACAAAAAAAAAAGCTGTTTCATAGAAAAGTGCAATATTTATGCGGTCAAAATGTATGGAACAGCTGTTTTTTTTTTGTATAACTGACGAAAAATTACTGCGCTGTGGCGTCTAGAATGGTATGCTGATTTCATGGTTAAAGTTTGCGCACTGAATAAAAACTTTTCCTGTAGGTATAGACAATTATAGATTATTGTACCTATGTCAAACAAATGAATTATGAAGATTTAAAATGGATAACTTACTTTATAATTGAAAGTGGGTTAATTATCATGTATAGGTAGATATAGGTATTTATAAAAACGAGAATACTATTTAATCTCATTCGACTTATTGGCCGCTTACCGAAAACGAACTACATGCGATCATGATCATGCCTAGTCAATGATTAATATCTGACCTGCTTGGTACTTTAATAAAACTTGCTATTGCCGCCGCTCCGATTACGTGGAAGTCGACAAACACATGAAACACCAGCCGATGTATTCTGTCTCACTGTCTGTGATGTAAGCTCGGAGTGCTGTCAATTCCTAGCAACAGGAGAGCTATTCTGTAACAATCTTACTATGAAAACTTAGGTGAATTGAGCAGTCAGTGTCATCCTACGATGGGATGACAGCTCAATTCACCTAAGTTTCCTATCTTCAAGTGGGATTATGAAATCTTTTCATAATACAGAGCCCGCTTTAAAGTGAGGTTACAAAATGTTACAATAAGTATATTAATTCTGTAGAGGATTCTATCCCCAAAAACACTAAATATTTCTGGTCTTATATACCTCTATCTAAGAAAAAAGCCAAAGCAGGTATACCGTCAAGTATGTCATACAAAAACCGAACTTCGCAAGATCCCTAAACTATTTGTAACTTGTTTTCCTCATTTTTCCAGTCTGTTTATCAGCCATCTACCTTAACTCCCCAATGGTCACTACCAAATAATTATTCGGATCAGTGTGATTTATTACACCATATCTATTTTGACGTAATTGTTATTAAAAGAGAATTAAAAGAACTAGACCCTTCCAAGGGTCCAGGGCCAGATGGACTACCAGCATTGTTTCTTAAGCCCACTGCTGAATTAATATATGAACCATTACACATTATGTTTAACAAGTGCATCACTGAGGGTTTCTTTCCAGACATTTGGAAATGCGCCTACATCGTCCCAATCCATAAAAGTGGTTCAAAACATGACGTCACAAATTCCCGTCCAATATCTATTATCAGCGCAACATCAAAACTTTTCGAGGAGCTTGTTCATAATGCCATCTACCCCTTCATCCATAACTATTATATCTGAACAAAACGGTTTTGTAAAACAAAAAATTATTTATAATCCTTCAATTATTTATAATTTTTGGTAGCTCGATTCTTTAAAAAAAATCGCTTAAAATTTTATAAAAATAAAAAATATTTTTGATGAAATATTTAATTCACGGACTGCTTAAACGATGATCCCGACCACTGTTTTGTAGAAACACGCCACATGATCAAAAACAAATAAGTTTCAAATACCTAATTATGTAACGATCCTTTTATTCTAGATATCGTCATTATTTTATGAGTTTAAGTAATATTGGTAAACATATTTATTCTATTAATAGCTAATGAGGGTAGTGGGTAAATGAGTTCAACGATCACACTAAATTAACATCGTTGCAATACTATTAATAAGCTAATGAGGGTAGTACCTAAGTAAATTAGTTTTAGATAACACTAAATTAACATCGTTGCAATAAACAGGAAAACTCAAAATAAAATCAATTTTTTAATTTAGCTTTAAGCATTGAAAGTAGAGACAGTAATAATAACATCACCATAAACATAGAAAGTATCGTAACAAATCTGGACTCGTTCGTTATTTTAAAAGGTTTAGCCAAAATGATCGATTATCAGTTTTTATTTGCGACTATCTTCGATTGGGATATAGTTTATCTGAAGACGATCGTGTGACCATACGAGAGCATATCTCTGTCTTAACTTATCAAAATGGCAATTTAAGAGAGAATCAGCAATTCGAGCAGGTATTAGTGACTTATATCCTTCGTACTACTACTGCTACAGGGTGCAAAAAAATAAATAATGTTATCCATCTGAACCCGAAAATCCCATCACGGTTACAGATAGCTCAGCCAGAATTACTGTGCAGGCTCTCGTGGACTTAACAGCGAATAGAATATTTTAATCATTACCACAAAATTTAATGTATAAAGAACTGATTTTAATTTCTAAATGGGGTTTTGATGGAGCATCTAGCCAAAGTAAATATAAACAACAAATGGATTGTATGGATGGAACTCCCAGTATTTTTATGACATTATTGGTGCCATTAAAACTGACATGTTAAGAAAATACAGTTTGGGAGACCCCGAAACCTTGCTCAGCATTGTTTTGTCGTCAGGTGCAGTTTACTTTTATTAAAGAAAGCGAAGCAGTCGTGAGGCAGAAGAACAGAAAATGAAAGATGAAATAGATCATCTCCGATCAACTGAGTGCGACAGCAACACAGTATGTCACAAACTCCGATGATCGATGCCAAGATATGCACATACCTTTCAACAGCTAGATCGAACACTTCTTGCTACATATGTCTAGCGA
The DNA here is from genome assembly GCA_947359405.1 of Antitype chi. Classification (NCBI taxonomy): domain Eukaryota; kingdom Metazoa; phylum Arthropoda; class Insecta; order Lepidoptera; family Noctuidae; genus Antitype; species Antitype chi. The sequence goes on along the minus strand of OX375818.1, from coordinate 14,268,739 downwards.
AACCATCCGAGCTAAACAATTCGGAAACAGTCTCAAAACTGGCAACATCGGCTGACATGATGGAGTTTGGGATTTCTTCACTTCGTGCGCGTATAAATAAGATGGAATGCCTTTTACGTATATCGTACAGATTGGACATTAAAAAGTGGGCTGTTAAAGTAAAAGCTGACCAAGATGTAAATGACGTAAGGAAAAAAATAATTCAAGATCAAACAGAACTCGGCCTGCTAATTGACATAGTAAAGCAGGGTCAAGGAACTACCAACGATGGCAACATGGCCAGAAGATTCTTTGAATTTCCAGAAAAAACTGCTGCTATTACAGAACCAGATGAAGAACTAATCCGAAGATTTTCTGTAATTTTACAAATAATAACATCAGGAGAACATGTAAAAATTTAAAAATTCAAAGACTATGCGTACAAGACTGCTGAGAGATACGTGGCATTGTATAACTGGTACAGGCAACAGTCCACAAACTGCTTCTTTACAGAGGTGATATCATTGCTTCCAACGCAACGGTCCCAATTGGACATCTTTCGGAAGAGGCATCGGAAGCCTGGAACAAACATTTTACAAGATTCTGGGAACACCACTCCCATAAGAAGAGTAGAGTGAGTTCCAATGAAGATATTTTAATTTCCTTCTTCTTTCATCAGATCCACTTGTTTCATCAACAAGACCCATTTTGGACGCAAAAAGAAAGAAAACTTTCTTTGAGGAAACACTGACACTATTAAAACTGCAAGAACCTGAATTCGGGTTTAGAGACGTCTCTCAGTTAGACTCCGACTCTGAGTTGAACTCAATAGTGATTCGGATTAGGTTCATCAAGTTATTTTTGCTTTCATTTACTTTTTTCTGTACTTCTTCTGTTATGTTTTCTTTATTTTTGTTAATATACTCTGTATTAGGTTAATTTAGTTCTTTAAATCATTTCTTTTGTATTCTTAAAGTTCGCTTTTTTATAATTGAACATTGTCGCAATGTTTTTTTCTTGTTTTTTTTTTAGAATCTTTGATATAAATATGTAAATTATTTAATTATTATCGCCACCAGCCTCTCTCACCGAGTACTTTGTTAGTACGAAACTAAATTGATAAACCTTTTTTTAATGATCATGTGGCGTATTTATACAACGAAGTGGTCGGGTTCTTCGTTTAAGTATCCGTGTAGATTTGAAGCTTAAATGAAATTAAATATTTGTTCAAAAATATTTAAGAAAATTAAATTTTAAGCGATTTTACCTCTTTTTAATATTTGTATAGACAAGTATGTACGGTGGCCTACATCAATTGGGTACCCCAGGTGTATTATAATTTTAATACAACTGGGGTACCCAATTGATGCAGCCCACCATACCTGCATAGTAGGACTACTGAGATCTTGATCCTTTAAACCTACACTCAACAAAACAACTGACGTCATGCTTCTAACGTCTTCTTATAGGCACTTGCGTATCACAAATTGTTTTCCCAGTAGAATACTAATTCCCTTACACGGATGGTTAAATCATTTCCTTCTAGATTCAGGTACTGGGACATGCAGAATAAACTATGATGTGGGCTAACTCAATATTAAATTCCCATCATCATCAGCCCCAATATTTTACCACTGCTGGCACACAAGCCATAATTATCTTTGTGAGGACTAGCCGGTTGTAATTCACCACGTGGAGCAAATAATATGTGGGAGGCTATTACATGTCTACGAAATTTTGGTTCTAGAACCTTTTAGTTTTTTTTTTTCAATTACTCACATGTTTTCCTTTACCGTTTGGAGAGCAATGGTGATTAAATAAATTGCACAAAGAAAGTGTATGCCTGCCTGGGGCCTGGGACCGAGCTCACGACTAAGGTTCAACCTGAAATTTGCGGCGGATAACAATGTGCCAGCGCCGCTCTCATTCAAATGTCTGAAGCCGACTTAAAGTCGGGCGAAGCTATAAAAGTTTAATACCTTTCAGGAAGTCATTCGACTGTGCCTAGGGGTATTAGATCCTGCCCAAGGGGGACTTCCCCGGAACATGAAACAGAAACTTTGGGAAGTTGACACTTTTCGCGCCAGAGATCGCATCTGGCTTAAGGAGCATCACCTCGAATGGGAGGGAGTTGACGGCACGGTTGGCGCAGTGGTTAAGCTATTGACTGCTGCGCTGCATGTCGCGGGTTCGATTCCCGCACGGAACGAATATTTGTATGACTTACAAGTAATTGTTCCGGGTCTGGCTGTTTATGTATGTGAGTTTAAATGTTTATAAACGCACCTACAATACAGGATAAATTCCTAGTGTGGGGCAGCGTTTAAAAAAATAAAAAAATGTAATAAGTAGGAACACACTTCAACATAGGACAAACTGTCGGTAAAAAAAACCGAAAACGAATAGATTCAATAAGGTATACTTCCTAAGGGTTGAATGGGTAACTTAACCATAAAGCTAAGCGCACATGACAGCTGCATCGAGTCGCAATGCATCGCATTTCAAAACAACAAAAAAAAAATGCGATGCGGCCGGCCAAAATCTGCGAAGTTATAATGAGGCACTTTTAGTTAGCAAAATAATTACTCACATCTCACACTAAGGACCACAACCTTTACACCAAAAGATAAACACTAAATGAAGCCGGTGACCACAAGTCGACCCTTTTAAAGTTTCATTAGTAGGTATAGCCGTCGTCCTACAGTGAAATGGTTATAAGTCAACTTTTGAGAAAATGATGTTACAATAATACCACAAGGATCTTTTGACGATTATGGTGGCGCTGTTGGCAAACATGTTTTGTGCAATTGTTTTGATAAAATATGATGGCGGCGTTAGTTGCGATTTTGTCCCTGTTTTGGGTTCTTTTTAAGGGGAAAATTATACTCTGTGGCTTATTTAATACAAAAATTGGTATGAATCATTATTATTTCGAGTTAAGGCTACTTCAAATAGGCGTGATGTGACGGTTGTAGAACAATTTCCATGAAGTTTTCATAGAAATTGTTATACGTGAGTCGCGTCCCGCGTGTTTGCAGGAGCCTTTATGCGAACATCCCAAACGACTCTTTGAAAATCCTCCCCTGTGGGGGTGGGGTGTACATATCTTACTCAGTCTTATGATCTTGAAATTTAAACTTGAACTTGGCCCGAATACTTATTTGAATAAATGATTAAGATTGAAATCATTAGAGATTTCAAAAATTCCTCGAACCCTGTTTTGTTTCCATGGTCTGCAATAGTCCCTCACCAACCGGGACTTGTCCTTAGGTACGCTTGCATAGTGCAAGCAGGGATAATCGTAGATCGGTGCCTGATTTCATTTAAAATAGTCTTAGGGGCCTCTGCGAGTTGGTTTAGGCTCCTCGTGCGCCCTCCAAGGGACCGACCGACACCCTATGGTCCCGAGATATAATATAATCATTTAAAAATAAATAATTTATGTCGTTTATTTACCATTTTTTTTGTTTAACGAATCCTTAAAACTCATTAATTAAAATAAATTAAGTACTTACTACTAAAATTATTGTTACAACATAACAGCCTTCTATCCCCGAGGAGTTGGGCAGAAATGTAGGTACTCATATATATTTCGCCAGTTATATTTAAGCTCCAAAGAGCTATTGTTAGTTAATTGTTACAAAAGAAACATAATTTTAATATTTTAACTTATGGACTCTACACGATAGCTTGATCTTTGAGATTTTTAATCAATTTGAAATTTCAGGGTCCTTATTGTACAGAGGCCAGCTACCCCAATCTGTCAAATTTCTTTGATAGAGTTTCAATTTTATTACAAAAGCATAAGGTTCATGTTCAATTGATAGCTTGATGTGCTCGCGTCTGTACCTATAGTAGATTTATTTAGTAGGTAGGTACATCTGTTTTGAAAGTTTTGTACAACAAAACTCTACAAATAAATCCCCCAATATTGCCATAATAATCGCCGATTACTAATCATTCATAATTGCAAAAGTAATTAACAAATTGTGCTGGTCTCTAAGGAGAGCCAGGAAATTGCCATAAAGTTAAAAAACTTTACATTTATTCACTTTCGGAGTTATACCGTTTGTCCATTGGAACTTTAATGACATGTTAAACGCTCGTAAAATCGTTTCATATCTACAAAGTTAAACAAACCCCTGTGTCAGTTAGGTTATACCCGTGGGTTATACAAAATCTAGATAAGTATAACTTGACGTAATGATGCGTATATGGTATAGGGTTAATATAAACCATCAGGCATATAGTACAGTAAAAAAATTATGAAAATAATAATAATAATGAGAAAGATAAACAAATCAAGTATCTTGACTTGGCTCGCGAGGTTGTCGACATGTGGGATGTGGACTCAGCGATCATTGTACCGATAGTCGTTACAGCCAATGGCTTGATAGCCAAGAACCTCGACCAACATCTGAGGAGGTTCTCGTTGGGCAGCTGGGTCAAGGGCTTGATCCAGAAAGCGGTACTCCTGGACACAGCTCGCATTGTCAGGAGGTTCCTCTCTCTGGAGCCCGGACCACCGGTAGCTTGGACCTTGTTCCTGATACCGGTGGGCTACTATTTTTTATATTTTTAAATGTTTTTATATTAATATTTAAAAATGTAATTTATATGTGTTTTAAATGGAATAAAGGATAATAATAATGGGAGTAGGTGAGTGAGAAATTTTTCAGAAGCTCCAAATTGCAATTTAGGTAACACAATAGGAAATCAGAATCTGGATCATTTTGAAGGAATTTGCCAGTTACTGGGTAACATGATATCTCTTGGTAAGACTAGTTTTCAAGGTTTTGGCCTTCTGAGTACCCGTAGCGAATGTCAAAGATCTACGAATGACACCTGGGACCATACAGGCTTAACGTGCTTTCCGAGGAACTGGGGGCCTCGATGGTCACCCATCCACGAACTGACCGCGACAAGCATAGCTTAACAAAAGATACTGACGATCGAAAAAAACAGACAGATCTAGTCTGTTCCGTTGGATGCAATTTTATAAACGCCACATCCAATTAAACTATTTGTACCTAATTAAGGTTAATGCTTATACCATTAATATAATCTGAGCCACGCGCTGAACCAATTATGCAAATGTGTCTTTTTATAAGCTAATTTGTTAATATTAGGTACCTTTAAGATTTACAGCCTTATTTATTAAAAAAAAACTAAACTAATGACTAATCACTGCTTAGTCACTTCTTAGCTTGGCAACACAAAACCGCCAAAAGTGGAGAGATTTGGAAGAGACCTACACTCAGCATTGGGTGGCCAAAGGTTGAAGAAGAAGAAGAAGAAGCTTGGCAATTGCTTACCTCTTAATCAATGATTAACGTATCTTTACTTATAATCGCTAGTTTGCAGGTATTAAAGCGAAACGAATTAGAGGTGAAATTATGCGTCCAGCAAAGGTTATATTTAAAAAAAAGTCGACTAAAATACAGATTTTTAAGAAAAAAGTTGTCAAATCCACGATTGATTTTGACAGACAGAAGTAAAAAAAATCATCGGAATTTTTACTTAAATAAAATAATTTGTTATTTTTATTTCATTGTATTTGCGATGTACGCTCCCATGAGATTGGGGTAACAGGAAAAAGTAATTATCTCTGAAGTTTTATCTACTTTCTATTGTAAAGTGAGCAAATTAATGATAACGCAGTATCCGATATTACTATGTATTTACATGTACTTTAAACTTGTTTACATGGATATTCTCTGTGAGAAACATATGTAGGTACTTGTGCCTATTCTATATAACTTCCTATTTTTACACGCTTTATAATATTAGCTTCACATGTTTGTATGTAACCGACTCCTTAGAGCGCGATTTGGCCCACTTTAAACGGTCAGATTTCATTGAAACTTTGTAAACTTATCGAGGACCGATGACAATTCAATAATTAAAAAAATATATTGACAAAAATGAAAAAAAAACAGGTTTTTGTAGTTAGCAGAACTAAAAAATAGAAAATAAATAATAGTTTAAAAAAACTAAAAAACACGCTTTAAAAACCAAACTAAATAAATAATAGTTTAAAAAACTAAAAAACACGCTTTAAAAACCAAACTAAAAAAGGAGAAAATAATTTAATTCAATTAAAAAGCGTGGGGTGCTTTTTGAGGTATTTTTATAATCAATTAATGTCAAGCACCCCACGCTTTTTAATTGAATTAAATTATTTTCTTCTTTTTTAGTTTGGATTTTAAAGCGTGGTTTTATTTTTTTAAACTATTATTTATTTTGCAGTGGGGTTTCAGTGTCTTTTAATAACAATTATTATACTTGTTTACAGTTACAATTTTGACTGCTGCTATGTAAGCCACTATACTCAGCACGTAGCACCATTACTATTCAACCTTGCAAAGACGGCAACGGAGGAGATCATGCTACGTGAAAAAGATGAGGAATGAGAAAATAATGGCACCCGTCTTTGAAGAACACAAATATATTAAATGCTTCTTGTAAAAAGTATCATGTTTTATTGTGCATAGTCATGCACAATGGCAGCAAAGGCAAAGGCAGTCGCCTTAGAAGGCCTTAGGAGGCGTCATCAGTATAGTATGAAGTACTCTGCGGGCGTCATAAAACGAGGGGTACATGGGATAACACATTGGATAATCACTATCTCCGATGAGCTTCCGCACTTAGTCTCTTTAAACTAGTAGGTTTAGTAGCTCTAGGCTCAGTAGAGCCCCTGCCGATTGAGCTTTCCAAAATCCTATCATCACGTGTACTTAGAAAGAGGAATATGTATTATCGTAGCATAGGTAGTAACGACAGTGTTTTGTTTCACTCGATCAGCGATCAGCCGTGTCTGTGCATTTAGTGGCGACAATAGCGTTCGGGTCAGACAATTCTCACTTACATGGTACGTATTTATATTTCAATTATAAAATATGATTTAATTTTAACGCATTGCAAGTATTTCTTTTAGTTGCACGGAACATTTATGGAAATTGTGATTGTAATAAGTTAAAGAAATCTTCCAGATTTAGGGAAAAAACATTCAAAACCACACTTCTCTGTCTATCACTTCCCTGGAAATACATAAACATGAAAGTGAGAACACACAGGGAAGTGATAAAAGGCATGTTCTGTGGCTGATAGCACTAAATGAACTATGCACTGAATCATTATAAGCTTTTGTTTAACTGATCGTGTGTGTTAGTTTGTTAGTTAGTATCTATGGGTCAAATCTGGCAAGTTAAATTTGACCAACTTCCGAGAGTCCAATCGAGTTGAACACACACACACCTGTTTAAATAAGGTAACAATACAATATTATGGTACCATATATGACCATATATACCAATATATGGTCTGATGACGGAGATGGATGCTGGCCCAAATAAAAGAAAACGTTATACTAAAATAAATAAAGACCCGGAAGAGTTGGTCGCGTACAAAGAAAAGAACAAACAAAAATATTTAAAGGACAGAGTTACAGGTATAAGAAATACTATCTCTAAAATGTCGGATCGAGAAAAACGAAAATGTAGAAAAGCATGGCAGGGAGACCCAGTAAAAACTGTGAAAAGAAAATATATGCGCCGCAACAGACGCCCTGTGCGTCGGGAATCCCAGGCTGATTCCCAGCCACCGTAGGCGCGGGCTTGCGGACGGCGAGAAATGGGTAGCTCGCTGTCCGGTAAGGACCAAGCCCGGGTTGACGGCGCGTTGTGTTCCACGCGCGCCTCAAAGAGATGTCAGCACCAACTGGTGGGGTCCGCAAGAGCCGATGCCTGCCAGGGGTGCGGGTTGTTCGAAAGAGATACCGCGGCCCCTGGCACACAGGCAACTGAAGGAACTCGGGTGGGTTTTAGTCAGTAAGAGTCTGACACGCCCTCCTGCTCTAACCAGAGCGGGAGAAGTTATTTGATGATTTCCCACCCACAAATCAAATTAAAATACCTCATATTTAGCAGTCGTACTTATGACCACAAAACCAACGAGACAGCGCAGTCCAACCAATGATGTTTATTCAAAACTAGGTATCTACGCTTTAACAAAAACTTGTTTAGGTAGGTACCTGCTGTAATCATTGATACGACCATGTAAACACCCAAGATTGTCGTATTCTAGATAAGGATCATTGTCGCAATTTCACGGAAGGTGTACCTCAATTCGTTTAGATTTTGCATCTCATTTGAAGATTTTGGTTATAATTCATCATCATCATCATCTCAGACCGGAATCACCCAACGCTGGGTATAGGCCTCTCCTTTTTTCCGCCTTACTTATCGGTTCCGTGCGTCCCTCATCCAGGTGTGTCCCTCATCCGCGACTTGGACGATATCATCAACCCAACGCGCTTTTGGACGGCCCTGGTCTGGTTTCTTTGGCTTAACCTTGGCCACCATTCGGTCACAGCTTTACTCCATCGGCCATCTCCTCGTCTTACTAGATAATTTTCTTAACAAACTTAATTTGTTGGGCTCGACCTCAATTTTCTTTTACCTACAACGTTTTTGGATACAGAGCTCTACAAACAAGATGAAGTTTAATCATTCATGAAATTATAACGGATGTTTAATCAAAATTAACGAAGATATCGAAGCCCAGAGTTCATGTTCTTTTCGTAATTGCGATCATTATTTTGTGCTAACCAATATCTGGGGACCTTTTCGTTACGCAGATGGAGCATCACTTAAAGAAACCAAAATCAAAGAAATAAAAACCGAAAGAAATAAAAATGGAGTGCTTATAGCATGCGCCCAAAACTGGACCCTATCCACCTCAAAACGCATGCAATCTTGCGCATCATTGGAAACACCTGCGAGGTAATCAAGTTCGCAACGCGCTCCGGTGGTGGGCAATGTAGGCACGTAGCTTGCGTGGACGCAAGTCGCCAGTCGACCGTCTCGCCACACCGTCATCGTCCGACCGGAATGGCATACATGCGCGTGCGTTCGCTCTTCGTTCTAACTTGTAAGTCAATTTTCAACATTGTTTACATGATTTATATCTCTATTAATGTGATTTTTTATTAATGTGATTCGATTTTTATCTCAGTGCAGTTCAAAGTGGTCGTTTTGATAAATCGTAAAATTAGTGTTGTGGTGACGGCAGCGTATACAGTTGATTTTTTGTTTTGTAATTTATTTTATCTGTGGTTATCGTGTCGTGCCGTCTTCAAATCGGTTTTAAATTGCAACAAAAGTTATCACAAAAAATGGAAAAATGAATATAATCGAGACTTTTTCATGTCGGGTTTTGCTGAGCTTTCTACTCGTGAACAGTTTTTAAAATCGTTTGTGTTCACTGAATGGCTTTCAGAATTTAGGTAACAATAGTTGGCACCTGCCAACTGTCGGTTGAAATCTAATGAATAGTGGTATTGTGGTCTACCTTGAGGCTTAAGTAAGTCAGTAAAGAATATAGGTAGTACCTATATTCTTTACTGACTTACTTAAGCCTCATTTCTCGCGGTTGACTTACGCATAGTGCAACCTACTCATACTTACCTACTCATAGAGTAACGATGACTGGGTAGCACTCGAAAATAGGTGATGCTTCGGGTTTTCCTTCCACAGTTCTACCTTTTCGTCTTCTTAGTCATGTTTTGCTTCTAAGAGTAGTTAGGTACACTAAATACGGTATTACCTAAATTGTTGTTCGGTTATTCAGGTGGTAAATTAAATACCGATTTGATTGTGTTACTTATATGGTTTGTTATCTCTACAAAGACATTTAAAAACTTACAAAAAAATATCATTGAAATGCCTGTAATGTCAAAATAACAGGTTTTTACTAAATGCATAATTATGAGAGTATCATCATCATCATCACATTCAGCCTATAATATTCCCACTGTTGGAACATAGACCTCCTTTCTGTGAGAGGGAGTAAAAAATACAAGGCACTAATAACAAAAATCATTTTTTTTATTGTTGTCTGTCTGTTTGTTCCGGCTAATATCCGAAACAGCTGGACCAATTAAGACGGGATTTTCACTGGCAGATAGCTGATGATATAGAGAGTAACTAAAGTTACTTTTATTTTGGAAAATCATGAGGCATTAATGTCACGCAAACGAAGTAGCGCAGACAGCAGCTAGTGGTAGATGTTTCTCAAACACGCGCATTTTATAAGCACTGCAAAGTCAAAGTCAATGCATTTATTTCAAATAGGCACTTAAAAGGCACTTTTGAACGTCAACATTTATATTAAAATAGAATTGATTCTAGTCGCCCTTTCCAAAATGTAGTTTCGTATGAAGAAGAATAGGCAAGAAACTCCACCGTTACTTTTTAAACTCTTTTAAGTACAATATTTAACATATATTCATTTAAATAATTATGTGTGAAAACGATGCACCCAGAATAAAATAACAATACCAAAATAGCTAAAAAGAATGAAAATGAAGCAATTACAGATAAATTAATTTTATGATAGATACCTGCTTACTTTTATACGATATTCCCAGAATATTAACAAGTAATAAATCAGTGTGTAAGTTAAAATAATCACTGAGTGTAAATCAATGTAAGTAATAAATAAAATTAATTATACAACTGCAAAAAAACATAAAAATGCAGTTGTACAGAACTGCATTTTTATTTTTTGAACTCTTACGATTTTTCTTATAAGAGTTGCTGTGTAAGCTACACATAGACATGCCACCTTGTCACAAGACAATGATTATCATCTGCCTAGCTATTTCCCAACAATCTTAGAGTCAGCTTCCAATCTAACCGGATGCAGCTGAGTACCAGTATTTTACATGGAGCGACTGCCTATCTGACCTCCACAGATAGTGGTAGATAAAGTTTTGAAAGAGTTCCTGTGTAGATTTGTAAGGAGATGCCACCTCGTCAAATGACGATGATTATGAGATCCATCTTAGTATCATAATTTTTCAAATAAATGATATCCATTTATACCATCGGTAAACGTGTAGGTAGGTAAATCTAGGGAAATTAATTGTTAAGCAAAATGTATGCACCAATTTCTATATTAGTATAATCTACTAGCTAATCTAGGAATTTATTCTACGGGAGCTTGCTACCGGAACAAAAAACCTTATGTTACTCCTCATACCTCAGCTGTTAAACACGTATTCTTAAACATTTTTTATTACTAATATTCAAGTAAGTATCTATTTTATTTGCCTACGTCCGTGTGTCAATGCGGGGTGCCAACTGAAAACCAGCGCTGGGTGTCTGAAGCCCAGCAAATGCTGAGATGGTAACCCTTTCGGTATGGGCATGCTCAGCACAATTTTACTGCACTTTTATTGTTATGTTTATTGTTCTCTACTTTTTTTTTGCTGTTGTGTTGTCTGTCGAATAAATATTTTCTATTCTATTCTAATAAATGTTTTCTGTTCTATTCTAATAAATGTTTTACATTATATTTCTATTTGCCACTGAAAGTCACGTCAAAATTGGTCTAGCCGTTTCGGATATTAACCGGAACAAACAGATAGGCAGACAGACGAAACAAAAACAATTGTTCTAAGTACCTAACGTATACACACTTTCACATGCATTTAGTAAAACGCTGTTATTTTGACACTACTCGTACAAACAGACACTTCAAATTTTATTTGTATGTACTTATGTATTGTATGTATGTATCTAAGTATATTTGTATGTATAGAGCATAGATTAAGCAATAAAGTACGAGACGATATATTAGGTCTTTACCTATGAAATTGCCGTTTTGCAGTACTGGCCATTTCAAATCAAAATAATTTTTGTTTGGGTAAGAATTCTAATTTCAAATTAATTTTATTTTAAAAACATGGATTTTTTTTTCCAAAAGTAGTCATTTGTTTATTGATTAGTGTTACATTTTCATCGCATTTCAATCTTTTTCGTCATCATGGATACGTTAAAAATTCGAGTAATCATGGAATATGAGTACCGTCGTGGCAGCAACGCGGCACAAGCGGCACGCGACATCAACGACGTTTACGGAGCTAACACTACAAACCAATGCACCACCTGTTATTGGTTTGCTCGCTTCCGTTCTGGAAATTTCGACCTGAAAAATGAACCTCGCGGTCGTCCGAAGACTTTGGTCGACAATGACGAATTAAAGGCGATTGTGGAAGCTGATGATACACAATCTACGGCTGAATTAGCAGCAGCTTTCGACGTTAGCGTCAAAACAATATTGGTACATTTGCGTCAAATTGGCAAGGTAAAAAAGCTTGACAAATGGGTGCCCCACGAACTCAATGATCGTCAGCGCGAAGTACGCGTCGAGACGTACCTTGCACTGCTCAACAGACACACAAATGAAGGAATTTTGAACCGCATTGTTACCTGCGATGAAAAATGGATTCTGTTTGATAACCGCAAGCGCTCAGCAAGTTGGTTGGATCCTGGTTCAGCACCTAAACAATGCCCTAAACGAAAACTTACCCCTAGAAAAGTGATGGTCACTGTTTGGTGGTCTAGCGCCGGTGTGATTCATCACAGCTTCTTACCAAACGGGGTGAAAGAAAAAAAGAAAAAGAAAGAAAAATTGTTTATTCTGCACAAACAAAACGCACATTATAAAAATAAAATAAAAAATTAAACATAAAATGCACCCAATACAAAAGCCAAAAGCCCCGTATTCACGTATAAAAAGTTTACAATTTTGTCCATTACTTGTGTTGATGTCAGGGGGCCGATTCTACTAACAAATTTGCTAAAAAAACGCAATAGAACCGCAACCGAATCACCACTTTTAAGCGTTTTCGCATTCTACTAAAATGAACAACGGTCCAGCTGCGACACAGCTGCGGTTACGTTTTAGTTACGCCAACGATCGATTGAAACAATGTCAAAACCTATTCTACTAACAAAATCGAACATGAGCGTGACGTTTACTATAGGACAAAGTTAATGATAAAATTATGATCATTATGTCTTTTAATTATAGAAAATACTTTTAGTGCCACATATTCGTGTTTAGTAACATTTTTAGATTCAACTTTTTTCTTTGTGGTATTAATAAAACATATTATTTTGGCATGTTGGTAACGCGGGTTACCCGCTGTGTTCCCGCTACAGTTCAGTTGCAATTCGTTTTAAGTTTAGTTTCCATTTTGCTTATAAAATAGTAGAATGACTTTTTATGTAACTATCGAACGGCGATCGAAATCGAACTGTTGTAGAAACACAATTTAACGTGTAACGTTGCAAATTAGTAGAATCGGCCCCCAGGGCTAGTGACCAAAGACAATAAATAGACGTTACGAAACTGGCAAATTACGTAATCAATCAAAACAAAATAACAAATGCCGATTTCAGAATTTGCAGAGTGCATTATTGAATACTGTTGCAAACAAACATACCACAATAATAAGAACAATAAGCCGTGCGTCGTATCTGTGCAAGAACAGGTCTTTGCTCAGCAAAATGCTGTGACTTCGGAAAACCTATCGTCAACAGCGCTGGTTTTCAGCAAATACCATAAAAGTGACGCATGACGTCCCCCCTGTGAGCTAATATCTCGGGTAAGTCTAATTTTCCACACGGTCGGTCGGTTTTCGGTTTTTTTTTTTTTTTTTTTTTTTTTTTTTTTTTTTTTTTTTTTTTTTTAACTGAACACAATGATGGAGAAGCTGGCACATCTCCAACCAGCATTGGTCAATCGCTCGTCTCCGCTGCTCCTGCACGACAACGCGCGACCTCATACTGCACAGCAGACGGTCTCCAAGTTGCAAGAACTGGGGTTGGAAGCTCTCCGTCATCCACCCTACTCACCAGACCTTGCGCCTACAGACTACTACTTTTTCCAGAATTTGGATAACTTCTTGGCGGGAAAAAAATTCAATACCCGAGAGGCAGTACAAAATGCCTGTGAAGAATTTGTTGCCTCCCGTCCAGCTGATTTCTTTAAGAAGGGCATCAATAAACTGCCACTGCGATGGCAAAGATGCATTGATTGCATGGGTGATTACTTCGATTAATACAAATAAAAAATACATGAAAAAAATTCGTTTAAATTTTTTCATACAAAACGGCAATTTCATAGGTAAAGACCTATTATTATTTAAACGGTGGATTTCCAAATTTTCCAATACGCAATTACCTACACTTCATTGTCAGATATGGCAACTCGCTAAGACTTGCAACGATAATGGTACCTACCAAGTACCACCTACTTACCTAAGTAAGTAAACAAGTCACGAACAAGTAGCGTTATGTAGTGTTAGCAACCCGTGTTGAATGTTTAAAGTATTTTTATTGTCCGTATGGTGTCTTGTTCGTGAATGACTTAAAGCTAAGTAATACTTAACAGCCACAGGGGTGATACAAAAGCTAAAGCAAAAAGTTAAGCTACGCTTGCCGCGGTTGGTTCTTGGATGGGTGACCAACCATTAAATACTGATACCGGCAAGGACCGATGCGGTTTAACGTGCTTTCCTAGACACGGAGGGATCTTAGTACGTAAAGATGGTCACCCATTCACGGACTAACCGCGGAAACCGTAGCTTAACGGGATCGATCGACCCGCGTGAGAGTACTTAGCCACAAGTCCCATTATAATCATTTTAATTCATAAATTTCATTATTCCATTTAATTATAGGTACAGCCGAAATGTGGGTGTATATTTTGGGTACACCTCTTGGGACACCTCTTCCCCTTTCGGGGAAACGAGGCGTAATGTTATGTCATTTATATTCATTAGGTAAAACATGATTTTTACTTGACTTTGTTTTCTGACCAAACTTGTTTTTCGTGCTTCGACAGTTTTATTATAATTGTCCTGTCCGAAGCGCTGTTTCAACAATATCACACACTCATGTTAATAATTAAATAATTTGCTATATTAAATACTTCATTATTATTTGCTGGACACCTACTTTCCAGTGTAGCAATTTCCATTCTACAGCTCTGTCCAATGCTGATTGCCTGTAGTTACGTATACGTCTCTTCATCGGCGTTTCCCAAAGTTTGTCCATAATATTATCTATAGTAGGTCGCAGGTGTAACAAAATCAGTATAAGCTAGCCTGGCGTCATAGCATACCCAGCCTATAATGTTCCCACAGCTGGGACACACGCTTCTTCTCTTCGAGAGGGCTATAATCTACCACACGGGCCCAGTGCGGGTTGGTAGATGTCACATGTCTTCGAATTTTCGGTTCTAGGACATGCCGATTTAGGTCAACACAACGCGCCGTCGATACGGGCTTGGTCCTTACCGGACAGCGAGCTACCCATTACTCGCTATCCGCAAGCCTGCGCCTACGGTAGCCGGGAATCAGCCTGGGATTCCCAACGCCCAGGGCGTCTCCTGCGGCCGTGAGGGCGCATATACTGCCTCTCCCTCACGTGCGCCGCCTCCCTTTCGCAAGCATTACTGCTTCGCAGAAGGAGGTGACGGCTACCCATGCACTCTCGCTCTGTACCGTGGCCTGGACCAGTGCCGGACGCGAGAGATCGCCGCCGCCGATCGCCTCCACAAGGATACGGCGGCGGCGGTGCTCCGCCCAAGCCGGCCCGACCTCCGCCGTATGCTCCACCGTGTCCTCAGGGCAATCTACGCAGTGGAAACACCCGGGCGTTTCTCCCGCCTTATACGAAATAGGAACCTCCCGAAACAACCGTGTCCTGTGAGGACCTACGTCAGGCAGAAGATGAGGACGTCGTGGCGCCTCTCAATCCACTCCTCAAAAAGGGGACTTACCGCCGCAATCGTGGCGTGCAGAAACTGTAACGGTTTAGGCAGCGCACGCCATGATAGATCTCAGAGGGCAGGAACTTTTGCAACTTACTTGATGTTCTGATGAATAAGTTATGTTACTGCAAATTTTCATCAAAATCCGTTCTGTAATTTTTTTTGAAAGAGTAATAAATATCCATCTATTCCTTCATCCATCCTTTCACGTTTATAGTTTTAGTGAGAAGTAGGATTAGTACGGATTTCTACAGGCTGAATTTAAAATTGGTAGCTTACACCGTAATCTCGGGGTTCAAACTCACAAAAAATATAAAAATAAGATACGGAACATTGTCTCGAAAGTTCAAAGTGATTCAAAGAAAGCGGTTTCCCCGTAGTCCTCAACATCTTATGTTATTTCAACAATAAGAACATCTTGTTGCCTCAGTTCTAAGAAGATTCCCACCATTGGGTGCCATCATTGTTTTAACTACGGTACAGACTTTCCCATTAGAAGAGGTCAAACACACCGTTATTATCTCTGTGAATGTAGATAAGTAAAGAAATGTCACGAAGATCTCTAGTTGGTGTTGATTAGATAAATAAATATCCGAGTGTAAAATTCAACGGCCTAGTTAAAAGTATGAGTAATCCGCCGTAGTACTTAGACAGGTATTCTGTATAGGTAGCCATTCGGTGCTGCAGTGATTGCTATACTTAGTTAAATCTATCAGCCTTTGATGCCTCTACATCTTTAAACTAGCATTTAATCACTATTGATGAGGATGTCCTTATTAGCCGACTACGGCGAAGCAAAAAGGAGGGTTTTGATTTTGACTGGTATTCTATTCTAGGTAGGTATATATTTATGTGGGCATGTACGTAAGTTCATCTGGGGGCCGATTCTACTAACAAAATAGTTTAAAAAACGCAATAGAACCGCAACCGAATCACCACTTTTAAGCGTTTTCTCATTCTACTAAAATGAACAACGGTCCAGCTGCGACACAGCTGCGGTTACGTTTTAGTTACGCCAACGAACGATTGAAACAATGTCAAAACCTATTCTACTAACAAAAACGAACATGAGCGTGACGTTTACTCGTATTCTACTATTATTTTGACACTCGTTAGAATCGAAACAAAACTAAACTTCAGCCGTTCATCTGTCAAAATTAGCGGTTGAACATAGGTTGGTAAATAGCAACTTTTGCCGCATCGATCTAGGATTGATGATGAAACATGATCATTTTATATGGATTTCGGAGGCAGAAATGTTGTGTCAAGTGTACCTATGCAATAATGCTTTTGACCTTACGCGTCGTCAAGTAGTAATGACGTACCGATTCTCCAAAGACCTTGTAAAAGCTTTGGTTGAGATCAGTCCTCACATACCCGTCAATCTTCGTTCTTTTGGTTTCACAGCTTCGGCCAGCTAGGGACATAAAACGAAACGTTCTGCTGAGTTTTTGTTGAAATGTATTTTTGTAACAATAAAATATAGAGGACAAAGTTAATGATAAAATTATGATCATTATGTCTTTTAATTATAGAAAATACTTTTAGTGCCACATATTCGTGTTTAGTAACATTTTTAGATTCAACTTTTTTCTTTGTGGTATTAATAAAACATATTATTTTGGCATGTTGGTAACGCGAGTAATCCGCTGTGTTCCCGCTACAGTTCAGTTGCAATTCGTTTTAAGTTTAGTTTCCATTTTGCTTATGAAATAGTAGAATGACTTTTTATGTAACTATCGAACGGTGATCGAAATCGAACTGTTGTGGAAACACAATAGAATGTGTAACGTTGCAAATTAGTAGAATTGGCCCCCTGTTTCTTTATAACTTCTAAACTACTTATCATTATTTGACAAATGAGGTATCGTTGGAAGCATCTTGATCGCCGCTGATATTAGGCGCTTCAAGAATATATTCTTATTTGAAAGCCGGAGTCGTATACCACCTTAGCCACCTACCTTAACAAAACAATACATTCTGACAGCAGTAAGCGATTATAAGCTTTAGGGTAAAGTGGCATACGATCACAGCTCTTAGTTGAGAATATTTTCTTGTTTCATACTTTTTACAGCGTGATTTTTCAGTAGTCGGGTTTTAGTTTTTGAACGAACTTTTATTTCTCTGTCGACAGATTTCCGTTTGCTTGATCTGGCCACTGCATGATCTTCATTACTAGATTGTCTCAGTTAGGTACTTTAATTTACCCGACGTTGTAGTCTGTCATAAGGTAGATCACTTCTAGAGCTTTGTTGGAACCAATTGTTGCATCTTTCACTTTATTCCAGTCTATCTTAAATCTCTTGTGTGGCTTTTTTTTTTTTTTTGGGTGGGAAATCATCAAATAACTTCTCCCGCTCTGGGTGGAGCGGGAGGGCGTGTCAGACTTTTACTGACTAAAACCCACCCGAGTTCCTTCAGTTGCCTGTGTGTCAGGGGCCACGGTATCTCTTTCGAACAACTCGCACCCCTGGCAGGCATCGGCCCTTGCGGACCCCACCAGTTGATGCTGACTCTCTTTGAGGCGCGCGTGGAACACAACGCGCTGTCAACCCGGGCTTGGTCCTTACCGGACAGCGAGCTACTCATTACTCGCCGTCCGCAAGCCCATCTCTTGTGTGGCTTAATGTACCTAGTTTACCATCACGATTTTAATTAACTTGAATATGAATATAGAAAGCTACCTATATTCGTTGCTTGCTGTGTTCCAATATAAGTTAATGTCATAGGCTAATCACAAAACGATCTGACTTTCTCCAATTATCGTTGTTGACGGTAGTTAATTTATTTTGCAAATAGATTATTACAAAGATTACCTACTTATGAGCTTGCCTGACATGGCCTTCGGCGGGGCAGTATAGCATAATATTTATGTCCCTGTCTGGGCCAGTCTCTCCTTTGCCCATTTCCACCACTTCTAGTAAACTTTATTACTTAAAAAAAGCGTTATATGGACCACGCTTGTACCTACATCTAGAAGACCTATCCAATATATATTTGTATGTATATATGTATCCAATGTACGCTGTAGGTATGCGGGCAATTACTGACATAATCAATGAAGCGGCTTGAAAAATCGTAAAACGTCCATCAAATTGATTTAAAAAACCAACCTGTTCAAGTAAACTTATAATCCTGGGATAATAAACTATCGTCTTATAACAACAAGTTTAAGGTATCCAAAAAAACCTTCAAACTCATTCACGCATCCAAAATTAGGTACCATTAAACCAGATATTAACATTTCTATTACCTGGTAAACATTTGGTAATCGGTGCAAACCTGCTTAATTAATTTGACGCCTCATTGGGATATTGGTTCAATACTGCTTAGGTTTTTTTTTTGGGTGGGAAATCATCAAATAACTTCTCCCGCTCTGGGTGGAGCAGGAGGGCGAGTCAGACTTTACTGACTAAAACCCACCCGTGTTCCCTCAGTTGCCTGTGTGGCAGGGGCCGCGGTATCTCTTTCGAACAACCCGCACCCCTGGCAGGCATCGGCCCTTGCGGACCCCACCAGTTGGTGCTGACATCTCTTTGAGGCGCGCGTGGAACACAACGCGCCGTCGACCCGGGCTTGGTCCTTACCGGACAGCGAGCTACCCATTACTCGCCGTCCGCAAGCCCGCTCCTACGGTGGCCGGAAATCAGCCTGGGATTCCCGACGCCCAGGGCGTCTCATACTCTTTGGTTGCCTTATCATCATATTCTGCCTAGCCTTCTCCCAACTATGTTGCGCTCGGCTTTCAGTCTTTTTATCACGCGTGATCGAGGTCAAGAGCAAGGCTCATATAATAATAAAAAATTATTTAAAAATAACCCGTTTCAGCTGAATACCAATGTTTTACATGGAATGACTGCCTAACCTCCACAACCCAGGAACTGGGTAAAACAATACCCCTTGGTAAGACGGCTGCTTAGGTTACTTCATAATTCAGCCATAATCTTCCCACTGATGGGACACAGGCCTTAGGTGCCTACCTACTGCTCGTGAACGGGGTAAGAACGATTTACACGTAAAATCGTGTGATCTTAAGATAATTATGTTACCTTTATCTCAAAGCATTCGGGGGCGACGCAGAACGCAGCTTGTCTTCGTTTTCCATCTTCTCTATTAGTCGTCATCTTAATAGTCACCTCCTTTCTAGCCATGTCGTCTTTAACACAGTTCATCCATTGTTTTTTGGCCTTCCCTTAATCTTATTCACATTCATACTCAAAACTTTCCTCGCGACATTTCATCATTCATGATGAAAATGTGACGACCGATTTCCACACAACTTTTCAGTCAGCGATGCCACTTTCAGACTTCCTCTTATGTACCTACCTACTCATTTGTTTTTCTATCCATTCGAGTAACATCTCATATCACATGCCTCTTACAATTATCATCTCAACAGCATGCAATTGTCTTTCATTCATCCCAACATTTTGATCTCATGAAGCCACTGATTATATTATGGTCTGCCTACTTAATCATCAATTTTGGAATGAAATCTAACGCCCAGCTGATTCTAAGCCCATAACTGAACAGTAAAATAAATTTCCAATTTGATTCATGACAAATTGATTGTTATTCTGTCACCCAATCGCAACATCTAATATGAGCTCATTTGAAATTTGACAGAAAATTAACCTGATCGCGTGTTATATTAACTTAGATCGTGAGTCGTAACGTCCGTATTTACAGCACCAGTTTTAACTAAATTATTTAGCATCAGTAAAAGCATAGATTACCTACCCACCTATCGTCTTTGTAGAGCTGACCTGTTAAACCTTCTTACGTAGCAAGTACTAGGTTATAACCATACGATTAATCAACTCTAACATCTCATACGCTATGAAAATGCTATAAAACATTAACTGTCTATTCTTGACACTTTTACGAGCTATTTATAAACTCGTAAATATAATTTTATATCTTAACTCAATGCAATAAAGTTGCATATTGATTGACGATGCTGTAAGGCGTCAAGGTTGCTTCATAGACTTTAAATTCCTTTGCTTGTTACTGCAGCTGTTTGAATAGTAAATCTAATAGAATTGTCTATATTAGACCTTAACACAGGGTCGATAGGCTTAAAATAGTCTTAACTATCAGTTTCCAACGGTGAGACATTTTCCAAATGGTTTGAATTCTAGAATTATGAATCACAGAAAATTCCATTGCGTTTGTTCTAAACGTGTTTATGTTTAAATCTTGATATGTATTGTTTAAAGATATAGATTCTTACGCGTTATTCATAGAAACTAAGTTCTCAGTGAAGTCCTAAACGTGCAAATAACAAAATTCAAACGATTGTTGACATCATCATTAATTCATCACGTAGGTAGGAAGATATGCCTAGCAAAAAACTGTTTCGCATAACTGATCCTCAATGTAGAAAATATTTTAAGAACTGCTGTCTAATAAAAATAAACTACGAAAAACGTTGTTCTTGCGTTGTGTTTGTCACACAACAATGAACAAATAAGTATATGTTTTTGCTTCGATTTCAATCAACTAGCTGTCGATTACCTCGCTATTTACTCATACAAACTGCTAAAAAGACGTAACTGCAATTCAAAATAGATAATCCCAACATTATAGAACAGACATCCAATAATATTTTGGCGTTTGTAAAGCCACGGTTGAGTGGACAACGTGAAAGTCCGAACCGCCTCACCTACCAGTCGTACTCATTGTGTAACACATATAGAGCATGCGATTTACTCAATGAAACAACACAAGGGTTCCGTCCCTGAGGTATTTGACCTCTCTGGAGACGAGATTCGCAAAAAACGGGCCTTGAAAACTGGTTCTGACAGGACGGGATGTGATGGAGCAAATATGCGTAAATCAACTGTGCCTTGGTTGTTACTATGCAGTGGAGCGGCTTGAGTTTATCTACCGTTTCAATTCTGGGTAGGTACTTGTAGCTCTGGAATTTTTCGTCAAGTTACGATTTCCTTCAAGAGATAGGTAGATATTAAAGTAAAATTACTTAAATCATTGACTCCAAGCGGCGCCAAAAACTCTACAACCTTAAAAAATCACGATAAAATCCTACCTGCATAACTGCCTTCTCTGCTGTTGTCTAATCATATATTTTTTTCATCTTTCAGTGTTACAACTATGCCGAGCTGAAATTTCGGACTCCTTACCAGAATCATGGTATTCAGCAAACGTAATCAGTGATGGCTTCCAACCCAAACCGATATCGGAGATATTTTCAACAGAATCGCCGTTTTCTTCAACAAATCCGATAGTTGTTTTGCCTAAACAATCCAGTTTAGTGCCAGACGAGATCTTGTTATTATCAACCTTAGCACCTCCTAGAAAGATATCAACGACAGGCTCTTCAGTCGGAGATTTTTCAAAGACGTCTGTAGCAGTGTTACAATCTTCAACGCCACTGCCACAAACGATACAGACAATACCACCGTCTTCGCTACAGACTATACCACCATCGACATTCCAAACGCCTCCGACGTTCTCATCGACGCCATCGACGATACCAGCCTATTCACCGTCACCAGCGCCACAACAACCTCAAATAATTTCCCAGTTTACTGAACAGACCCAACCACCATCGCAACCAGAGTTCTCGATCCAAACAAAGCTGTCACAAACAACTCTTTCAGTACCACAACCCAATTTTGGGCTTCAATCAAAATTGGCACAACGTGAACCAGGCCAGAATCTGCCCG
Source organism: Antitype chi (assembly GCA_947359405.1). Lineage (NCBI taxonomy): Eukaryota > Metazoa > Arthropoda > Insecta > Lepidoptera > Noctuidae > Antitype > Antitype chi. Next base: position 14,246,444 of record OX375818.1, on the reverse strand, counting down.
AACAACAAGTGTCTACCCAACTACAACAATCGCAATCGTCTACATTAGTACCACCGTCAAACTACTTCTTGATTTACCAACAAGCGCCACAGTCCATTCAAGGTTTCCCAGGTGCCACGTCGCAGGAAGTGCCGCAGTTGAGTACAGTTGCTCTAGTTCCTACTACGCGAGGACCATCGACAGTGATCATTCAACCAGTTCCTACGGTGTCTCCACCATCTACTCGTACGGCGCCTCCTACTACGACGACTCCATTGCCAACAACTCGAGTTGAAACGACATCGACTGCAAGGACCACTCGGCCCTGCCAAAACTTCACGAACGTTGCTCCAACGCCGATACCGCGGCTTCCAGCATTAGGTGGATCTCTAAGGATTCGAGTGGTGGCACCCAGTGGGTCTATAACAAACGTCAATTTTAACCCCACTGCTAGAACCACGACTACAAGAAGACCAACTACAACTAGAACCAGAAAGACACCAAGACCTAGGAGGAATAACTATGAGACGTGTACCGACGGCTGTAAGGGCAGGAGAGAGCCAATATGTGCAGCACCGCTTTCAACTGCCTTCCTAAATCCGGACACTTTGAAGGGCTTCCCATCTGTCTGTCATATGGCATGCCACAACTCTTACAGAAAAGATCGTAAGTGTTTATTTTAATTTTATTACTTTAACTACTTACATCTATACATACATACTATATCCAACATCTTCGCCCCAATAAGGGGGGAAAGTGAATGCAACTACATAAATAAAAACAACCAATTACTGCTAAGTACTGTGGCCCTATTACCACATGAGTAGGTACTATTACTATACTCTATGGGCCCTAGTGTAAGTTTGATATAACCATCTCGATCAAACGCATCGGGCGCGTTCGGCGCTCCGATTGGTCCGTCACCAATCCAGGGCCAATAGGAGCGCCAAACGCGCTCGAAGTGTTTGATCGAGATGGTTAAATGAAATTCACACTAAGGCCTCTGTTTTACGTATGTTTTGAATTTATTGGCATGTGCATTGGTTACACTGCCATAAAATCGTGGTACCCTGTTGAACAATGACCACTTCTGTGTATAGTCAGACGGCTTACGTATCAGTGATCGCAGTTTATTGTTATTAGCTGACATTGGAGTCGTCCCTTACCATTTATTAGTTCGAGTACCAGTGGCTAACGAAAATATTTTATTCATGATATCAGTTGCACAGCCAAACCGTTTTTCTTTATTACTTAATTCTTTCGATGCATGTCAGCGCCCAATTTAATTAACAACCTTTTTTGATGCACAAAAACTACATTTTTACTGATCGAACCGGATCTTTATTGGCATTGCAACATACAGGCGTAAACGCTTTACTTTTAAAAAATAACGATTTCCTCAGTCGATGAATGAATAATCAATCTTTAACAGTGCGTATAAACTAGTTTATAAAAACTATTCTGCTTTAAAATATATCGCATTTCCACACTAACAAAACAATGCTAGTAGGTAATACATAGAAAAATATTGCTAACCGTACCAAGTAGATGATTGCAGATAATTGCTAAGCATTACGATACAAATTTATTACCTGAGAATTTTATTACTTACCTGAAAATGTATACTTGTTTGTTTCGTAGTTTTTTACGATGGCAATTAAATCAATCCACAAATTATCTACAAGACATGCCTCTATATTTTTTTTGACCATAATTAGTGTAAGAGCAGCCTAGAATCATTTTTTTTTTTTTTTTTTTTTTTTTTTTTTTTTTTTGTTTTTGGGTGGGAAATCATCAAATAACTTCTCCCGCTCTGGGTGGAGCGGGAGGGCGTGTCAGACTTTTACTGACTAAAACCCACCCGTGTTCCCTCAGTTGCCTGTGTGCCAGAGGCCGCGGTATCTCTTTCGAACAACCCGCACCCCTGGCAGAGCCTAGAATCATTAAACCGTTTTTAAAGTCGTAACTTTAAAATGGTTTAATTATTCTAGGTTTCTAGGAACAGGGTGTACAGACGCCAGCACATCAAGCTACCCCAATCTGTCAAATGTCTTTGATAGATTTACAACTTTAGTACATGATCATAAGGTTCATGTTCAATTGGGAAAATTTGACTGTTCGGGGTAGCTCGATGTGCTGGCGTCTGTACCTAGAGTTCACTCGTCCTCTATAGAAAAGGGAGAATCCTCCGATCATACGGCTTGCAGGTGCGTTGCGCGGTAAACTCTGCTTGCTCGATGTATGCTGCTTGTTGCTTGCTGGATTGTTGTGTGACACCAGTGTCATGTGTAGTTCGCATTTGGCCATGTAGATGCCGCTACATCACTCCCCTCCGGAGACCTAAGGTCGATAGTCAGCTGAGTGAATCATGTATCTTACGATGGTAGCCAGGGCCAGTTTAGGTTCCGTGATGCAGGATTTTTTTGTGACGTCAGTGTGATGCGTAGTTCGCATGTGGCTATATAGATCGGCTACACATTGAAAACCAGAATCAGCCGTTATGGTGATGCTTCTAGTTGTCCAAGGATTTTTGGCACGTGGCAAAAATCGGAACTAACGCCACCATCTTGTTTTTTCAATACAATTTCACAATCAATGCCACTAAAATATTCTTGTAGCACTCTCCGTCCAGCAGTCAGCAGTGCACGTCTTTCGTCTGAGTGATGATGATGATAGATGATATTAACATGTTGTTTCATTCTCAATTTCAGCTTATGAAAAGGTGCTGGACGGTCGTTGTGGCAGACTGCGTACACGCATCAGAACAGTCGACTCCAACACTAAGCTAAAGAGAGAAGAACTGAACAAGGCTCAATACTTCCTTGACAACAGCGGCACTAAAACTATTGTTGAATTCTCAGGTTTAAATAAATAGTATGCTAATTTTTTGTTGGTAAAAATGCAGTCATTTTACATGTTGGTAAAAAAAAACTATGTGATGTATGTTTCACATAATTTTAAGAGAGAAAGATACCGTACCTTTTACGTGTGTTATTTTTTAGAGTTCAATGACACTTGAATGGGGAAAAAATCTTTTCCGGTTTCTCGAAAATCTTATTTAGTTAATTTTGTACTTACATGTGAACATTGTGACATTTATAATGCCAGAGGGCTGAAGTATTTAAATTACGATACAGTTGCAATGGTTATATTCTCCTTCAAAACTAAACAGAATGATCAAACATTAATTTTAGAAACGATTTGTCATCGATATTCTGAAATAGAGTTAGATGTAATTACGTTGAACTAATTTTATTTTACTACGAAATCGTAGGGTAGACATAGAGGCAACAAATACCTACTGTTCTTTATCTGAGCGCTGAAATACTTTAAGATCTTACGTAAAGCTAACTTTCTTGATACGAGATAATGACCGCATAATTGTTCAAAACAATTCCTTCCAAGTTTATTACGAAGTCGTTTGTCAAATAGTTGTTCGTACATCCATTGTTTGGTTTCAACTAACGGTACAAGTACAACACATCATAATACTGTTGAATGGTATATGGCGACATAATAACGGTTTGATAAAAGTTTCTACTCACGATTAATAAAAGTAGGTCACACAATAGGGCCGCGATTTGGTCACCTGCGGGGTAAATGCGTAACACTATTTATATAGTGTTCATGGGTATCAGTTCAATGGCTTTTATTTTGACAGTTCAACAACATTCATCGTGTTACTTACGTTTCTGAGCAGACAAAGTTTTCGAACATTTGAAGCAATCGATTAGCAATATCCTTCAAAAATTATTCAGATTGAGATTGTTAGTGTGTATAGGTAATGAGGATGCTGCAACAGGGTGATGCTACATGACATTCTAAACAACTTTCGCTATGAAAATCATACACGAATTGTAAAAAAAATGCGTGCATGCATGCATCGTAATAGTCTTGTCTACTGTTGTATATGATTATTTTTTTTACATTTCGTATGAGTTTTGTAGACAGTTGTTTAAAATGACCGATAAAATCTCTCTCTTTTGATGAATATTGAAATCTGATTTCTAATATATTAGTGACTGCTCTTTGCCGCCTGCCCGTATTTCGACTGATATGTATAAGTACTTAGTTATATCAATATATTTCTTAAGAATTTTTAGTTTTTATAATTTTTTATAAAAAAAAGAAACTTACTTCTTTTTTTAATTCGAAGACATGTGACATCCATCAACCCGCACTGGGCCCGCGTGGTGGGTTTCGGCCCACTCCCTCTCCAAGAGAGGAGGCCTGTTTCAGCCTGACCCAGCAATACGAACATTATAGGCGGCTTATGTATAATCTTTAATTCTTTAGCTACTTTTGTACTAACATCATCAACTGAATATTCCGTCCATAAAGATGTACATATTTAAGATCTTGTTTAATAATAAATATTGTGTTTTATAATGATCTGTGGTTTTAATAAACAAATTCAATCGTTGTACTTATTAAGAGTTTATTTTCAAAATTACTTTATACAAATTACAGCTTAATTTCTAATATTTACATATTGTTATTACTAAATAATAAATGATAGTCAAGTAAAAATAATGTCCAATTTTAATAAAATTTAAGTCCTCAAATTCATCAGATCAACATAGGATTCGATTAGGGCCTGCCTTTTTTAACTAGGAACTGCGATCACCCGATAAAGTAAGTTCTTCGGAGGCTCTACTGTGAGTTTCTTTGAACCATCTCGGCTTCTCGGTTTAAATATCTGAGGCATATTGTAGCAGAGAATTTGAGGGACAATCTAGATGTAGACCGGGAGCGAAGAGCATTAGCAGTTATGTAATATGTTGATTCGAAGGTTCTCACGCTGCTCGGGGGCGGTTTAAATAAGTTTTTAAGGCATATTGTCAAGTTTTCTACTCGTGCAGTCTTTGGAATCGCTTTACTCAAAAAGCTGTGCTTTTCGCGTGCAGTACAATAATGCATTGAGGATGCTGTTGGGGCTGCCACGCTTTTGTAGTGCCTCGAGTATGTTCTCGGACGCGCAAACTGACGACTTCGCTGCGATCAGACGCAAGCTCTGTTGCACAGAGTGCGTGCCAGCTCCAACAGCTCCTGGTTGTCATTGCTATCTTACACTTTTTGAGCCAGCTGCATGTACCTGCTACTTTACCCCATTATTTTTTTTTCGGTTGTGGCTTCGCACGGTTTGTGCATTTAGCCAGTGTCAAGTAATTTTTCTTTTCGATCAAGTAAATGGCCCGTTACCGGGCACGAAGTTACAAAACAGTCATAGTCGTCTTTAGTCAGTCAAGTCAAAGTTATTGTAAAGCGGTAGTAACTTTACAATAACCTAATATGAGTTTTTGGGGGGAACACGAAAAGTCCACGTTAGTCACTTATTTTCACCTTCACTACACTTGTGCACTCACATGTAACTAAATTGAATAATTCACTACCAAAATTATACAATTTAATTCGCTATTTCACTAAATTTAATGAAAATGAAAATTCGTGCGACATGTTCCAACCGTATCCCGCCAAAAAACCTATACCCCATTTATTATAGCTTTAGAAAAAAGAGGCTCGTAGAAGCAGGAGTGCAAAATTTTTTATTTCAAAGTTAAGTTTTCACTTTTTTAGGTAGATTTTACACAGTACTAAATACTGAGATAAACGAAGTAAAAGTAATGTTTATTTTAAATAATGTTCTATTTACAATAACATCTTCATCACACATTACAAACCTACAACAAAACGAATGAATGAAACAAACGATCACATGATGATTTAAATCTAATTAATATTATAAGGATTTTTTTTTTTACAATACTTAATTTTAAATAACAACTTACGACCCACAATACGTTGGTAAAACTTAGTCGTCATCAGCTAATTTAGTTACTCGGTGTTTTTCACTCCTGCTTCTTTTAGGTTTTTAGCATTGACACTTTAATTTTTTTGGCATAAATCGTAACTGCAACACGTTTTATGTAATTTTGTTACGAAATGTACATTAAAAAGAACCTTTTTTAACTTCTGTCTAATGCTATTGTAAATGGAGTATAGGTAAGACATAGTCTTTTGTAAATATTACTAACATAGCTTGTAAGTAAATTTTTACTAACATTTTGAGTCCTGGATAATTGACAATAAATGTTTTATTATTTTAAGTATATATAATATATATATACGCGTTCGGTGCTCCGATTGATGAAGGACCAACCGGAGCGCCGAATGCGGTTGATGCGTTAAGTCGTGATGGTTCAAAGAAACTCACATTAGGGCCACAGAATAAGCGCGCTCTCACGCGGCATACTTTTTGTAGCTCCTACAATCGCTCATATTACTTTTCTATGACTTACGGTTTGTAGGACGTGTGCATCGATACATTTATTGATCTCTACGTCGTTTTGCTTCCACAAAAAATGGGCGACCAATTGTCTGCGAACGCTCTAACGAATTATCCAAACAGGTAAAATTAAAATTAATTTAGTATAACATGAAGTCGCGCAGTCGTGTCTGTTGGGCTGGGCGACAACGGTACAATTCGTTCAGTTGTTCAAAGAGGTGGATTTTGGTAGGATTTCCTCTTAGTTCGAAATAATTGTGAATTGAGGATGAAAATACAAAGGCCCGCTTGCACCACAAATCACTAAACGCGTTTAGCGCTAAACAAATATTTAAAACATCATTCTGTCTCTGTCACCTTCAAACGATTGACAGAAACAGAGTGATGTTTAAAAACGTTTAGCGGTAAACGTGCTTAGCGATAATGCGTTGGTTTCCTAGGACAGCGGTTCCGTCATATTACAAAGGCCGTCATTAAAACCTGTTTTTTTACAAGCTTTTATTTAACTTGTTCTGCTTGTACTTGTGTGTATGTTAGTTTGTTTAGGACAAATTTTGCAAGCTGAATTAAAACAGCTTCTTCTCTTTCTACGGAGCTGAAATTTCACATGTTGATACTGTTTCGAAGACAATGTATTTTTATCATGTATGACCTGATTCTACACCCAGGAATGGCTGCATACGAAGGAACTCCTTAACGATCAACGGTAGACACGAAATGTATACACTATTTGACATTAAGTTGTCAAAAACGCTCTGTATTTGTATAGGCGTTACTGTGTGTGCGTTCACCGCTTTCTTAGAAAACCTAAGCTTTAGTGGTGCAAGCGAGCCTAAATGTCAGTCTTTTACAAACACTTACTAATATTATAGACATCAAATGAAATAACATATTTTTACAAATAAAAGCCTATTCACGCCGCAACTTCAAAGACACTCGACATATCAAATAACATTTTAGTACAATTACATAGAACTAACTAAAGGCATTCTTATGTTAAAACCTTTGTTGGAAGTTGCCTTGTTGTTGAGAACTGCCACCCTGTTGTTGGCCACCAAACATCATCTGTTGTTGTTGATGGAATTCCTGTTGACCACCGCCGCCTGCGTTGTTGCCTTGATTCGGACCTGGAATACAAATATATAACCGTTAGGATTTTAAATCGCGGGTCACATCATCATCTGCCTAGCCATTACCCAACTATGTTGGGGTCGGCTTCCAGTCTAACCAGATGCAGTTGATTTTTTTTTTAATTCGAGGGTATGATACGTGGAAAAATGTTCGAGATTCAAACTCAAACTCAAAGCATTTATTTCAATTAAACCATTTTCAGGCACTTTTGAATTGTCAAAAAGTTTGATTTAGATTGGAGATTTCATAGACTTATCGCACCTATACTCCATTTGAAATAAGATTAGACGTTTAACTAAACCTATAAACCCCCCCCCCCCTAATATACCCCCCCCCCCCCTATAATTTATACTACCTGAAAAGAATGACTTGAATATTGCTGAATAATTGTATTAAATTCATTATTATTGACATTAATCTGGTCTTAGCTATAATCTATAATTTGTAAGAAAATAATAATATAATAATAATCTTTAATGCATGCTAATTTAGGATGAATTGCAATGCTTGTAAAAGGCTGCTAAGTCATAAGTACTAACACCAGATAACACCAACACTGTACACTTAGTTCGCAATAAACTTTGACTTTGACTTTGACCTTTTTTACAGTCCGATCAACCGATTTTGACTTCTATTGCGTTGGTGGCATGACAAATGGCAGCTGCAGTAAACAGTTGGTATTGTAACTACATTTTTGCTTTTAATGCCATCCTTATGCCTACAGTATAGAAGTCAGAATCAGTTGAACGGACTGTAAAAAAGGTTTGTTTAAATGTCTATTCTTATTTCAAATGGAGTATAGATTAGGGTGATTTTACTGACTGAGCAGAAGATGAAAGTACTTGTAAGTTTTTGGGTAATACAAATATTCTAAGATCAAACTTTCGGGTTTCACGCAACCCATAAAAAACTGTCTTATCATCGACATTAGTTCTAGTCGTAAATCTCGTCGTGAGTACAATTAAAATCTACTAAACTGAATAAAAGATGAAATGTCAATGATTATATAGTGTCTAATGATTTATGGGCTGTTCCAAAAGTATCTAATGTAAATGTAAGATGTGGATCAGAAAACGTACTTGTAGATGACCATTTCTAGTGCCACTAAGCCCATTCTCAAACGGGTGACGGTATCTCAACTTAAACTGGTTGGCAACGGGCATTGCCACCTGCGATGCAACTGGTACTCTCACTTTCAGCCGAAAGACGTCCACTGCTGGACATAGGCCTCCCCCAAACTCCGCCACTTCGACCGATTCTGTGCTTTCCGCATCCAGCGGACTCCTGCAGCCCTCACAAGGTCATCGGTCCACCTTGTGGAAGACCTTCCAACTTTACGTCTTCCGGTACGCGGTCGCCACTCCAGAACCTTCCGGCCCCATCGGCCATCTGTTCTGCGAGCAATGTGCCCTGCCCATTGCCACTTAAGTTTGTCAATTCTTCGGGCTATGTCGGTTACTTTGGTGCTCCTACGGATCTCTTCATTCCTGATTCGATCACGTAGGGAAGCTCCAAGCATAGCCCTCTCCATTGCCCTTTGGGTGACTTTAAGTCTTCTTATGAGGCCCATTGTGAGCGACCACGTTTCGGTTCCATATGTCATCACTGGCAACACGCACTGGTCAAAGACTTTCGTCTTGAGACACTGTGGTATGTAGGACGAGAAGATATTGCGTAGCTTCCCGAACGCTGCCTGCTGCTGAACTAAGTCGGATTCGACGATTGATCTCTTTCTCGAAGTTGGACCTACCTATCTGGACAGTTTGTCCTAGGTAAACGTACTGGTCCACAACTTCGAGTGCAGCGTCTCCGACCGTTATGTGAGTGGGTCTTATATGGGCATTGGACATGACCTTTGTCTTGTCCATGTTCATTTTAAGACTCACTCTTTCGGAAGCTCCACTGAGGTAATCGAGCATTGGTACTCTCACATGGCACAACTCAATTATTAATTTTAGTCATTTCATCATTCATTCAGACACCGCTTTCCGTGCACACGTCTCACAGGATTGAAATAATGAAGTCAAATGATGAAAAAGAAAAAATCTTTTATTTTTACTACCAGCACAGAAGGTATTATCACAGAAAATTTTAGATTCATATCTTAATTGAAAATAATATCAACTATAGACCATTTGTTGCTGCGAAGGAATTACAGCAAGATGATACAATTTTTTTGCCGCGGTAAATTTATGAAAAATTGCGTTGGCAACGACCGTGGGACCTGCACTGCCAGTCGCGCGTGACTGTTTGCGTTGCCGTTGAAAACTAGTTTTCGACTAGTTGCATCGTGTGAAATGTATGTGGTGATTGTTTGCGTCGGCGTTAAAAACTCGTATTATTTTGGTCACCTCGTAGGTGCATAGCCTTACACGATTAAAACACTTATAAGATGTTTTTCATTTGACTATTGATGTTTATAGCCACAATGTTCGTCGATGATTTTACAATTTACAACTTTAAATGTCACCAGGTTTAAAGTTGAAACGGATGAATATGTGAGTGAGTGATTTGGCCTGAACGGGTTTGTTTACACGTTGAACAGATACTTTTGGAACAGACTATACTACGGTCTTTCTACTGATAATGTGACCTTCTATTCAAACTCATGTGTTGACAAAAATAAAATAAAAACTAATAACATACGGTATAATGTACCTGACATTCTCATCCTCTTCGCATTATTTGCTGCGTGGTCGTGATTGTTGGCTTGTACTTGATTTTGTTGTGTCTGAAATACCAACGAAAACCTATATAAATAAAAAGAAAAGTCCTGACTGACTGACTGACTCATCAACGCCCAGCCCAAACCCTTGGACCTAGAAAGCTGAAATTTTGCACAGAGGTTCCCTTTATAATGTAGACAAGGAATAAGGAAGGATTTTTCGAAATTCAACCCCTAACGGAGTTAAATATGGGATGAAAGTTCCGCGAAGACGCTGGTAAAAGCTATTAGTAAATAATACGATACAAATTTAATATTTGCATGTTATGGTATCGTGATCCTGGATCGGTGAAGGGCCAATTAGAGCTCCGAACGCGGTCGTTGCGTAAGTCGAGATGATTAAAAGAAACTCACACTAGGGCCTCTGATTTCGTAGTTAGGGTCTTACTTCTGACATGCGGCGTTACGGCTAACCGTACACATTAAAGGAAGGGAGGATATTTTCCACTTACATTATTTTGTTGTTGTTGTTGTTGTTGTTGCTGTTGTTGATTTTGCCGCGCTTTGGAGTCGCTCTTATCATCCTGGTCATCGTCGGTCAAGAATTCTCTCTTCGGATAAGGGATGGGACACCCAGCGAATACATCCTGAAAATCATTTCAAATTAATGTTGAATCCGACTAATATTATAAATGTGAAAGTTATACCCTCTTATTTATAAACGTTGCTTAAAGTTAAGAGATGTTTAAACGTCAAAAATTTATGGTTAAACAGTCGCTAATCATTACTTAACTTTAAGCAACGTTTATGAATAAGAGGGTGTATGTTTGTGAGTACTCAATCACGCAAAAACGACCGAACGGATTTTGATGAAATTTGATACACAGATAGTTTATAAACCTGGATAAACATATTATACTTTTTATCCCAGTAGTACGTTTCCGTGGGGTAATTACTGCCCTCCACGCGGGCCTAGCCGCTGGGAAAAGCTAAGAGACGTATAAATGTGGACATGTGTGGATGTGTGTGTGTATAATGTGTACTACGACTATTAAATAGTTGAATATAAATTAAAAATATCCTCGTAGGCTAGTATATAAATGATGCATAGTAAATATATTTTAAGTTTATAGAAGTAGCTTTTATTATCAACTAAAATATAGTTTATAATGAAATGTACTGTTCTTATACACTTACGTCACAAGTACCTACTATGTACTATCGAGGAAACATACAACTGACCAATTTGAAAACAAAATCCCGTGCACGCAATGACCATATCTGTTAGCAAGCGTTACTATAGGGGCTGAGAGCTGCAAGCAATAATAGTCTTTACGGTGTATAGATGTTAGTTTCCTCGATAGTACATGGTGTTCTTTGTAACATAAAATCGCTTTTTATTATATTTATGTCAAATTATATTAAAGTGCATGTTAGTATTAATTAAAAACATCTCAATATTACAATAAATTTTAATTAAAAGTTAAACATTATTTTTTATATAGTTTTTAGTTATTCCTGAAAAGTGTGACTATTTGACTTATGTTTTTTAGTCTGCCGACCCTAGTTTAAGAGTAAATAAATAAATAATTTAACAAAAAAGGCCTTTATTTCCTTCGACTGCATGAGATTGCTTCTTGCTTCTTGAGTCTGTTTCCATCTTTTTAAAAAGTTCACTTTTTAGGCAGTCAAGTTTTTTTACTTCGTATTTTTTTTTACATTTCACATTTTTTAGTTACTTAATAATTTTATTTTTGACGTTAATGAGACCTTTTTATGAGACCCTTTATTTTGATACCCCGCTCAATAGGTTTTGAGAAAAAAAAAAAATTAAGACTCAATATGTCACTAACAATCGGTCATTCTTTTTTTCAATATACCCAGTGTCACTCTCACAATTAAGAAGAATCTAACAGCACCTCTCAAGCTGAAATCGATCAAGCCGTTTAGACTACAGAGCATGCCAAAGAAATATACATACATACATACACTCGAAAAACACAACTCTCCTTCTGGCGCAGTCGGGTAATTACACAAAATAAAGTGCCAGCTTGGGTTCGACCCGCGACCTACAAGACGCAGCCGTTAGGCCACCACTGCACATGCCAATGACATTAAGTAAGTGACATAAATGTGTAAGTTAAATGCAATCTTTTTTATCATGGGTTTGCACTATAATTAAATAAATGAAGTATGACCAACATAAAACTCAAAGCATAAATTTACTATGGGCCACTTCCTTTTCTCCAACAGAGTAATTGTTAGAACTCATAATGGCAATATCTTATACTTGTGCTACCAGTGACGAGGGGCGGAATTACGGCCAGGGTAAGCCGTTCCAAAAAAAAACAACAATCACCCCATGATGCAAGCTTAGTTTCCTCAGAGGATAAAACCCCACTTTCACTCATACTGAGTTGGAATCAGAAAATGTTGTAAGGTAATTGGTTTTCTTTGCGCGCTTGCATTTTTTTCAGTAAAACTTAGAAACATAGAAAATAATTGTACTTTGAAATAATGAATGGTGGATCGGTGGGAGGTGGGATTTCTTAAAGGTAAGCCGATGGCAATCGGCTTGTATTAACCCTTCGCCACTGTATGCTACCTACCTGAGTTGGCAGTGGATCTTCAGAGAAATAAGGGTCTTGCATAGCCTGTTCTGATGTGATTCTCCTGTTGGGATCCATTAGTAACAGCCTTTGTAGTAAACTGAAGGCTTTACTGTCAGGTTTTATCTTGTGCCTGTCCATGTATTTACTAAGGGAACAGTTCTGGTAACTGAAAAAAAAAATGCCCAAGTTAACAAAACTATTAAAAGTAGTTTACAGAAGTGTCAATGCCTAGAAATCAGATAAGCTGGGTTATTTCGTAACACACTAACAGTAGCAATGGTTTTCATTTTGACAGTTCAACAACATTAATTGCGTTATTTACGTTGTTGAGCAGACAAATTTTTCGAAGATGTGAAGTAATGGATTGGAAAAATCCTCTCTGGCTGTAATGAATGGTACGGTGGGCTGCATCAATTGGTATTGGTATTTAAATTTTAATACAACTGGAGTACCCAATTGATGCAGCCCACTGTACATGCTGATATTGTCATTAATACTTTAGGTAATTGGACTGGTAATTGAAGAACACTGTTCTTGCTGCTGTATGGTCGACATTGTTGCAATACAGGTTTAACCAGGATGGTACTGGTCAGCCTGCAAAACTCAAACTCAACTCAAACTCAATACATTTATTTCAAATAAACCAATTACAGACACTTTTGAATTGTCAAGGTCGGTGAGGTAGAAAGATGAAGCTAGTTGCCCATTCGAAAGCGTAGGTACCTATGGAGAAGAACAGGCAAGAAACTCCATGATCACTCTTTTAAAATTATGATAATGTTACAAAAAGTTTGTTACATCATTATGTTGAAATTATCAATGTGAGTACGATGTAAAAAGACGTGCACATTAAAAGCGTCTGTAATTAAAACAAAAATAAAATAACAATTCAGAAATTAAAATAAGCCGTGGGAGCTAAGAGATGACCAGTCCCTACTGGCGGCGCCCGTTCACGAACATGACGTATGGATCAGCACCATTCAAAAGATGTATACCTCGACAAGAATTCATTTAATAGTCTACAATAATTGCTCCATATTATTGTGCAGTCACAAAATTTATAACACATTGTGTACTTAATTGTAGCTACGCAATGATACACGAATCCACTGGATGCGAGAAGCACAGAACCAGTGCCAAGTGCTTGGGTGAGGCCTACGTCCAGCAGTGGACGTCTTTCGGCTAAAATGATTATGACGATGTTGATGAACTATACAGTTTACAAGGGTATGAGGAACAGAATGTATAGTTCACTCGTCGTCTATAGAATAGGGAGGCTCCTCAGACCAGACAGGTGTTATATCTGGTGGGCAACTGCCTGACAATTGATGTTGGGACGTTGTATATATGCTAGTAAACTAGCGGTAAACTCTGCTTGCGCGATGCAGGATTTTGCACGATTTCGCACGCATCGATGTACATGCCGCCACAAGTAATAAAATACAAATTGGTGACAGTCAAATGTGTTCTTGTTGCAGTATACATCTTAGTGAGACTGACTGTGCAGAAGCATGGCAAGGTAGAATCAAGACCTGTGCCAGCGAATAGGTGAAGTTAGACAATGTATAAAGATCTACTTACTTGGACCTCTTAAAATCTTTAACTAAAGTAGCATGTTCAGGCATTTTCCTGATATCTTCCCAGTCTTTCTCCTGCGGGAAGCCCATGACATTGAATATCCTGTCCAGTTGGTCATGATGGTAAGGGTTGCTGGTCTTAATATCCTCTTGTCGACAATGGAATATAGGTTCTGATGTCAATAACTCTGCAAATATGCAGCCTATCGCCCAGATGTCTGGAATAATAACAATGTTGTTGATAATAAAACAAATAGTACTGACTGAAACGATCAGGAATAATTGAAGTAGTTACAAGTATATAAATGTGAAATACTGAGCCGAGGCCAATTTTTGCAGGAAGCTGGTCAGAAGCCCTCTTGCTAAAAGAAAAAAAAGTTTGTGCCCTGAACTTTCTTTCCTGTTTTAAAGCAATAAGTATGTTAGTCTCCCACTTCTGGGCAAAAACCTTCCCAAAACTCTTCCAGATTCTTTTCCTGGGCCACCTCAAACCAGCCTTGCAGTATAGGTCTTCATGCCACATCCCCATCAATAAAATATTCAACATAATATACTGGCCATATACAGACAAATCAAGAGAGGAAGAGCAGTCATAGGTTAATAATAAATACCAACAATAGAATAACATATTACATACCAATAGCTTTAGTATAATGTCTTGCACCAAGCAGCAGTTCCGGAGCCCTGTACCAGAATGTGACCACCACAGGATCTAAATCAGCCAGAGGCTTCAATGGTGCATTGAACAGTCTTGCAAAACCCATGTCAGCTATCTTGACTCTGCCTCTCTCTGGGCCTTCACCCATCACCAGAATGTTGGCTGGTTTCTGGAATGATTAAGAACAGTATTAAGGTCAAAACTCAACTGCCTAGCATTTTCCCAACTATATTGTAGTAGGCTTCCCATCTAACCAGTTTTACATATAGGGACTACCTATACTACTATACGATAGACTAATACGATATCCCTTGGTAAGACTAATTGTCAGAATTTTGGATTTAGACAACCTGTAACAACTATAGGAGATCCACAAATGACAACTATAGCTAGCTTAACCTGCTGTCCGAGGCATGGAGGAGTCTTGGTATGTAAAGATGGTCACCCATCCACGGACCAATCCAGGCAACAAATGATATAAATGGTTGAATTTAAAATTAAACCATTTTTTAACCAACTTCAAAAAGATGGGAGGTTAACAATTCAACATGTTTATATGTTATCATTTGAAGATCAAATGTGTGGCCAAAGTAGCTGATATATTGGAAATCACCTTGCGAACCATTTATGCTGTTTTAAAAGAACACAAAGAAAACAAGCCTTATCCACCAAAATGTCCAAAACCCGGCCCAAAACTATCATTCAAAGATAAATATGACGATTTTAGTTTCTCTGTTAAACAAAGAATTGTACACTACATTTTTTTACAGAAATGAACATCCCACCAGTCTAAAGGTTAGTTATAATAACCATTCTTTATCATCAAGTGCACTGTTGTATTCAAGTCTTGACAATATTATTTTAAATTAGTTACCTTACTACTGAGAAACTAAATGTTTAGCAAAATAACAAATTCTACAATTTATAATAGTGCATAAATCATGTATTTATGACAAGTTATTCAATTTAAAATTAAATACATATTTGTATGATACATTATTTCAAGTTCGTTCATTCTTACACCACCTCACTATACAGGTTGAAATTGAAAACATGCGACAAACCGAAATGGGAGATTGTACTCATCATTATGAACAACTTTTACTAAGGGACCAAAGATGCAATCGCGAAAAAAAAACATCTGTTCCCTACATTTATGTTCGCATGACTCGTCAAAATGTAGGGAACAGCTGTTTTTTTTTTGCGATTGCATCTTTGGTCCCTTAGTAAAAGTTGTTCATAATGATGAGTACAATCTCCCATTACGGTTTGTCGCATGTTTTCAATTTCAACCTGTATTTTTTTTGTCAAAAAAGGTAACCCTTCAACTTTCAAGTTACTGAATACAATTAAAAGTTGAACTATAGTAGGTGAACTGATAGCTTCTATGTATATTTTCAGTTAAAACAGATTCAATTACCTACAATGTAGAAGCCTTTATCAAATTACATTCCAGAATCATATGTCTTACAAAATAATAAAAATACTTACCAAATCTCTATGCAAAACCCAGTTGGAATGCAAATAATGTATCCCATCCAAAATCTGATAAAGGAGACTTTTCACCATGCCTTTAGGGACCATTACAGACTTCTTGTTAGCTTTAGCAGCTCTATGGAACTTGATGATGTGCCATAGATCATGTTCTGCATAGTCAAAGAGCAGCCAGACCTTACGGTCAGTGTGTGAGAGGAAAACACGAATGAGGTTTATTACATTTGGATGTTTTAGCTCTCGGAGTAACTGAAAGAAATAGGATTATTAGATATAACTTTGATTCTGCAGTAAATTACTCTGGTTGACCCAAAATTTCATATGCATTACTATTTCAGCACTCAATATTAATAATTTGATAATCAACATAGCAATGGTGCTAGGCTGTAGATAGATTTGGTGACAGTACTTCCCCAAATGAACACCAGCCCTATTGACTTTTTCCACATAACCCCATTCCATTTGGCTGTCTTAAAACTACCAACGTAATAGCTTTTTGTTTTACACAGGCTTTTCTCTGCAATAGATACTTTCAATAGGCTTTAAACTTACCGCAATTTCTCTGCAAGCAGACATAGACAGCCCAGTACCTTCGATTTGCTTCAAGGCATAATAATCCTTAGCATCTGAGCCATCTTTTCTTCTAGCTTTGTATACGTGACCGTATGTACCACGACCCACTTTACAACCCTCAAAATCAAACAGGTCCTCGACTTTTGAGCGTTCGTTTTGAGTCTTCACTTTGAAATCATAATCCATCATCACCGGAGCCATGGTTTTGTTTTGAAAATTATCACCCATCTTTACTTGTCGGATTCAACTTCTCAACTTCTTCATGAATGAGTGAGATATGTTTGTATGTACATTTCGTGTTTTATCTATGGTTATGTATTTGATGAATTATTGAATTCTTTTCAACAAATGCATTATTATTACGCGAAATGCTGATATTTGTTACATGATTATCTGCTTTCCACGGCACACGAACTAAAACAAAACGTTGAATCCGTGGTGGAGTGGAATCACAGATAACTATATACTAGTCGGAGTGGAATGTATTGATTATTTTTTTTTTTTTGTAGGGCATCTCGCAGTTGGCCTTGAGAGGCCGTGACTGCTCAACCGGGCTTTCCTGGGGCTATGATTTAGTATGGCAACGAAGTGGCAGGTATTACGTTTAGTCGGTTAACCAGACGCAAAGAGTACTATAATGTATCGGGTACCGATGCCGCATGTACTGGCCGCTACCTTGTGGTAGTGGTTCTTAGTTCTTATCGTACGTTAGCCTATCGTATGACGTCATAACTTCAAGGTATTTACTCAGTATTTCGGTCTGTACCCGGGCTGTGTACTGGAACACAACTGGTTTTTTTTTTTGTTGTGTATCTCGCAGTTGGCCTTGAGAGGCCATGACTGCTCAACCGGGCTTTCCTGGGGCTGCCATTAAGAAACTAATCTTAACGCCTTCAGCCAGGGCTTACAAACTAAATATTACATACTAAGCGACTGCACGCTGAGGGCACCCCCTGTGGGGTACGGACCTCGGCTCAGGGCGTTACTGATAGGGGGACAGCTATCACTATTGGGGACAGGCTGGATCAAAATTTTGGTAAATTCTTAATGGGCTGCCATGCCAGGAAAGCCCGGTTGAGCAGTCACGGCCTCTCAAGGCAAGGCCAACTGCGAGATGCCCAACAAAAAAAATTACGTAGTCTATGCCCTGAGAAGGGTCCACTCTTTTGAAATTAATGCGGTCAATGGTTGGAAAAATTGATTATGACATACCACAGAATACAAATACCCCAGGTGATAGACACATGACAGGTCCTCGACCTCGACATGATAATAGTCAAATATTTAGCGGTTTACGTTATGAACCGGTAAGTTTTCGAGTTTTCCGACGATAGCATTTACAGCTTTGGGTCAGTGGGTCGTCTTCTTTGTTGTTGATTGAGTGAAGTTTGCGTACATGTACCCTTATCGCAGTGATAATAAACTGTACTATTTTGCATTGGTACCTAGTGAAAGATGTACAACAGGTGTTGTATTGAACAATGTAGTAGTAAACGAAAGGATGTTAGAATGTATTCGTTTCCTAATAGGGAGATGCCACGCAAAAATTGGCTTCTGAGCATTAACAATGATTATTTGAGTAGCTTAAGTGCATCACATCTTCACATACGATGTGTGTGCCAGAAACACTTCGAAAAAAGGTTCATTAAATGAGAGGCAGCGGCTCAAAGCCTATGCTTATCCTTCATTGTTTTCGGCCGACGAAATTTCCTCAGGAATACCAACAAGATTTGACGGTTCGTACAAAATCAAAAGTCATTTATTCAAATGCTGAGAGTCAGCTCTTTTTGAACGTCAAAATAAAATTACTGACAGTCCCCCCAAAAACGCCCGCCCTTCACCACTTCCTAGTTCTTTAGCTGGGAAGAAGAAGTAGCGCGACAAACTCCCCAGCAGCACAGCTGTCTGTTAAGTTAGAAGAACTTGATTCGATACAATAATAGGTAATTAAAATACTGAAACACAAAAAAATCAATACCTGTTAATCTAGCTAGTACAATGAGTAGGTATATTCCATTTCAACCCACTCAAGTTATTGTAGCCGGCATTACTTTTTACATGAGCTTCTAACAGGTTGTCATAACTTTACTAGGTATGGGGTAATTATTGCAATTTTTTAATTATTTATTTTTTCTTTATTACTAAATGTGACCTCGATCACGCCTGATGGAAAGCGATTGGTGAGGTCTATAATGGATCGAGCGTGCGCAGAAAATGTTCACTCTTGTTTTGAAGGTAGACGGGTTAAATGTGGAAAGGAACATAGACGCAGACAGAGAGTTCCACATTTTGGCTGTGCCCATAATAAATGTGGATATTAATCAAATGCGCATATTAATCAAATTAGACTGTCTCCAACCAGCAGAACTATTGGCAAACAGTATTGATCAACCCTCTACACACATGCATCCATCCTCTCAAACTTTCTGGTTTTTAATATTAGTAGGAGTAGTAGGATGTAGAATACTAATGTAGGTACCAACACATTTCTTTTTTCAGATATTTTTCAGAATCATGATCATAAGTATACTTGGAAAACAAAACATGAAGACCATAGTTATGCCCGTCTGCCTGGTAAGACTGCTATTTTAATTATAACTATACAAAATATATTCATGTGTCATAATCTGCCTATAATGTTCCCAATGCTAGGATACAGGCTACCTCTTCGTGAGAGGGTGTAGGCTGTAATCCGTAATAATAATAGGTAGATGTCACACTTTTGATCCTAAGACAAGCCAGTTTCCACTCTGTTTTCATTCAACGATTTGAGAGTAGTGGTGATGAAATAATGTACATAAAGTAAAAAGCCTGCTAGGGATCGAATCCACGAACTACAACTCGTAAGTTGCAGCCATTACCTGCGTCACCGCTGCTCTCCACCTACTGGGCCCCAACAATATAAAAAACAAAAAAAAAATGTGTACGAGTACCATCGACACGAAAAGAAGAAGAAGAAGACCGCTGCTCTCATCCATATGGTCCTGCTGATTATTATATTTAAACATCAGTAGACTTTGCGATTTTGCGGCACGAGGACATTTATGAAAATAATAATGTACTGTAATTAAGATATCTCACATAAATGCAATGCATTTGATGGAAATGTAACAGGGTATTGCCTACTAACTCTGGTAGTTGATTTTAAATTCTGTATATATTTCTATAGGTTTAAAAATTACTTACCTATGCTAAATATTTACGCATCAATCATCAACAATGCTTTCAACAAAGAAGGTGTCAAGGTAGGTTTTGTTTCTGGTAGAAAAAAAAGAAAATGAATTGGTTAATATTGGTATATCAAATTAATATATTTATATTCCTAGAAGTGCCTTGTATTGAACACTACTACACAGTAGGTACAGACGCCAGCACATCAAGCTACTACAATCTGTCAAATTTCTTTCATAGATTTTCAACTTTATCACATATGCTTAAGGTTCATGTTTAATTGGGAAAATTTGACAGTTTGGGGTAGCTTGATGTGCTGGCGTCTGTACAAGTTACAGCTTTTTTTTAACCAGGAAAACATTTCACCTTAAGTACCTACCTAGGTAGTACCTATGTCTACAAATAGTGTAAAAAATTGTTGAAAAAGTATTTATTGTGTTGTTTTATTTACATATTTCTCAGTAATTCCCTCTAAGTACTTAGTATGCTACCAATGAGCTCTTAAAAACCTTTCGGTTTTTATTACTGCTTACAGCAAAAAAAAAAATAGAAATCTGAATACAGTACAACGGGGTAATTGAGGGCATTTAGTGCACAGAACACATACTCAAGAGATTTAGTGTGAGGTTTTGCCAAAAATGCAACACTTTTCAGATTTTATAGGTAAACAAAGAAACGTCAAGAAATATCACTGTCAAAATAACAGGACAGTGCTACAAAACATTTTATCAGTAAAAAAATAATAAACATATATGTATTAAAAGTTAAATATGAATAGGCAAACAAAACAATGTTTTGTGTAGTGCGAAAAAACTGATGTACACACTGCTACACACCAAGATAGACATTTCCAGTTTACGCTGATCTCGCACTGTACGGAAATCCTGTACAATGCAAAGTCAGCTTCACTGGAAATGTATAGCTTGATGTGTAGCCGTGTGTACGATTCGTCTTATTGCAGACAGAGTAAAATCGTCCATTCTTTGGACAAAGCTGCAGGCTTAGCATGATGCTTGCTATTTCTACTCTACTGTGGAATAGAAATCGCTTGTCTCTATTTCTCGGTTAAAAACTGTCAAAAGTCTATACGGAAACGTCATTTTAGTCTATTCTTTTGACGACAAAACACTTGTCTACGGCTCTCTCGTGCTAAGCCTGCTGGTTTTAGGGCCTTCTTTCTTGGGAGAACTCAGGGTATGGGTTGTTTTGTGTTCTGTACCTAGCTGTTTTGGCAGCACAATCTCCTAAAGTCCAATATTCGTCCTTAAGCCAAGTCTTGTATGTCTGCTAGTAGACATTGATCACCATATTTCTGTGGCACTCATAGATTTTCGAGGCCGTTTTGACAGGCGACAATCTGTCGGCGGGGTTGGTAGCCTTCAATCAAAGGACCCGGTTGAGGCTCCATTTTTCAATTAACAACTAAAACAAGGAAATATAACAACCAACAACAACATGAAAGACTAAACACAATGATAATGAAGCACAATAATAAACAGCGAAAAACAAGATCAAGGAAAGAAAAATAATGAAATGAAAATATGCGAGTTTGACATTTTGAAAACGTTTGGAACTCCTGCAGAGTTGCCACTATGATATAATATTTTGTACGAGAAAATCTTCTTTGAGTAACATTTAAAACCGATAATCTTTTAAATTATTTACGGCATAATATTGTTTAACCCTAGAGTAGTCGCGTGGTCTACATATGTAATCCACTCATACAAAATTACAAATTTCCAAAAATCGGATAGCGCCACTTATTTTATCCTTCGGGTACTTTAAGTTGAATAGTTGACGCACGCGCTCAATGCGGCGCAAGCGTTGGTTGCGCGTGGTTGTGAAACAGGAGCAGCGCAAAGTCCGCGGTCTACGAGTGTATGCCGTGCGACCTATTACGTAAGTATTTTTGCTGTAGTTGTTGCTTTTATTTTATGCAAGTAATTACATTTAGATTTTATTGTATAGTTAGTCAGCTTATTTATTATTTATTGCATTATGTATATTAATGTTTTTGTTTATTTTTGCAGGTAATTTGTACATGTATGTATTCCATGCTAGTAGCTTCTATGTTTATGAGTTCATGTGCATTGAAATTGAAAAGCATTATTCAGTATAAAATTCACTCATAATGGAAGTCTCTGGATCTAGTAGATAAAATGTGCTCACTTTATGACGTCTCCAGGAATTCAAGAAGATGGCCTGTTACAGTCTTCTATGACCTGATCAACCTCAGTGCCTTCAACGCACTATGCATACATTCGGCAAATAAAAACTTTGAATTTGTTCGACGCCGTGATTTCTTCATTGAATTGGCTCTAGCTTAGATGAAACCCCTGGCTCAGCAAAGACTGGACAAAAAAACGTTGCCAAGAAGTCTGTCTTTCAAAATAAAGGATTTTCTGGGTCTTCCGCAACAAGAAAACCAGCCATCGACACCAGGACCGATACGGAGGAATTACGTTGGTCGTTGCCATGACTGCGGTAGAGCTCGCAATAGAAGCACTCGAAAGATGTGCAAATCATGCAGAAAGTTTATATGTCCTGACCATTCCAAGATAGTGTGCTTATCTTGTTCACAAAATAGCAGTTAGATTACAATAATAACATATAGTTTTTCTTTTATCTCATCTAATGTAAACTTTGTGATATTTTGTTAAAAAAAGAGGCATTTTATGTTTTAGTTGATTTTTTGAGCATAGAAGTTATGTAATTATGTTTTGTTGAATATTTTTAATAGAAAACTCTTAGATATTAAGATTTAAAAACAAATAAACAGGTATTTTGAATGTATTGTCTACTTTCTTTTGTCATAATTATTGTATACCCATGTAGACCACGCGACCAAACAAGTCACTTTTGGGTACGCGACCACTGTAGGGTTAAATTACTGTTTCTAAAATCAGTACATAAAAGAAAATCTAACCTCTTTTTTAGCTATTGTATGTAAATTACCATAGGTATTTTTTTGAGCTGCTATCATCTTTGTTTATTAACTAAATTAGAGATTTGGAGACAGATCATTTTTTTAAAATTTCCTTTGGAATCGGAATATACTCTACTGTTGACAATTTCTGCTCACCATTAATTTTCTGTATACGGGAGTGAGTCATCTGAGGAATTTTTATTTTTCGTTTTTCTTGCAGTTTTTGCATCGCATTCCGTCCTTCTAAATGCCGCTTGTCTCAAATCTGTCACTGTCCACATTAGGTACACACGGCTCCACATCAAGCTATTCATTTCCAGTTTATGCTGATCACGCGGTATAGGATTTCCGTACAGTGCGAGATCAGCATAAACTGGAAATTTATAGTTTGATGTGTCACCATGTGTACCACACTACCACACATACCACAGTTAGACACTACTACTAGTTAATACACATGGACCGACTTTAGTCTACCGTCTCGCCGTCGACTAATGTCACTTCTTATGTACGGACGCCAGCACATCAAGCTATCCCAAACTGTCATATTTTCCCAAATGAACATGAACCCTAAGCTTTTACAATAAAGTTGAAAATCTATCAAAGAAATTTGACAGATTGGGATAGCTTGACCTGCTGGCGTCCGTACCTAAAAGAATATTTAACTTTAGACCTCTTAAATGGTCTTAGATTTTTTTAGAACGGTGTTCATACACACACAACATATTTTATCACAATCAATTTAATAAAATTGTAGCAAATCTTGTCCGACTAACAAAATCGGCGATTCTCAGCTTCATTAATAATTATGTTCTACAAGGTTTTGTCTATGCACGGTAAAATCTACCCTTTTTTCATGTTTTGCGCAAAGCGTTGCAGAAAGTGAAAGAAAGTATTGTCTATGTCGGGTAGTTTCCTTTGCTTCAGTACCTTACAAAACAGATAAAAAGGTGCTGCCAATTAACAATGAATTCTCAGATGTTTTGGAGAAAGAGATAAAAATGGTAGCCAGATAACGAATTTCCACAAGAGATAAATAAATTAAGAATTCAGGATATTCCATTCAAAGATACCTCCAATAAAAACGACTTGTTGAAGCGGTTGATAGCCAAGCCAAGACAGCTTGCCTTATTTTTTTTGCACCTTGGACAGGTTAGGCTGGTTAGGTTTTTTTATTGCTATTACTACCATACTCATACAGAAATTGGAGTTACTTTGTTGACCTAAGCAAGAAAGTTAAAGAATAAATATTTTTAACACCCTGGAGAGATTTTTGTTTTGACAATTTAATTAAGAAATGAGAGAGCCAGGCTAGGTTCCGTCCCTAGGTTGGTGCCTTGTGAACCTAGGCATAAATCCGGGGCTGGGGGCCACCGCCGGCTGTATAATGTCTATAAAACAAAGTGCACAGGCACTTAATGTTAATTTTGTCAGAGCTGTATTCTGTAATAGGAACTGACGCCAACACATCAAGCTATCACAAACTCAAATTTTACCAATTGAACGTGAACCATAATTTTTTAACAATAAGTAATAAAGTTGAAAAACTATCAAATAAAGACAGATTCGGATAGCTTGTTGTGCTGGCTTCTGTACTTACTGTGCCGTAAAACATTTTAATATACCTATTATTGTAATGAATGTCACCTGCACTGCACCCTAATTGCGTAACTCACGATTAATCATAATCTGTTTCGTTTTGAAACAGTGCTACACCATTGCTTCATATGTTCGAAAAATGTGTCTGCTCAACAACGTTAATTAACGCAATGAATATTGTTGAACTGTCAAAATGAAACAGATTATGATTAATCGTATGTTACGCAATTAGGGTGCTGGTTGTTTAATTGGATTGGGTTTCACGGCCAAGATTACAATCGTTAAAATTGCTTTTCCACTGAACCATCAAGGGAATAGCCAAGGGTACATAGAAAAAGAAGGATTACTAGCGCCAACCCCTTTTTGCTTGCTTTTGTTTTTAATTATCACAATAAAACTATTATTTACGTACAAACAACATAAAATCTACTATGGATTACTACAGTACAACTTTTACGTCAGAATGGCCTGTTTTCCTCAGTTATTTAGTTTCTGTCGGGAGGCAAATAATAATAATAAATTAATTTATTTCAGAACCAGTCCTTATGCATGCATTGTGACATTAAAATATTAGATAAAATAAGAGTTAATTAAGTGATTACAACAAAAGATTAAACGTTACGAAATAATCAATAAAAACATTAATTACAAAAAAAAAGTACGTACAATAAAGCATGTTTCATCTTAGTCTAAATATAGGTTTATTTCCGGATTTCTCAACATGGAGCCTGGTCCAGTACCGCATTATTGGGCAATACAGATCCAGATCCATCCTCCACGCGACCAGCTGAAGGTAGCTGTTGGAACTGCCTCGTATGCGGCGCATCAGGGGCACAACTCTCTTGCGAATAATCGACACAAATGCATTTATGTTGGCGCCCGCAAACGTACTGGACGCACTGAGGCAGCTTCATCAGCGTCCTGAAGGCATTATTGTAAAGAACACGCAGGGTGTCGTTCGATTTTTTCGTATGGTCGATCCATAGGCTGCACGTGCTGCACCATCTCACGGCGTGCAGCGCAGCGCGGCGCGGCGCGGTGCGGCGGCGGCACGTCCCCATGTTAATTATTAATCTGGCTATTTTAAAACCTGATATTAGCAACACTGATCACGACATCTTTCTTGACATGTGGCTGTTGGCAACATTGGCAATGCGCCATCTGCAGCAGTCTGTCAAACTACTGTCACAGTTCGAAATAGTTCGAAGTTACTCTGTTCGTGAAATGGTGTTTTTTGTGTTTTCAATAGAAAATATCGAGATTGTTCTTCTTTAAGATTAGTAAAAGTGAAAGTATATTCAGAAAGAGCGTGACTTTGGTTTTATTAGTAATATATTTGATTTAACGGTGCAACCATGGAGCCCTGCGGAGACGAAGATACTAACTTCTCCGATGTTATCGATAATTTAATGAACTTGTTTGGCAAAGTCATGAGTAAAGACGTGATTTCAGCTGTTGTTGAGAGTTGCGAGGGAGATTGTAAGTAGAAAACCATCAAACAATAATAGTTAAATTAGAGTGAAATGCAACTGTGCATGTCGAGACTTCCGATTTACTGCGCGGCGCAGTAAATTATTAGGCGTTTGGAACGCAGTTTCCATGTTATCGGTCAATAAATGAAACCTATACTGTACGTAGTTAGGTTGGTAGTTACAGAATGCTAATATGAGGAACAAGGATGACAGACATAGGTGCACTTTTCGTAAAATCTATATTCATAGGGGGTGTGGTGGAGCTCATTCCATTTCTGAGGACCCTGGCGGCCGGACATTCATCATGGAGGGCATGCTGGTAGATATCCAATTGATTATTTATATCCAATTCTTAAATAACATGATTTATCTGCTAATATTGTGTAAAGATAACAACAACAGTGATGTTTTTGTTGTTATTAGTATCATGTGCTGCTTATTATCATAAACAATGAACATGTTTTATAAAGTTTTATCATGTTATTGGTTTTATCTATTACACAATATGTATATGCAGCTAGGGCATTGTGAGGGGTGCGGGGACTGTTTTCTGCATTCTCTTCGCACCTTTCCCTCCGCTGCTCCCCTCTGTCTGGGTCCGTTTCAGTCAATAGCTATTTAAAACGGGGTTGCATCAATACCTGTACATAATAGATGAGTCTGAAGGGGTTGCTTTGTTTGATTGAAGGTGGGGGCCTTGTGTAGGGTAATCAATCGTTCATGACGTTCTTTTACAACAAGGAATCTTTGTGAATGTTAAGTTAGTTCCATTTTAAATTCTAACTCTTTATTACTACTCACAAGTTTATTTGAATAAGTTTTTATTTGTTTTGATTTCTTTTTTTCTCGATTTCAAAGCCGTGAATTTAATGCTTGAATGCATTAAATTCACTGCATACTCAAACAATAAAGCAACTTAGTCAATGTTAAGCTACATTTTGGGTATTGAATTGTAACTCTTTATTACTACCAACAAGTTTATTTGAATAAGCTTTTGAGGATTTTTGCTTTTATTCGGTGCAAAGCTTAATTATGTATTAAAAATCTAGTATTAGGGTGTATAAATCCTATCTTACCTACATATACTACATCCGTACGCAAAATACGCGCTTTGACGTGGAGTTGCGGATAACAGCCCGTATTACCTACATATATTACATACGTACATTATATTTATAGCCTTTATTTTAATTGTAAAATAATTGGAAATAAAGTTATTAATTAATTATTTATTAATACTTTGTGGAGTAAAAAGTTAAAAATAAAAACAAATTAGTTCCCTTGTCATGTTTTTGAAAGGTAATATTAATAGAATGGTCCAATGCTCATGCACAGCTAGCACCTTTTGTGTTTTCATAAAAACTTTACAAATCCATGCAATTTTTTTTCCATTAATTATGAGCAGTGATCGGAGTTGGTACATTGATTTGGGGTCAATGAACTGGCACGTATATATTAGTATGGATATGCCTCCGGGATTCTGGGATTTTGAAATTATTAAGATTTTTTTGCAATTGTGTTTTTTCAATAAAGATGTTGATTTTGATCTAAACTGCTTTTTATTTCATTTTCACCTGTTTTCATATTCATAAAAAGTTATTGCATTGAATGCGAAAAAATATTAAGAAGTATAAAGATATATATTATTTTATTTATTTATTCATGAATAGTCACAATTACAAGCAGCAGATAATAAACTTACAAGAAATAACTTCTAAATTAGTCATATTATGTAAGTTTCGAACAGTAAGATTAACTTTATTATTTGATAAATAAGAAAAAAACAATTTTAAATATTTATCTATTGCATTCTATCAATTTTTAATATAGTAGTTTAAAAATCCTTACTTTCACAATATTTGATTAAATCCCGTAAGTACCAAAATGAAATCCTGGAAAAAAGGCTTATCCATGTTCTGATTTCTATGAAATAGTCTCTGAATATTCATTCATGATGTGAGTACGTAAAATCAATCTACCTACTCCGATCACTGATTATGAGATTCTATTGGCCAATTGCTAAACATTGCTTGCATTTTTTTTTATAAATGTAAGTGACATTTAACTGTAGACAGGATCATTAGGTGGTATGAGGATTAATTTGAACGTGTTTTTCGCCGGTTGTTGAAGTATTGGAAATATGTATTTTGAATTTAAAAAAAAAGCTTGTTCTTCTGATTATTAAATATGCTTCAGTCTCCCTCATAAAACTCTGTTATTGCCCTATTAGACTAATAGCATGTTAAGCAACACAAAACGGACTGAGTTCACCTTATAGGATTTAGAAAAATAATTTTAATAGTTTACTTTATAATAATTATTTAAGAATAGAAGATATACTAAATATAGAATATATCAATCCTTGTTTCTCCATAGTATTCCCGTAAAAATATAGATACTAGAATATATAAAATAATTAGGTAGAATAATCATAAGCAAGCATTAGCAAACAAATACACATTTAGTTGTGAGTAACCATTGTAACCCAATCATTTGTTAGGGAACAAACCATACTAACTGGTTATTGAGTGTGCCCTGTACCATAAATGCTGAATTGCTCCAGTGCATGTACCTTTAATAAACACAATTAGGTACTAGCTTACAAAACCTAAATAAAAAACATTTACCTACTCAATTTAAATAACTTTATGTTGACATTCATACTCACTTCATCATAAATATTTGGTAAACGACAGAGTAAACTGACATAATAACTGAAAATGAATCATTTTGCTTTGCCACATTATAGGAAAAAATAAAGAACAATGAATTAAGTTAATTGATACAATCTCAATTCAATTAAACATTGAGTTATACCTACAGTTAATTGATGAGTTACACCTTCAGTTAATTGATGAGATCATGAGATGAGAGAAAGTTTTTTTTATAGTGGGCGGAAATAGTAATGCATAATAATAATATAAAATCCCCTAACCAAAGTCTGTGATAATTCTGGGAAAATCCCCTGACCATAGTCTGTGGTAATTGTGGGGAAATCCCTTGTTAGTAATTATATGCTTGCTGCAAAGAAACCATTTTAGTTATTCTGTCTCATTGGCTCTTGTTATGGCACTTAACAAACAAATCACCTGATTGTACATGTATGTCTTTTCACATTTTTTATAAATTATGTTTTTATTCTTAGTGAACCTCTCTGTGGATGCAATCATGAATATGACAAACGATGGCAATGTAATAACAGAAGAGGAAGAATCAACAGCTACAAATCAACATATAACATCCACACAAACAATACAACCTTCTTCAACCGCACAAAATATTCAACTTTCTGCAACCAGCCCTCCTTTTCAACCTTCAACAACCAACCAACCTATTCAACCAACAACTTCATATGCATTTTCTGCTGCTCAACCACCACAGAATACTGGTGCTATACCGAAAACACCCCAAAAGGCAATCCAACATGTTGCAGGCTTCTGGACTGATCAAATCAAAGAAATCCTAAACAACCATAATCAAGGCAACAGAACATTGATTCTCATGCGGGGTGCACCTGGTAGCGGAAAGTCGCATTTGGCCCGACAATTAGTAGACATGATGGTTGGCGCTAGTCTCAACAATTATAAAACCCATATTTTGACAACAGATGACTATTTCATGGTCAGGGGCCAATACCAATATGAGAAGTATAAACTGTCGGAAGCACATTCATGGAATCAAACCAGAGCTAGAAATGCTTGCATAGTGGGATTGAGCCCTGTCTTTATCGACAACACTAACATTGAGCTGTGGGAAATGGAACCTTATGTAAGAGAAGGAGTCAGAAACGGCTACATTATTCAAGTGGTGGAACCAAAAACGCCATGGGCAAAGAAAGCTAACCAGCTAGCCAGGAAAAACACCCACGATGTGCCTTTGTTTAACATTAAAAGAATGTTGGACAATTACCGTGACGGTGTTACTGGTGATATTTTGAGGCAGACATATGGTTTAGCATATCCTGCGGATAAGGTTCCTCCCGTAAAGCGGACAGTTCCTCCAATCGTTCAAGAAGAGCCAGCTCCAAAGCCTGATGCTATCATTAAAGAGCAGACCGCTACATCTACTACTTTAAAAACTGTTGCTAACACTCAGTTTTTTCGGTCCTCGACATCAACAGTGAACGTTCAGACGCAGCAAGTATTTACAATCGTCAATCCAGAACAGCAAAATGATCATTGCAACTTGAAACCACAAGTGGACATGGCAATCAAGGAAGATAATACAGAATTAGACATCAAGGAAGAGAATACAGATGTAGACATCAAGGAAGAGAAAACAGATCAGAATTATCATTGGACAGATGAAGAACAACTTAAGCTCGAATTCTTTACAGAAGCTCAGAAACAGCTTGAAGAAATTGAGAAAGTAGAAAAAGAATGGGACAATGGTGACAATTGGGATACTGATGAACAAGGTTTAGTAAAAGGATGTGCGTCTAAGGCAGCTTCAAAAATACCTGCAAGTGCTACTATTACAACTTCTTTGCCTGATGCCAAACCACAAAGAAAATCTAATTTGTCTCCTGCTGAAACTCCATCACTAAAATCTGCGGGATCTTTGATGAAAAACGTAAATGAATGTGATGATTGGAGCAAAATATCAATGTATATGCCGTCATGGGGCGATTCATCTGAAACGTCAGCTTCTGTTGCTAACCAAGATGTTCCCATTGAAACAACATCTAGCGGCACATGTATGGAAATTGGAGATACAAATCTTAATGGTAAATACAAAGTTCTCACTGCCACAGCACGTAACATTAATCAATTTCATATATCATTTAACCGTGAAAAGATCCCACAAAAACGGATGCTCGATAAAAGCAGCATGACTAATGAAGTACTCATCACCAACGCCTATAGGTGTCCAAATGAAGAAAAACATTTCATTGCTTTTAGAAAGCTTTTCAAGAACATCGCGCGTTCGGATCTGCGGGACATTTTCGATAAATGTTGCGGTGATGTAAATTGGAGTGTGGAAATTGTACTTGATGGAATGAACAACAATCAGTTCAAAACTGTTGAGACTGAAGAACTATCAGATCCAGAAGAAGAAAGTATGGAACAATGTGCATGTTTGGCTAGTTACGATATTATACCCGATGTAGCTACACCACATGCAGTAAAAGCTACACCAATAGAAGAGAAAGTACCAGTAGCGGCGAACGGTTCGCAGTCCCAAAAGAAGAAACGTGATGTAACAATGTCCGAAGAAACCATTCAAATGAAACGCCAGATTGAGCAGAATGTGGTCATCGCAGATAATCATTATTCGAAACATTGCCTCAAGATAAGGAAGATACGCCGTGGAGAGCCCAATCTAAGTGAGAACAACTTTGAGGAACCTGAAGCTTCGATGTTGTCAGCTGAAGCTACACCATTTGCATCTAACTACTTCAGCGACAACATCGATATAAGTGATGAAGAGGACGATTCTAGTGACATTGACGATGACGTTATGGTTACGATTAATTTGGGGAGCGCTTTCATAGCAGAGTTAGATGAAAAGTTTGGCAGACAAGATATGCAATACCCAGCCTACATTGTGCCTAGGATTAGCATCCCAAAGTCTAGGTTGAACGAAATTAATGCTATATGGATGGAATCATTGACATTTCAGCTCGACGAGCATGCGAAACAAACTGCAGAAATGTTGCAGCAGGACGAGGATTTCGCAAGGTGAGAATCATAATATATTAAAAAACTAACTTAGGAACATTGTAGATAATATAGAGCCGATTATAATTTAAAGCTGCTTTTGCTGATTACGACCTTACGCTTCACTCAGCGGACGATCTAAGCGTTTTCATGACGAGTGCGGCTGATGTCTTTGGGTTTTCAAATAATCTCTGCAGATCTGTTATAAAATTAAGCCTTAGACTAACCTTCGGAGATTTTAGACATGAGTTTTCTCGTAATTAGCAGCGTTTTTTAAATCTAATGTCTCTGCTGTAGTAATACCACCCTGTTATTGTCCCAATGGTGGGCAATGGTCTCTTCTCATACACGAAGGCACGAGCTTTGATTATCACGCTTGCTCAAAACGTGGGTTGGCGATTTCAGACTTATACTAGGTGAATTTTTAGTCACCGTTTAAATTTTTAAGGGTCATAGTACCCGTGAAATTGAACAACTTTCTCCAAGGAACATGGGCCGAAATATGAAAAAAAAAATCGGACCTCCCATGCAAAATCATTAGTCAGCTGATCGATTTTGTATGGGAGGTACGATTTTTTTTTTCATATTTCGGCCCATGTTCCTTGGAGAAAGTTGTTCAATTTCACGGGTACTATGACCCTGAAAAATTTAAACGGTGACTAAAAATTCACCTAGTATATCTCTTTCTCTGCTGTGTCTTCATATATATTTTGCTCTCATTTAGACAAATCGCGATGAAGGAGGCGGAGTTATCTCTCGCCGGCAAAGAACCAGAGGTCCCAGACTTCAAAGAAATCATGGACATGGATATGGCGTTCGCCATTTACCAGAAAGATGTGGGTGAATGGCGCAACAATATGCCAACTGATTTGGCAGCTAAGATGACCAGGGACAAGCTGTACAATTTGTTCCCAGAGGTTGATAAGGACACCCTGACTGAGTTGCTGATGGCTCATAACAATAATTTCAATGCTACGGTTGAGGTAATTGTGCACTTTTTACATTATTAGTGATTAACCTTGCCGACGAAATAAATACTAAATATTTAGTTTAATTGATTCTTGATTAAGTTTGAGGCTCTCCCGTTGTACAGCCAAGCGCACATCAGTGATAACTATTTGACATTGACAGCGCTTTTACGTTGTAGTAGCGTAAGGACGTTTTTCATAGTGCAAATGTTACGACTGAAATGCTCTGACTTTACTATAGACCGCAGCAGTCATGTGGCGTCTTACCGTCTTGTAAATTTTCATTGCTCTTTACAACAAAAGTATTATAATTAAGTACATCATAAATTCTTAATGTTGTATTCAGGTTTTTGGTTTATGATTAGGTCCTGCTAATGTCTACTGGCCGCAATGACGTACTTGAACAAGAGAATGGGATTAACAAATTCGTATTAACGGAAGAAATGAAAGTCAAGGAAAAGATGATGGAAGAGCAGAAAAAGGTACAGTCCTTGCAATTTACAAGCGTGCTTTCCTGAAATATCACAACCATACGGGTTGACCTCAGATTCATTTTTATACAGTCGAATTATTTCAATTCGTACTGACAGTTAATAAAAGAAAACAACTTTATCTTAAAACAGAATTGAGTCATAATAATTAATTATACTTCATACATATACTATCTATTAGTACTGTTGACTCATCGTGATACTTACATACATATAATCAGCTACTGTATTGCCAAAATAAATACTGGTATTTTTAACCTTAACTCCATTGAAATACAGTTCAGTTTCTTTTGCTTTTTGCAACAGAAACTGTTTCATGTCATTAAATTAGTTTATTTTTATTTATTTTATCTTAATTTGCACAGAGGTTGCAATTGGAATGTGGCAACAACGTGAACGTTTTTCATTCGTTTATTGAAATTTTTTGCAGGAACTTTCTGAGACAGACTGGCCGTTGCTGTCCAAGGGTGAAAAAGTGGACATGGCAACTGTGGACGCTTATCGTGAAGAGGCTGACAACCATCTTGCTCGTCGTAATCTGTGAGTAGATTTTAAGGGCTGATGAAAATGATGGATCCATGTCTTACTATTGTAAAAATAAGCAAAATAAGTTCACTGCAGACGTGCAGTGAACTTATTTTGCCTTGACAAGATGATGATGCAAGGCTTATGTCGATAAGCCTTTCCAAAAAAATAAATAAACGGGAAAGTCTATTGATAAGATTTAATCTAATCGGCTGTCACATGGTTGGGAGACAATACTGATATTTTTATTGCATAAGAATCTGATTCGAAATCTGGCTATAGGTACCTTATAAAATTCTTAATAAAAAAATGCAAGTCTCCTGTCAAAACTTCATGCTGCATACTACACTCGCGAGCAATAAACTGGAATCCACTTAAGCGGTGCAAGTCCGAAAGTCTGACAACCAGTCTTACCAAGGGGTATCGTATTGCCCAGTAAATGGGTTGTGTAGGTCAGATAGGCAGTGTCCATGTAAAGTACTGGTATTCAGTTGAATCCGGTTTTACCGCAAGCCGACCCCAACATAGTTGGGAAAAGGCTAGGCAGATGATGATTGGTCATTCCGAATTGAGCTGTAATCGATTTTAGCATTTTACATCCGTTCTGAATTAGCGTGAGTGCGACAACGATGTCCCATGAATCGTCATCTATGACGTCATGACGTACGCCATTTTGAGATAACACCGATATCACCGTGAGCGGCTGTCAAAAATGACAGTTAATTGTGATTTTGGCTATGGCCGCCACCTCATTATTTATGGTGGATATACCTAGATTTGCGTTACGGGCGTTCCGAATTGTTGACAGCTCTCTGTTATAACCGTGACAACTAAATCGGAACGCTAATTATTGATGTGAGAGATTATGGCATAATTCTGAATTCAGCCCTACTTTCAAATATAATGCTATAAGAACGTCATTCGCCGGTTTTCAGGCGCTATGTGCCGGCCACTGCTCTTTTAAGCAACCATAGCTTAATAATTTCTTCGAATGTTTAACAGGAATTACCAAAAAGCTCAGGACTACATTCGCCGTGGAATGACTCAAGTGGCCACCTACTACTCCGAGATCGCTAACTTCCATAAACAAAAGTATGAGCATGCCAATGGGTTGGCTGTGGCATCCCTGATGCAAGTAAGTTGACAATTTTAGACAATTGTAAGGTGCTCTTCTAGATTTTTAAGGTTATATTTAGATTTAGGCTTAGATGAGCCTGAGTTGAGCCCTTGTCGCATACGGTCGCCTTTGCTCGCGCGCACAAATGTTGACTTACCCGTCTGGCTTCGAAATCAAACCGTGTTTTTGTGCGTCAAATCAAAATGAAATGCCCAAATTGAATAAGTCAACAGTAAAAAGGATACCGATGCGATGTCAGCTGCTACCCTTGAGGTTGGCATGGGAAAAGACAAACCAACTCCTCTGTACATAATCAACTCACACATCAACAGTTGTACCTCGAAAGCCATCAGATTCTTCACAGGGATATTGAACTTGATTAGAAAAAAACCAAGAGAATGTCCGCTTATAATACTCGGCAACTTTAACGCTAATATTGGTCGACAAGTTACACAAAATTTCTAACGCATAGGGTTGATCCAACAAAACCTACACCATGAAGTTTCCAACTACAACGGCGAACTATTACTGGATATAGCGAACAGGGAAAAACAAATTGAAACGACAAAAGCTAGATCATCATGCAGAATAAAATGGTCGAACGGCACTAAAAAATCGCAATTGGAACACATCATGACGTCACACGCAACATAAAAACTCTTTCACTTCATTAAAGGTGAACCCTGGCTGCATCTCCGACTATAAAATAATCTGGGGACTGGTAAGACAAAAGAGAATTGTAAACAAAAACCAAAAAACTAAACACAATACCCATAAGCAACGGCAAGGTACGAATGAAACAACAATTGAGGCCAAGCATTTCAACCATAAACAATGCAACTATGCCGCGCTCAATAGAAATTCTACCAAAACAAAATACCAAGAATGCATAACAAAAAACTAGCAAATATAGGAATCACCCCAACAGATGAAAACATCGAAATACCCTGGAACACCATTACGGCGGTATTAAAAGCCGCTGCCCAGGAAACTGACTCTTCAGCCAATGTACTCAAGGGATCATCGATTAGTCCTCGCTAACCTACAAAAAGCCAAATTCCTACAGAGTAGACAACCGGATAACCTTAATAGGCATAACCGAGTAAAAGAATGCCAGACGCCACTCCAAAGGGTTAAATATCTGGAAAAACAAAAAACATGCAGAACCT
Organism: Antitype chi; assembly: GCA_947359405.1. Classification (NCBI taxonomy): domain Eukaryota; kingdom Metazoa; phylum Arthropoda; class Insecta; order Lepidoptera; family Noctuidae; genus Antitype; species Antitype chi. The sequence continues at coordinate 14,210,371 of OX375818.1, read as the reverse complement.
GCTTCACCGGACTAGGGAAAATTCACCCTGCAAAACGCATGCAAATGCTCTACTGATTCTACAAGAAAAGCAAACAGCAAAAAAACCGCCAAACAAGAATCGCGTACATACCAAATGGGAAGAAATACTAAAAAAAGTCTGAGGGCTTTCATATACCAACGGTTAATATAACAAAACTGATAATCGAACTACACTGCGAAGGACCAACGGTGGATGGGAATCATCAATAAAATGCGAAACGGGACAGCCCTCCGAACGGACCAAGCTGTACAAAGCGATGCACAGTATGTCGACTAGAACATGCTAGCTGGACAGAAATCGTTATCAAACACTCGAAAACAAAGTGTCGTTTAACGTAAACAACACCATAGAGGCGCTAATTCTAGGAATTGTTTTCGTTTAACACTGTGGATTTGTTTTGTTTGAAATGTGTAAGTACCCTTTATTGTGTAAATCACAAATGCACATTTATTCAGTTGCAATTTAGCACTACGTTGGTTAACATCTCCAAAGAAATTTTGTGATTGAATCTATTTTACTAGTGATGGATTATATACTAGAAGGTATGTATATTTTTATTATATATACATGATAAAGTAATTTTAACTGTGTAAATTTATAAAAGAAACCTACCCTCATACGTCTTTCAAGGCGTAATTTTTCTAACTTTCAAAGGTTTGTTGGAGGGTAACTAAAAACCCCCCAGTCTACCCCAGTTTACTTTTTTTTTCTAAAGGTAGCTACATATTTAAGCTTTTAAATAATGTATATTTTTTACCCCGAACACAGTCCAACATGGTTTTATTTTTATTTTTCAGAAGTTACATACAAACTTACTCGTATGGAATTTTTTCAAGAGTGGGTCAAATTAGATAAAAAGGATAAAAATTATTTAATGCTAAGGTATATAAAGCAGAAATGGAGCTTGGAGGATGTTGTAGATACATCAGAAAAAGAAATTAAATTACAAATATCAAGATTTTCGGCAAAATTGACTGAAAAAATGAATTCTTGTCGATTCGATAAAAAAAGGATGTTGGAGAAAAATAAGACGTGGCTGGAAGGTGCAGACTTAGAGTTTAAGGTTGCTTTTCACAGACCACAGGCTTCCACATCGGCACCGCTTAAGCTACATCCTGGAAGACCGCCAATAGATTTCGAAAATGCTTCTGAGAAAACTAAAAAACGCCGCGTAGAAGAACTCGTTAGTGAGCGTAGCGCAAGTGAGCTAACGTTAGCTGCTGAGATAGCTCATAGAAAGGCAGGATACAGGAATGTAGCAAAAGCTATTAGAAGTAGCAACAGCCCAGCCAAGGGTAACCAATCCACGTCGGAATCTTGTGTTGGTGGCAGACAATTAAGTAGTGATGAAGCTTTAGCGTATTATATAGACTCTAAGTGCACCACTCACTCTTACAAGCAGACAAGGAAGTGGTCTATGAAGGCGGGACATCGAGCCTTTGATTGTCTCTTACACATAAGTTATCGCTTAGATTTTAAGAAATGGCAAGCAAGGTCAAAAGCTGATAAGGATCATTTAAAATTACGTTCGGAAATTATTAAAGATAAGTTTAAGAAAGAGTTAGGTTTAATTGTAGACAAGCCAAAACCGGGATATGGGAATTCAAATGACGGAAACACTGCCCGTAGGTTTTTTTCAAACGCAGCTCTAAGTTCTGAAATTACGGGATTAGACGTAGATTTAATTAAAAAACTCGGTATTTTGTTAACAACTTTGTCTTCTGGTTATGATATTGATTTAAATAAACTCGCGAAATATTGTTCAGTTATAAAAACGCTTTATTTAAGTCTGTATTCGTGGTACTACATGCCAGTTACTTTACACAAAATACTTGTGCCTAGCACTGAAGTAGTCAAATCTTCACTTCTTCCCATAGGACAACTATCGGAAGAAGCGCAAGAGGCTCGCAATAAAGATTGTCGTCGTTTCCGCGAGCACCACACTAGGAAAAGGTCACGTATTGCCACGAACACAGACTTGTTGCATATGCTTCTATTAACGTCTGATCCTTTGATTAATTCCCTTAGAGAAGTCCCTGTTAAAAGGTTGAATAAATTACCCGCAGAAGTTTTAGACATGATTATCCCGCCTTCACAGCCACTATTACAGGTACCAAGTAACCTTGATCATACTGATGAAAATTATTTGATACCTGATTCATCTGAATCTGAATGTGAGAGTGATTAATTATAAATTGGTATTAGGACTTACTATAATTATATTTAATATTTATTTATATAATACTTACAAAAATCTTATTCGGTTTATATGTTTTTTTAGATATAATCAGGTTGTAAATAGAAATTTCTAGTACTTGTACATAATATTAACATAAGTTCTTAGTGGTATTTGCATTTCATTTGAATTTATTTCTGCATTTTCATAAAAAAATAAAAAATCAATTTAGATGACTTTTTTGACGTATCTAATGAGATTGTAAGTAGTAATTTTCAGCCTTTTACATAATGTAACGTTTTGTTTTTGTATTTGTAATGTTTTTGTAGTTATTTTTTGCATAAATTCATTTTAATTTAGTGTGTATCATTAATTTTAAATAATTAAACCGGTCATTATAATATTTATATTTTTTAATTCATACCAATAACACCAGAACTCAGGAAAAATAATATTTTTGGCTTATTTTCATTCATCATAAGTGATATAAGTCAAAAAATATTTCTGTCCAGCTAGCATGTTCTAGTCGACACACTGTGCGATGCCCCAAATACTACAAAAAGCTGTAACTAAACACATGAATAAAGCCTGGACTCAGAACACTGTTTCCGATACCTGGTTTGAGACCGTACAGGGCCCCAATTCTGTATGGTTATAATGATTCCCCGCAGAATCTTACTACCTTCAAAATACGTCAATATCGTGTTTTTTAGAAACCAATGTAACGGTAAGGAATCGAAATGTCATTTTCTGTATGTTCCAAGACAATTTCTCGATATTATTAATACGATATTAGCAGAAGTCGTGTGTGATTGACATGGTTTTGAGTAAGGAATCGTTAAGTGATCATAAAAAGAAAATGCACCAAATCTTGACTGAAAAACCGTAACAAAACGCATCAAGAACCACAGGATGTGTTACTTAGCACACTTCTTCAGACGGGATAAACCACACCTATTGCATGCAGCAAATCAGTATAAGGCTAAATCTACGAAGGTCGGACGACTTATTTACACGTGGAACAACAACCTAAAACAGGACATGAAATACTTCGACATGGGAATCACGTTCTCGAAGGACAAAGCTGGAGATAGAAACAAGATCAAGAAAGCGGCTAGCGATATCTACAAAAAAACAGAAACTGATAGCAGCAAGAACTCAGAAGACGACTATAAAAACAACAACACAGAACATAGCGAAGCAACGGCATAGAAAAGAGACAAGAAAACAGTTGAACCTACCCAAGAAGCTCGACCTGAATCAACATGCCGGCGACGTCGTGAAAAGATGGCTATATAGCGTTATGCCCTCCTATAAATTAATACCACCCGTCTCTCCACTAGGCCAATGCTTACTCAAGGATGCATATCCGGTAGGCTCGCAATCCTTTTGCTATTCTAAGGGCACGTCTACCTGACCATTACTGCGCCCGCCGGTCTACATCTTTATATGTAATGGCCTCTGTAACACCATGAAGCATGAGGTTCCAGGGGCTAGTGCAAATCTTGGGGGTAATTCCATTAATAAAGTCTAGTCAAGCCACGCTGGGATCGGTGCATTTCATTCATTATATTTAGATTTAGGTTCAGATAGATAACAAAAACCTTTGACGACTTACATTATTTCCTTCAGACTTTTTACGGTGAAGGAAAACATCACGAGGAAACCGACATGTCCTAGAACTATAAATTCGAAGACATGTGATATCTTCCAACACGCACTGGGCCGGCGTGGTTGATTACGGCCCGCTCCCTCTCACAGAGAGGAGGCCTGAGTCCCAGCCGTGGGAACATTATAGTCTAATTATGCGTATTTACCAGACCAGCAGACTTAGCACGAGAATCGTTGACAAGTGTTTTGTCGTCGGAAGAGTAGACAAAAATAACGTTTACATATAGACAGTTGACAGTTTTTCACCTATAAATGTAGACAACCGATTTCTATTCTACAGTAAAGTAGAAATAGAAAGCGTTGCTATGCCTGCTGGTAGAATATGACGGAAACTCACTATGTATAACTATCACCTGTTTGTAATCGTATTCTTGGAAATACATAATATTCTTATTATTTTCATATTTCTAGATACAAAAGTAACTTTCATATCCAATTTTCCAGTTCCATGCCATGAAGAATCCTGACTGCACTACCATTGACCTGCATTACTTGCGCGTGAAGGAAGCAAGGGAATCATTGGACGTGTTCATAGATACGCACATTTCGAAGCTCCGTGATGAAGGCAAAACCCGCAACCAGATGCTGTTCTTCATCACAGGACGAGGCAGCCATAGCCGGGGACGTGCTCGTATAAAACCAGCCACGATTGAACGCCTGCAGCAACGCGGCCTTGGGTACGTAATCCTATCCTACTAATAAATGCGAAAGTAACTATGTCTGCATGTCTGTCGGTTTGTTACGCTTTCACACCTAAACCGCTGAACCGATCGTCATGAAATTTGGCAGAGATATAGCCTGGGATATGGAGAATGACATAGGCTACTTTTTTACGCGATAACCGACATCCATGCGGGCGGAGTCGCGGGCAAATGCTAGTATTATATATGTGCAAGTTTGTGAGGACGGATAGATGGATGGTTGGATGTTTGTTACTCTTTCACGCAATAAGTACTGAACGGATTTGGATGAGATTTGGCACACAGGTAGTTTATAACCTGGATTAACACAGGATCCTTTTATCCCGGTACGTTCCCGTGGCATAATTTCCGACGTCCACGCGGCGAAGTTGCTGGCAAAAGCTTGCCTATACCAATAATAAAGCTTTTCGTCGGTTAATTATTTATTAAGGTGGAAGCGTCAGGGTAGCCCGCGAAATTCAAATTTTGTTACGTTTTTTGCAATTTGCAGGTCAGTATCAGGTTGTATGGTGATCTAAATATGATTCGCGACCGTATCAAATAAGGCTTTTCAGAATCATAATCATTAGAATCAGCAATACAACTGTATAAGTTAGAATTGCCTTCAAATGTCATAATTTCATGAAATAGTCATTCTTTAGAGTAATATGAACTTATAGAGATGTATTGCTGATTCTAATGATTATGATTCTGTAAAGCCATATTTGATACGGTCGCGAATCATATTTAGATCACCATACAACCTGACAGTGACCTGGAAATTGCAAAAAACGTAACAAAATTTGAATTTCGCGGGCTACCTTGGCGCTTCCACCTTAAACAGATTTTTGCAGTCTTTGAATTTAGAATGCGGTTTTCCTGTATTCACATTGACAGAATGAATTATACTTATCTTTATTCAAACAATGTTTATTCTGTTTTGCCAATACAAGCTAACTTTAAGGGGAACCTAGTCGCGGGCTCGAACTCACTGGTGGGCCTAGCTAAAAATCACGCTGTCTCACCAGGCTTCGTGTCCGACAGAGATAGTATCAGTGATGAGCACTTAGACGCAAGTCTACACGCACAACGTTTTTGAGTGAGATGCAGGATCATTTATATTAAAAAAATCGCGAAAAAATTAAGAAAAGTCCTTTGGAAGATTGGGTTTTATGAAAACGCCAATGCATAAATCAATGACCAATAAAGTTTATTGAACTTTTCCATAATTTAACTTTGTCGGTACCGACTTGGTTTTGGAGATTTTACACTTATTTTATTACTTAAACACGCCCAAAGTTAAGTAAAATTAGCAAGCAAATCGAATCTTTGTTGGCTCCTAACTTTTTAATGGCTTTTTATTTTAGTATTCTGTTGCCATACAGAAAATATTAATAATGAGACAAAACGATATCATATTTTACTTTGGATGTGCCATGTCAGGCAGTGGAGTAAAAAACTCCCGAAGTTTGTATGCATAAATGTGGACTAGGTTCACCTTAAGGTCTATTATTGCTTTAAGACTAATGTGAAACCGAGATAGTTTTCAAAAATCAAAATCAAAATATTTTATTTCACATAAGCCTGCATGGGCACTTATGAAACGTCAGAAGCTAGGTGCACGGTTCCAATTTGTCGTTTCCTATGGAGAAGAGCCGGCAAGAAACTCCACGGTTACTCTTTTAAAAATAATTGGCTTTTACAATGTTTTCAAATTACAGTGATAATAGGTATGGGAGGACAGTGCAGGCCAGTCAATAAGTACCAGGTACTTAGAGGAATGAAAATACAGAATAGAAAAACGTCTACAAATCTAGTCTCTAAGGCCTACAACGTTCTCTCATTCACAATATGTAAAAGAATCTACCTATATAAAATGAATCTATTTGAACCAAGTGACCATGCTATGGCAACTAGGAGTAAAATCAGAATTCCGTTTTTTTATTGAAAACAGCGCCATCTATCATAACGTTAAGGGAAAAAAATATTCAATGATTGCGGTGTTGCTATGGCTAAATATATCTTTCCTATGCTGGGAGTTTCCTTTCCAATGAAACAATATAAATCAAGAAATAAAATTGTGATCACATGTTATTCTTGTAGTTAATCTTGAGAAATAACAGAATATATAAATTCGACCCTATAGAGGTTTTTATTAGCAGCACAATAATACAGAAGTTATGTTTTGTTATATAAAACGTGTAAAATTTTGTTTTTGTATGGGCACACTTAAATTGCAAATGGCTGGCTGCGTGTGAGTGTCGTGGTCGTGCGCATTTATTTTCCTTTTGCAAATGCAATAAAGTTCTTGTTGTTTTGCAACTTATACATCTGCTATCCACGTTGAGGTCAGCTACCGTTCGTCCGTGTTGCTGTGCCACGTTACAAATCATTCGTTCGCTCGTGTTGTGAACACCGTATTGTAAACAATATCCAGAATTTGTGAAGTTACTGTGGACTCTACGCGTATGCTCTTTAGAGTTTGGACTTGTAATTATTGCGAATAGTGAACAGTGAATTTCAACCATATCACAAAATTCTTGCTGTGTACCCAAAGACTAGAATAGTGTGTGTACCTGAATGTGCTGTGGTTAGGAGAAACAGTTAATCGACACTACCTAAAGCATAAAGGGAGAAAAAGGAGAACACAAAATCGTGTACTAAATGTGTATTTTTTGTAATAATAAATATAATTTTATACAACTATGTATTGTGTTTTAGAATTCCTTTAAAATTCTTCCCATAAGCGCCACATGACATATAAGTACGTACGTACCTAATATGCAACGTACAGTACAGTAGCTATATTACACAGCGACTTACCTATCTATACATACATATTTATATTCATTAGTTCCGTTAACGAAAAACTAGATGGCGCTACGTTTGACACTTCCTAATATTAAAAAAAAGTTGCGAGCTGCCTGTCTATTGCCAGTATACTATTGTAGTCTTTGCAAGTGACATGATTTCGATGACAATCACTGAAAATAAATAGTAGGTAGTAAAATTGATGTATAATGTCAAATAATGACGAGAATATGTCAGACATTGTAAAAAAAAAATAATAATAAAAAGAATAAAAATTAACATTGCAATTTGGGAGCAGTTAATAGACTTTCACACGGTTTTGCTGTTAATGAGGTACCAGGGAAGCCACATGTGCAGAAGGAATTAATGCCAAACTTCCCTGTCTTCAACGTAGTCTTTTATCTTATAATATGCTTTTTTGATAAGGACACGTTTGATGTGAGTTTTAAACTTTCCATCGCTAAGTTCTGTAACCGACTTTGGCAACTTGTTATAGAAGCGGATACTGTTTATTATTTTTAGTTTACATACTGGAAGTTTTTGAAATAGAAATAGAAATAATATTTATTTGCATAAAACATGGTATATAAAGTTGGTTTAAGTACATTATAGAGCATACATGTTTAGCTTAAATAATAGCATGCAAATATTGTTGGTTACATTTAAAAATGTTTCCCGTCAGTAAATTCTTTAATGCTGTAAAAGTTATTCGTTTTTAACCATTCATATAGTTTTTTTTTGAACAATCTAAGATCTAAAGTCTAGTTTGTCTAGTGGCAAAGCGTGACTATACAAATAGGCCTAGTAAAGTTGACAGCTTAAGTATCTATCTATATATGTACTAAAACACAACGTCATTTATCTTTCCTTTAGTGCGATTATGACCATTAATGGATCTTGAGTGCAAAACATGTTAATCGGATTAATCAGATTACAGTGTTTATTTTAATTCATTGATCTGATAAGTTTCCGTGGTCGTGCGCACAGTTATTAAATTTTAGTAACGAACCATTATTTTTTTCCTTTTACATAATATAAATCAAAATCGATTTCGTGTTTGTACGCTTAGATATTTTAAACTACGCAACGGATTTTAGTGCGGTTTTAATTAATAGACAGTGATTCAGTGAGTGACTCTTCGCTATTTGTTTTGAAAATAACGAATGTACACTGTTATGTTTTAATTTAATGTAATGTAATTGACTTTGTCTGAAAATAAATGAATTATGAATATTGTTTGCCTGCTTCCTACAGATCTTTTTTTATCTTTTTCAGGTATTCCTTAAAGAATCCAGGCCTGCTTGCTGCTAAAGTGAACGTCAACACCAAGTTGACGTACCAAGTATCTGTTCCCTAGGGAACGTGAAACCAAGACGACGACACGTTCTTCTTCAAAAGACCGTGTCGCGTCTTGCTTGTGTTCGATGGCGCTTTCACAATGTCCAAAGGCAAAGAATATCCGGTTTTTGTCCCCGTTCTAGCCACGTACGGCCCAGTAGTCTACCGCTTCCGTGCCTGCACTAATTTCAGGTTTACCATCGAACTTTCATTTTGGCCCAAATCGGATAATGTAGATGTCCTTATGAAACTGGCGCGTGCTACATTCATTTACGATCCCCCGGGTGTATTTGTTTGTTTAAACCCAACGAGTATTTATCGTTACCGACCAGTAATGTACCCTGCCTTGCCGGTGATGCCGCCAGTTATAACCAAGCTACCTGTAGTAACCTGGCCACGCTTAAATATCTTTGTGTGATTCTGTAGGAATCTAACGTGTGTCACATTTTACGCATATTTTTAATCAGTAGGGTTCGTAGTTTTTAGAATCGCTGTCTATGTTAAACAAGAATTGATGTTTTGATAATAATAATTGTTAATATCGACGGTCCATATGTATAATCCCTTAACTACAATTGACAAATTTTACAGGAGACCGCTTCAAAGTTTCAAACACGTATACATCATGTTCTATATAATGTAATGTCATGATGGATTTAAAGTGCATTTTGTCATCATAGACTTATTTTTGTTAAACTAAACAATAACGTCGTCTGGCCTGGAGGTCACGAACACAAAACATACAAATCACTTATCTACCATTTGGGGTATTGTACGTAGAGACCGTCGATATGGTAACAACGCTTTAAGAGGTCCTCGGTAAATAAAAAAAACCGAGTTTTCACGAGATTTTGATAACATTTCACAGCACTGTATAGGCATGCATTTGGGCCACAAGTCCACGACCCAATTGTATCGCAAAACATCTAGAATAAGTTGTAAATGTTTGCTCAAAAAGTACATTTTAGTTTATATTTTATAAGTATTACCTAAAAATAGAAATTTACAAAAAAAAATATGTACGTAACAATTATTTTCTACCGCCATTGTATACAATTCGACCAATTTTAACAGCCTAAATATCCAGTTTGAAGAAGTAGCTTATGCACAAAGTATGAACGTAAAGATAATCAACAGCTTTGTAATGTAAGCAAACAGCTAATGGGGCATATGACGTCATTGTAATCACAAATTAGAACTTGATACTATATCGCTTTTTTTTTAGACCGCTGAAGATGTTAAACACAACTATTTACTATTTTCATGAATTGTTCCATTTTGCTAAATCTATAACTGAGATAGCTTATTTGCCCACACAAGCTCGATATATATCGTCCCGTATGTTTTCTATGCGATAATTTAGCTTCGTATGTCTCATCCGTTTAGCACTAGTGCGATATCGTTTTGCGAAATACCACAAGATATATCGAACCTGTGTTGCCAGCTTTTGAAACCTTATTATTAATAATATTAGTCATCTACTATAAGTTTATTTTCTGTGATTGTTACAGGATGTTAACTTTAACTTTTTGACCGCCTCGTCAAAAAAGCAAAAACGTGCCCTCGGCGCCAAACGGCTTTATTTACGTATAAGTCTGTCAGGTATTCGTGACCGTGGCGTGCTGGGCACATTTTGGTTTGTCGGCTATACACGACCGTGGCGATCAAGAGGTTATAAAAAGTTATTATGAATCCTGCAATCACACATCGAATTAATTGTATTTGGTTTAAACTTTTTTATATCTTCTCTTAGTATGAACCGTCCATTCCCCTAAAAGCTACCTTCCAATATTCCCTCCCTAGTGTAAAATCAATTCTAAGTAAAATCAATATTATTCCTATTAATTGAAGATTCTATCGTTGTATCTGAAGTTATGTCATACTTCATTAAAAATATATTTTTCTCTTTACCTGTACATATTTGTATCGTTTAACTCCTGACGTTATGTCTTATAATCTTAGTAATATCAGTTGCACATAAATATATTCATTATTCATGTATATTTCTACTCTTGTGGACCACATTTCAATCTCCATTCATATCGTACCTCATTAAGTATTCTCACGTACAAACCTTTTTTTAGGAAAGAAAGAGTATATTCGTAAGATAGTTTAATCTACAGACGACATGATAATTATCATCGAATTTTATTTTTATTACATTCACAAGATAAATAACAACACGTACTTGTTGTCTGTAGGACTCTTTTCATTAAATAAATAAGTTTCTAACTTGAGTATACAATGGACACTGAAAATGGCATGTTGAACCTTACGTGGTCAGCCCAAGAGCGATATTTGTATAGAAGAAAACATAAAAAGCAATGATGATTGTGCCAAATGGGCACCATATGATTAAATTTGTATCTTCTAATATCATAAAAGAACAGCTAATGAGATTTTAGATTGTGATGATGCCTTTATTGAAAAAAGTATCTCAAGGCTGAAAGTTAATAAGTATTCACTTTTTCATCACATGGACTGAAAGTGTATTTTGTCGAAATTATTGAAATTGGGCTTTTTGGCCAAATCCGCTTTAAAAATTTTACGACCCCTTTTAATTATAGTGGACTAAACAGGCGTGTTTTTGAAGGTTTATTGACAGTTATAAATCGTCGAAATACTATATAGGCCGTTGGCAATGCCATTCTTAAAATCGAACAAACATGTTTAAACGTAGTGAAAAATACTAAATATTTTGGTGTCTATGCTTATTACTGTTATATTCCTTATCGTAGGGCTACTGCCACTTTTTGAAATGTTGTCTATGACCGTTCATACACGGATTTTAGATAAAAAAGTAAGATGATAGATTTAATTTACGGATTTACTTAGGGATCGCTCTGACTTATTCGTGTGCATACGGCGCTGATCGAGCAATCGATTGGCTTTCTGAATGTTTTTGCTGTGTGTTAGGGAATTTTGGAGGATTAATGCGAATAAGTCAGGATTATCCACAAAACAATAGTAGTTTGACGTTTAGGTAGATGATGCACTGTGGCAGTCCGGTTGCTATGTGCTGTTTTTAGTATGTCTATAGAGAATGCAAAAGGTGTGGGATTCGTTAGATTGACTGTCCAGTGTTTCACCTATCACAGTAGTATTTTTGGAATCCCACCTCTTTTCGTTTGTGACACTTGTATTTGTAGTTGCCTATACAATATAAATGTGTAGGTACCCATAGGGTGGATTAGTGACACTTTAGATATTTGTATTTCTCTTTACAATATTAATGTGTTGGGTGAATTAATTAAGATATATTGCATTGCGTTTGGTGCCTATCCAATTTATCTATCTCTGAAAATTAGATGTAGAATAGTCCTAAATATACATTTTTAGGAATTCGAACAACTATAGAACAAATAGAATAGCACAAGAAAAATATATCATGTGGATTTTGTATCAACATTACTCAAGCAACATTTGTAGTCGGTATGATGATGATGATGATGATGGGACTCCCTTTTCCGCACGTAGACTCCCATTCGGTCCGTTGTGCGTGTTGTAGTCGGTATTTTTCCGAGATATATAATTTATTCGATTCGTACTGAACGCAATACAAATGCAACTTAGTAAATAGGAATTTTATGTATAGTTAAGGATTTGAATTTTCTTGATAAAATGATAAGTTAAAATAAGTTATATTATTAGTTATTATAATTAGGATTATTCTGCACACGTGCCCGTTTTAATTAATTGTTTTATTCGCGGTTGCTCTCCTGAAAGAAGAAAGTGTTTTCTGTTCTAGTTATGCCAAAGACAGAATGACTTTTTTTTTGATATTAGAATTGTTTCGATTAAAATACAATTAAAGCGTAGTAATAGATCAGCATTTAAGGTTAAGCCATCTGCGCTAATATACATATATATGTGATAAGAATTAAAGGGGTTGGTGCTTCGGAATCGTGTGATATGTAATCACGTAGAATTAGAAAGGTCTTAAAAGGGTGATGGTTGCCTAAAAATGCAAGTGCTAAGTAATGTAAAAATTGTTACGACATTCAAAATGTCTGCTTTATTGCCTAACTTAAATATGTGTTATTAAACTGCAATCGCTGGAGTATATTGCTGTTGCCATAGATTAAGAATTTAGTTTAAAATCGAGTTCTAATAACATACTGTAAAGAAATAAAAGTTATAGATTCAATTATAAAAATAACATATTCCCTTAGATGCATATTTTCTTTTGATAAAATAACATGCTATTAGGGATTACACGCACAATGTAATAAATTATGACTTGTTTAAAAATTAATGGCAATGTACTTCTGACGATGTTTTGTTTTTTGCTAACGCTACTGTTAACTTTTAAAGCTTATCAATTAGATTTAAAATCGATTTGACAATTTTGAATTGATGCTTAACAATCGCCTATATAAAAGGTGCTAAATGTAAAGTTAACATAATTTTTTGATTTTTAATTTGCATAAAAAATTTAATATAAGCTAGGTGTACACGTTTTTGACGTGGCACCTAATTGTTGATAGGAATTAACAGGGTCATGTTTTCTTATTTGTGAGAAGACAATACGACCCTATTTGAGAAGAAGTAAGTTTTGTACTTCAAAGAAAGTAATGGTTCCGAAAGCAAAAAAAAAGTAATGATAATTATTAATTTACAAAACCCTTATGTTACTAGATTTTTAAAAGACAAGATCTCGAAAGACAACGTGGATTCAGTAGTTTTTAAATTTTTAAGATATTGTTACTTGGTTATGGTTTTCCTATTAACTTTTATCAATTTGTTTTTATATTGTACGACAGTAAAATATTGCTGAATTATTTTTGTTAGAAGTTTTAGTTTTTGATGCCATTTATATGAACAATATCTATGTAATTTGTGTTAGATCGTAAGCCACTCTTTATGTATCTCGGTGTGAACTGTCTGTCAATTAAAAGACAAATAAAGATACTATGTGTCGTGATTCGTGTTATTTTTTTTTTTGGCATAAGTAGGTAGTTATCAAAAGATGTCCACAGCGGGATATAGATTTGTCCCACAAATGCCGACAAGCTAGGTTCTAAGTATTAGAAACTTCATCAATCGATTCCACATGACCTTGGCCGGTCGTAAGTTCATTATATTATTCATTTATCAACTATTTCAAAGACATATTGGCCTCATACCTCCGAAGGTCTACCGTTGAAGATTTTTGCGGGCTCATCCTTTTATGATCTGGAAGATGGCATGTGATGCAGTTTGACATAGGTACTATACCAGAAACCACGTACTTTTGTAGTCGAAGAAGATTTACTTACATGGATAAATAAAAAAATTGTTTCGTCCCTACTAATTCAGCCTACTTCATTGAGGAATACTGGTGTGATGTTATGTCATTCTATTATATTACTAAGACCTCTTTATCTACTAAGTCTTGATAATAACATGAATGTAAGCTGAAAAAAGAATAAGAATACGGTACCTAATAACTTTTAAGCTGCGAGGCCATTGTGTAAGTGCAAGTCATTAGTCTTTTCTATCTGCCTCAATAGATAAGTATTACGTTTTCGGTTCCAATTTATGAACCTTGGATGTAAATCGGCAACTGAGTGAAGTATTGTTCAATTCCATGAACAGGAAGGTTACTTCTCATATTCTAGATTTTCGATGTCATAATAATAATACTAGGTACCTATTGGTTTCAACTGCGAGTAAAATTATGTGATCAAACGAGTGTGGCTGCAGGAACTAGGAATTTACAGCAATATCTGCCATGATCTAGTTTAAAATAATCCACAATTTCTCTACAGTAGCCATGATCGTACCTACTATACCGGGTGGCAGAGACATCGACGTAAAAACTGCTACCATAGGTTCAGCCCAACATTCTAGACCCCTACCTAGCGTAGGAAATCGTCGGTTATCGAACAAACAATCAGCTGTTTCACAGAAAACTTTCAGCGATTTTTTGAAACGAAGTTCTTTAACGCAGCTTGGGGTAGGAGTAAAAGTGAAAAAATCGTCACGTAACGAAAAAGTGTTCTGCCCCTTCCATGCGGCTTTTATTATGTATAATAGAAAGAGACAGAGAGAGAGATTGAAATAGTTTTTATGGTTTTCAAGGGTGCTGAAGTCAACAGCTAAGCCAAAATTAAAATCCAAGATGGCGGCTGCAAACATTATCAAATGTTTCATGTATCTTTTTCAAGGTTTTCAAGGGTGCCGAAGTCAATAGTAAAGTCAAAATGAAAATCCAAGATGGCCGGCTGCGAACATTTTCAAATGTTTCATCATGGGTGTAGTTTCTATGGTATTCAAGGGTCATGAAGTCGATAGTGAAGTCAAAAAGAAAATCTAAATGGCGGCTGCAAACATTTTAAAAGCTTTAATTATGGGTGTCGTTTTCAAGGTTTTCGAGGGTGCTGAAGCCGATAGTGGGATCAAATTTAAGTTTGAGTATTTTAAAGATAAGGTAAATGACATTACAATCGGAGTTGAAGAAAAAGCGTAAAAACTTCGTTCCTGATATCACAAACGTTTTTTTTTCATAACCGACGAAAAGTTTCAACGTAGGGGGTTCAGAATCATGTACTGAATCCATATTAACAGGTTGCGCGTCGATGTCCTTGCCCCCTGTATACACCCCCGAGCTAAGAGAAGCAGTTTTGCCGATAAGGTATTTGTATGTGTGAGAGTAATCAGAAGGTTTGGCAAATGAAAGAGTGAGTTCCCTGCTGAAGGTTTACTGAACGACTGGCGTTATAAACAGAGGTTGAGAAGACTTAGAATTAACTAAGTCATACATTGCATACGACTAAAGATATTTAATATAGGCCTACGCGCCTTTTATGATGATGACAAAGTAGATTACTTAGGTAACTAGGTACCTACTTATGTGCTTAGCTAAACGATGTAATAAAATCGTTGCCATTTTTAAAGCTCGCTCTAAATCAGACGAAAGGCATTAATATAAATCTGTCATCATGTCATGACCTAAAGCAAGTGCACTTGTTGATATTTTATAAAGACCGGTTACAAAATATAGCCGTATATGTCGTGACATTACATACGACATGTTTTTTTCAACGATTTATGGTCAATGACCTTAGAGGAGTTGACTGGAGGCTGTCTAAATGCAAACTCTTTTTTTGCACAGATTAAGTGAATGTAGGTGCCTAGACAACCTACCTAGATTCTACCGAACTGTGTTAGGTATGTTCGTATGAACCAGATTTTCGGGGTCCTTGGTTAACTTATGTGATGAACAGTGTAAATTGGGGACGTTTAGGTAGTTGTTACAACAACCACCTGTTCCTACATCTAGGTAGGCATATGATTGTACCTACGGTACCTATTCATACGCTCTCGCATAAACCTTTACGCGAGAGAGAGCTTTTGGGTAAGAGATGTAAGTACCTACCCACACAATCCACAATCCGACTTCGCTAACTGTAGGCCTTCCTCCGCTTGACCCAATCTCCACGCTCCTGTCTAATCTAAGTTAGTAACAATGTTTAACTACAACCAATAAAACCACCGGGTGACCGACATTCCTACATTCAGTTCTTGAAACCCACTCAGTCACAGCCTTACTCCTCCAATCTTCACCGCACCTTGCCAAGTCTACATCATCTGCCTATCTGCCTATTTAATTGTTATGTTTATTGTTCTCTTTCTTTTTTTTATATGTTTGTTGCTGTTGTGTTGTGTCTGTGTCGAATAAATGTTTTCTATTCTATTCTATTCCTTTATTCAAGTAATTGGGATCAGCTTCAAGTCTAAACGGAAGCAGTTGATAACCAGTATTTTAGAGACCTAGGTACATGAAGCGAGTGCCTATAGGTATCCATGACCTCTACAACCCAGTTGGTAACACGATACCCCATGGTAAGACTCCCAGGCTTCTTACTACCCAAGGTACCTACGTCCTACCCAATTACCCAGGTTACCCATTTGAGGTACAGTCAACAGTGGCATCTTTACTTTCCATGAGCAACTTTACCCATGAGTACCTACTGTACTTAAATTTCTCTCGATAACTAAAAAACTGATGCCACCATTTAATATCGAAGCGATACAAAAGTAGAATAGGTAATCTACTATTTGTAACGAATTTTAAGTTATTGGTAAAGTTGCTCATGAAAAGTAAAGATGCCACTGTTGACGTTACATACTTAGTTTTTAATAAGCGTTCTTTTCGTTTTTATATTCTTTTTGCTCGGCACATAAGGGTGTCAAGAATTTGGTCTATTAAATGCAAAAAGATTTTTTCAAACCAGACGGGTAGTTCCAGAGATTACAAACTTCCAAACTTTTACCTCTTTATTGATGTAGCCTGACGTAGCCTACGTATTTAGGTAAGCAGGAATAAGTGCTTGTTTACCTATAGGTACATAATTAACTACTTTTTAAAGCTGTACTAAAGCGGTCGATATTCCAGTAAGTAACAAGTGTTTACGTTACGTGGCCGTCAGTTTGCAGTCCGGCCTTCGTGATTAATTTTAATAACAGCACCGAAAGGGTATCGGTACTAGGAACTTAAAGTGACCCGGTTTGCCTCGCCGTGGCTTCTTTCACTGCGACAAATAAAATACCAGCTTCGTCAAATCTGTGGCGAGTTGGCGACGAACACCAAAGTCCTTGACTTGATGGTATTTGCGTACCTAGGGATTACTGGCTGATTTACTTAGGATGATGATAATGATGGCTGAGGGGCTTGTGGCTAAGTAATAACAGCCACACGTGTCGATTGACTTGGTTAAGCTACGCTTACCGCGGTTAAACCGTGGATGGGTGATCATTTTTACGTTCCAAGACCCCTCCGTGTCGCGGAAAGCACGTTAAGCCGTTGGTCCCGGCTGTCGTCAGAAGCCCGAAACTCTGACGACCAGTCCTACCAAGGGGTATCGTGTTACCCAGTAACTGGGTTGTGGAGGTGAGGTAGGCAGACGCTCCATGTCATGTTACTGGTCAGCTGCATTCCGTTTGAGTAGAAGCCGACAAAAATTTGTTGGGGAAAGGCTAGGTAAATGATGTAGATGATGATGATAAGGATGGATGGATTGAACCCTGTGGAGTATCTTTCATGGAAGCACAAGATATTACCTTGTGTAGCTCCTATGTTTGGTTCAGAGCTTTTAAGTAGCGCCTCCCACAAAATAGTCTGGCGTCTGGCGTCACAAAATAGTCAAAAGTCTGGCGTTGTCATATTACTTATGGAGATACCTACAGACGTTGAGATGGTTTATTTTTTATTTTTTGGGTGGAAAATTATCAAATAACTGGTCCCGCTCTGGATGGAGCAGGACGGCGTGTCAGACTTTTACTGGCTGTGCCAGGGGCCGCGGTATCTCTTTCGAACAACCCGTACCCCTGGCAGGATCTGCCTTGCGGACCCCATCAGTTGATCCTGACATCTCTTTGAGGCGCGGTGGAACACAACGCGCCGTCGAACCGGGCTTGGTCCTTACCGGACAGCGAGCTACCCATTACTCGCCGTCCGCAAGCTCGCGCCTACGGTGGCCGGGAATCAGCCTGGGATTCCCGACGACCAAGGCGTCTCCTGCGGCTACTACGACCGTGAGGGTGCATGTACTGCCTCTCCCTCACGTGCGCCGCCTCCCTCTTCGCGAGCATTACTGCTTCGCAGAAGAAGGTGAACGTTGAGATGGTTCATTATTTCTGCGTATAGAAACGGATGATACTTTCAAAACGCTCTGCAATTAGTGACTGCTACCCGATGTAAGTGCGTGGCGAATTTTTTCATCATACGCTGGACTTGTTAAATTTTTTTTGAAAAGGGGCTCTGGTTTGTGCCTCAGCTCAACATGACGTGCCCTCCAAAGTTCAAGGTGTGGGTGAAGTCAAGTCCCTGGTAGTAGGTAGGTATATATATCTTTGGCCCCATAGATTATAAAAAGTATTTATTGTGACTTGCACAGATAGATTACGTACAAAATTGAACACACAATCATAAAAAACAACATTTCTTGAGATTTTAAAAATAAAACAGAAAGTCCTGTACGAGACCATGCAACCCAAATTTTAGCATGATGCTGCGACATTTAAAAAGTAAAAAAAGGCCGTGTCTATTTATAAGTTACTAATCCTAATATAATTTTTTTATATAACCGGAAAATTCATTTGCAAGTAGGTAGGTACCTACACAGGTAAAATGTATTTACAGGGATGATAATATAGCATCATCTTTAGAATTTTTGTTATTACTTACATACGACAAAATGAGAAAAAGAGTTCTTTGTAGGTGTACTTCAATTCTTTATGAAAAAGTCTCGAGTCTCGACAAATTCAAATAAAAACCTTTACTTACTTATTGCCAATACAATAGAATGAAGAATTAATTTCTTTCTTTCGTTGGTTTTCAGTGAAAATCACATAATTTAAACATGTTCAAATTATAAAATAATTCAATGGAAAATGATCATTCTTATTAATATCGATGTAAGAGGCGTGTGACCTGGGCCTCAAGTCTGCTATTACAATAGTGTCAGAATGGTATAACATTGATTTCTTATTTGTTGACTAGCTGTGCCCGCGACTTCGTCCGCGTGGAATAGTGACTTTTTGGGCAGCATTTATTTTGAATTACATAATAATATACCGTCGTTTGGGTAGCAAAAAATTTACTTTACAGTAATGCTTCTCTGTATACGATATTTAACGTATGGCCATCGGGGATGAATGATGTGTGAATGATGAATGAACAAATGTTCGCCGTGATTCTTTAAATTGACATAACTTTTTTATTTATGAACCGATTGACATGAAATAAACACTAAATGTTAAGTGAAGCTTACTACAATATATTAGTGAAAACCGCATCTAAATCGAATAAGCCGTTTCTGATATTAGCGTGCACAAACACACAGACAAACAGACAAACCGACAAACAGACAAAAAAAAATTAATTACAATCTCGGGTTCAGCATCGATATAATAACAACCCCTGCTACTTTTTTTTTACATATTTCGATTGTACAGACACCACTTTTCTACAATTTTATTATATGTATAGATGTATAGATATAGATTTTTACAAGTTTGGTAATCTACTAATATAATGGCGTCATTATGACTTTCCAACGGTTAGCCATTGACACTCCATTGAAAGAAATGGTATTTATTGGTAATCTCGTACATCATGACAAATGAATGACTGACTTAATTTACGAACTTCCTACTACTTTAGATTGCTTATAACACTAATAAATAATATGTAAAAATATATATAAATGAAATCTGGCATGAATAAATGTTCAAATTTAGTAGTAGTTTTTCGAAAAACATTTCTACTAACGAGTTTTATAATAATGGCAATACGAAAATGCCATTATGACACAATTCCTGTATGAGACCATTGACTGACCAATGATCGACCATTATGAATTTAGCAGATTACGAACTATTAGCAAAATGACAAATGAATGACAATGGGATCGTGTTGGAATGACGAATTTATAAAAATAGCAGACTAAGGCCCCTGGAAAGCAGTGGTGCCCCAGTGGTAACGGCCGCGACTTAGGAGTTGTGGGTTCGAACCAAGGCAGGCACTTTCCTTCATGTAAATTATTTCATCACCACTGCTCTCAAAACAGTGAAAGAAAACATCGTGAGGAAACCGGCATGTCCTAGAACCGAAAATTCGAAGACATGTGACATCCGCCAACCCACACTGGGCCCGCGTGGTGGATTACGGCCCACTCCCTCTCACAGAGAGGAGGCCTGTATCCCTGCAGTGGGAACATTATAGGCTGATTATATTATGATTATGACGTACGAGGGAAATCTGGCTAAGTAAAAACAGCCACACGGGTCAATCGATCCGGCTAACTAACGCCGCGGTTGGTCCGTAGATGGCTGACCATCTTCAAATACCTCTCCGTGCCTTAGAAAGCACATTAAGCCATTGGTCCCGGCTGTCATTTGTTGATCTTTGACAGTCGGTAACTCGTTACGAGTCGTCAGAATTCCGAAAGTCTGACAGCCATCTTACCAGTGAAGTCGAAGATTTATTTAATTATTCATTTACACATACAATTATTTTTACAGGCAGAACCCAAGGTAATAAAAGTAGTCATATAAAATACGACACCCAGAGACGCCACTCAAAAACTGATCACACACCTACACGGGTCCATGACTGACCAGTCCCAAGTAACGGCTCCGTTTGCCGGCCCTAGTTACATAGAGGACAACACACTAACTGTCACTCTCCGGAATTCCGCCAATGAGCAGGAAAAAATGTCCAACCGCTGAGAGATGCTATTAATTTTATCTTAACCGCCCGACACACGGGTGAAAACTTTAATAGGTTTGTGCGGGCTACCGGAATTTTAAACAGATATATTTAAGATACACTCAGAAAGTACCTAGGACCCAGGTACATATTATAAATTCAAAAAGACGCACTGGTACTTGCCCGGAGTTGATACAACTACCTACACGTTGATACATACAGTCCATATTCTGTAAACTACTTGATTAAGGAAATAAAATCCAAACATGTCCTTGATATGTCAAACTGATTGTGCTTCGCCAATTTCAATTTACACGAATTTATTGTCGCGTACAGTTCCGGTTTGTATTGAACGAAATATAGCTATCTGTTTTCTTTGAATAAATATTCAAGTTAGAGAATGTGTGACTAAAAAGAACCACTGTTGATACTTTTTCAAGTTTTTCGTTTCATGCGGTTTTACAGCGCTGTAGAGGTTTACCTGTAGAGGATCCGGGTTTCGGTTGTTGCAGAAATTCGATTCTCTTTAATATACTTAGACTTATGTATAAATATTTTGTTTTAAACAAAAAAAATGGATCTTCCTCACGTCTTTTTTCCCCAAAGGTACCTATATGCAGAGGTGTACCTCAGTACATTTCACGAGTTTTCTTTAAGTCTCATGTAATAAGTGGCGATAGCCTATTGCTATAAACTGGGCACATTCCGTGTGGTGCCAGACGTAAAGAATAGCACCATCCCATCTCTTCCCGTGGTTGTCATAGGAGGCGACTAAGGGACTTACTAGAGAATGGGCAGCAGCGTTCTCTATGCATTTTACCACCATATTGCGATCGCCAACCCGCCTGCCAAGCGTGTCGGTTATGGCAAGCCCCCCCCCCCAAATTGGGGGAGGCCTATGTCCAGCAGTGGACGTCTTCTGGCTGTAATGATGATGATGATGATGATGGGCACTTATATAGACTCCGGGGTTCCGATCAGAAATTTTAGATGCAAAAAGAAAACCCGAATAATATTTTGCCCGACCCGGGAATCTAGGACCACATGGTCAGCGCTTGTGACCGCTAGAACAACGAGGCAATCTAGGGAAAAATAAGATAATTATATATGAATTTTATGATCATGAAGAAAAGCTTGTGTGAGCTTACCGTAGTAGTTGCAGATGAGACATAATCAGCGTTATCTCTGTGATAGCAAGCTGTCTGAGATGCCTCTGGTACTGCAGATGTCAATTGTTGGTAATCACATAGGTCTGTGTCCCAACAGTGGGAGCATACGGTACAGGCTAATTATGCTTATGTTGATTTATTGCGCCTCGTCTTATACAATTTTTGTTTACAAAATACAAAATTATATTTCGTCGTAAACATTGTGCCAGACATAAATTGAGGCAGCCCCAGTAAGTTACAGAAGTTCTTGTGTCGGAGCTGTCTCGATCTTCCTATAAGTGATAGCTGGATTAACAATGTTTTAGACGGTCTAAAAGAAAATAATATAAAAATATAATAATAATAAAACATTAATTTAGCAGCTTTCGGTGTGTGTCTGTGTGTGTGTGTGTGCGTGTGCGTGTGTGTATGTTTTTTTTTCTTAGGTTAGCCCGGTCGGAATATTTTACAGATATTTATTATTATACATTTACCAGTACAAAATATTAAGTAGTATCTGCAGGTAGCATAAAAAAACTTATGCTAAGTAGTTTATTAAAGCATAAACAATGTTTGGACCCAGCAGTGCCCAAAAAAATTAACGGTGTGAATGATGATGTGGTTAGGAAGGGGGTGACTACCAACTGGTGGGGTCCGCAAGGGCCGATGCCTGCCAGGTGTGCGGGTTGTTCGAAAGAGATACCGCGGCCCTTGGCACACAGGCAACTGAGGGAACACGGGTGGGTTTTAGTCTGTGTAAGTCTGACACGCCCTCCTGCTCCACCCAGAGCGGGAGAACTTATTTGATGATTTCCCACCCAAAAAAAAAAAGCGGTGCATTATTTGATGCCACAATGCACTTGGCAAGTCTAGGAATGGTAGGTATAGGTATTGTACCTTTTCGTGAAAAAAATTTTTGGATGGAAATAACAAACTCATAGTTAATTAGTGAACTCGAAGTTGTGGCCGAGTACGTTTACCTAGGACAAACTGTCCAGTTAGGTAGGTCCAACTTCGAGAAAGAGGTCAATCGTCGAATCCGACTCGGTTGGGCAGCGTTCGGGAAGCTTCGCAATATTATTATCTTCTCGTCCCACATACCGCAGTGTCTCAAGACGAAAGTCTTCGACCAGTGTGTGTTGCCAGTGATGACATATGGAACCGAAACGTGGTCGCTCACAATGGCTTAAAGTCACCCAAAGGGCAATGGAGAGGGATATGCTTGGAGTTTCCCTGCGTGATCGAATCAGGAATGAAGAGATCCGCAGGAGAACCAAGGTAACCGACATAGCCCGAAGAATTGCCAAACTTAAGTGGCAATGGGCAGGGCACATTGCTCGCAGAACAGATGGACGATGGGGCCGAAAAGTTCTGGAGTGGCGACCGCATACCGGAAGACGTAAAGTTGGAAGGCGTCCCACAAGGTGGACTGATGACCTTGTGAGGGCCGCAGGAGTCCGCTGGATGCGGGAAGTACGGAACCGGTCGAAGTGGCGGAGCTTGGGGGAGGCCTATGTCCAGCAATGGACGTCTTTCGGCTGAAATGATGATGATGAGTTAATTAGTGAGCCACGAACCATAATCCTTTGTGTTAAAACGTTTTAAATAAGCTTTACTTTGAACTTACCTTTAACCGTTTTCCAAGAATAGGTATATTATCGTTATTTCAAGTTAATAAGCCACATAAAATCCATTTGCAAGGAAACGAATTAGTTAAAGTTAAAAATAAACACTTGTTAAAAACGAGGACAGAATTTTCTACGAATGCATTACACCAAGTACTTACGTTAAACTGACCTTTATGTGTATCGAAAAATAGATCAGTCAATACTAGTTGCGATATATCATAGACGAGGACGAATATTAGCTTCTATTCAAGGCTGTAACCGCCCTGTGCTTCTGTAAGCGCGGAACAAATGAAATGGAAAGGCTATCTCTGACTCACAGGCGTAGGCTACTTGCTGCTGTAAGTACGCCGGATCACCTTGGCAATGAAAGTGAAATGGACAATGTAGACGCGATCTATTCGTATAAAAACCGGAGCACCTCCTGTCGAAATTATTCAGTTGCCAGCATTAACAGAATAAACATGTACGCCAAGGTACTACAAGGATTTATTAATTTTGATTTTACTTATCGATTAAAATTTGTGTTGACTAAGAAGTAGTGGTTTAGCAACATTGAAAACATTTAAGAAATAATTTGCTTTAATTAAAAGGATAACATTAAATTGAAAGTCCTTGCAAATTGCACTTTTTTAATGCCCATATAATTAGTAGGACATTTTGCACTGAACCAGGAAGTAGAAAATGATCTACTTGTTGTGCAGTAAGTTATAACTAATAATCTAATGTTATCATTTCAGTTGATCATCGCTCTTTGCGCCGTGGGTGTGGTCCGTGCCAGCGGTCTGTATGAAGCCGCTTCTTTGGGCTACAGCGCGCACGCCATCGCCGCCCCCGCCGTAGTGACCAAGACCATCAGCCCCGCTGTCTCCTCTGTGTCTTCCTACTCCACCCAGACCGCTCACGGTGGTCAATACGCCGCGTACGCCGCCCCCGCCTACGCCGCGTACGCTGCCCCCGCTGTGGCTGCGTACTCCGCTCCCGTCATCGCTAAGTCCTACGCTCCCGCCGTCGCCGCGTACGCTGCACCCGTCGCTACCTATGCTGCTGCTCCCGCTGCCGTCGTGACTAAGACCGTCTCCCCCGCTGTGAGCTCCATCTCCTCCTACTCTACCCACACCGCTCACGGTTCTCCCGTGGCCACCTACGCCGCTGCCCCCGTTGTGGCTAAGGCCGCCGTCGCCTACGCCGCGCCCGCTGCATACGCTCATGGCGCGTATGCCGCTCCTGCTTCCTACGCCGCGTATGCTGCTCCCGCCGTGGCTGCGTACTCTGCCCCCGCTGTTGTGACCAAGACCATCACCCCCGCCGTCTCTTCCGTGTCTTCCTACTCCACCCAGACCGCTCACGGTGGTCATTACGCCGCGTACTCTGCTCCCGCTGTGGCCGCGTACTCCGCTCCCCTGGTCGCAAAGACCTACGCCGCCGCCCCCGTTCTCAAGTCTGTGGCGTACTCCGCTGGTCCCGCTATCGCATACAGCGGTCACGGCGCTAACTACGGTTGGTAAACTGAATCAGTCAATGTTTATGTAAATAGACCAATTAAAAAATAAACGTCACGCCATAACTAATTTCCTTTGTTTAATTTCTGATCCTTAGAAAAAGTTAGATTATTAGATACACTGTCTAACTTTAATAATGTATAACCTAGTAATTTAATAGTCTGTAAGCCCGGTAAAATACCTACTGACTACTTAATGACTAGGCCTTTCTCTGATCTGTATCCGCTTCACATAAAAGAACTCGTGCCTCGATTAGTCAGCACGATCAGTTCTTTTATCCTTTGACCTTTAGAAAATCTAATGGTTAGTATGGGAAACTACTTCTTTGAACCACTTTATCTTATTACCTATACAAACATAGCGGCTGTTTCTTAAGCTAGTATTTTTGGATTACGAAATCCAGAAGTCGAGTTAAAAACACTCAAAAGCATACTTTGCAAGTCTGCACATAAAAATGTGGGCAGTATTTCATAATTATTTATAAGAAAGTCATTCGTGATTATTATTTTTTGTTATTATTCAGCCAGAAGTTGGTTTTCTTTTTAATTGCGGGGTCGCATCGGGTTTGCGTTCGTGCCAATTTCGTAACGCGTTTGAGGGTGATCCCGCGCCTGGCTAGCGCTATACGGTAACCGACATATTATTAATAGACTAGTGTTAAAGGGATTAATTTTTTCTCAATATTGGCATTACATTTTTTCATGTCTTTGAGCTAGAATTACATGAACTATCGAATACATTGTTATTTTCTAAAATAATTAGAAATGAAATTAGTATCTAACATTAAGGAATACGGTAATTACTTATCATAATCATCTTTAATTACATAAGGAAATGGTTCCAAATTGTGTGAAGTCCCTGACACTTGTGCTCGGTTGAAGAGCCAATGCCCTCTCCCGGGAGGAAAAGCTATAAAAATGAAATAGAAAGACAAAAATAATAAAAAAAGTGGATAATACTTTAGTAAAATATTAATATTCCAGACAGACATAATTTTGCGATACATTTTTTATGTAAATATTGTAGGTAAATAATGTAGCTATTAATCCAGCAGCTATTTAGTAGTTAAAATTATCGAATCAAAGACAGACGTCTGAATATCTAAACGGTTCAGAGTTGCGTAAACTTTCGACCTCTAAAGTCTCCTATTATACGATTCCTTACATAATATTAAATATATATTTTATGGGTGCATTGATTGAACGATAAAAATATTAAGATCTTAAGCATATTTTGCTGAACAAACGAGCATAATATTCTTTTGACGAGCACATATTTATGTAAATTCGAAGAATGTAAAAGTGTAAAAAATGTGGTTCAGTGAACTAAGTCTGGAAATTAGGTAACTTAATATATATAAAAAAATCAAATTCGTTTTGTGTCCTCCAAACAAATTCAGGAAAAAAACCTGTTATGTAGAAAAACCTACCTAGGTTTTGAAGCTGGGAATATGAGGGGATTTTTTACATCGCAAATTCCAAAGCATTGGGTTGAAGTTTTCGGATGGCAACATATAGGTAGGTACCTACCTACTATTACAGAACTAACATTTTTTTTAAATAATTCCGTTTATTCATTTAAATACATATTAAGTTACATTTTTAAATATTTTTCTAAAACAACCTTATAAAAAACATTTAAAAATATAAAAAAATAGTGGCCCATCGGCATCAGGAGCAGGGTCCAAGATGTCGGTGGTCAGGGCTCTAGAGAAAGGAACCTCCTGACTATGCGTGCCGTGTCTAGGAGTACTGCTTTCTGAATCAAGCCCTTGATCCAGCCGTGCAATGAGAGCCTCCTGAGGTGTTGGTCGAGGCTCTTCGCTATTAGGCCATTTACTGTAACGATTATCGGTACAATGATTGCTGAGTCCACGTCCCACATATCGACAACCTCGTGAGCTAAGTCAAGATACTTGATTTTCTTATCTTGCTCAGCTTTCACGAGATTCTCGTCATGAGGGACAGCGATATCAACAATCATTGCACGACGTTCTCGTCGATCTATCACCACAATATCAGGCTTATTGGCTACAATAGTCCTGTCAGTGATGATAGATCGATCCCAGTACAATGTGGCGTGACCATTCTCGAGAACTGGGTCGGGCACATACCTGTAGTATGGTACTTCAGACTCCACAAGGTTGTACTGCAAAGCAAGTTGCTGGTGGATAATCCTAGCTACTAGATTGTGTCTGTGCAAATACTCGCCGTTAGCAAGACGAGAACAACCGGAAACGATATGTCGGATTGATTCACCGGGACGGTGGCATGCCCGACAGATGTCAACCGTACCATCCTTGACAATGTATTTCCGATAATTGTTCGTCATGATAACTTCATCCATAATCGCACAGACAAAACCTTCGGTTTCCCCGAAGAGGTCGCCGAAACGCAGCCAGGATACAGACGCTAAAAAGTCTACATCGGGTCCATGAAGAGCCCGGAAAAAGCGTCCGTGAAGCTCTTTGCCTTGCCATACTTCCTTACGATCGTTAGTATCCAGTACTGCAGGTTTGCGCCAGTTCTCATTCGCCAAGGAGAGCGAGGTAAGGCCCTTGTCCACTGTGACCACATCTCGATGCATCCCCACGTCAGTGTGAAGGAAGTATTCCCTGAGACTGCAAATCTCGCGGTTGTGGAGGGTTTTAGCATTTAAAAAGCCTCGACCCCCACACTTCCGCGGGATGTACAGTCTCATCACTGATGACCGTGGGTGATGCATCCGACATGCCGTCAGCAATGTACGGACCTTCCTATCCAGGGCATCAAGTTCCGTTTGAGTCCATTTGAGTATGCCGAAAGAATACATCAAAACCGGCATGACCCAACCGTTGAAGGCACGTACCTTGTTTCCGCCTGATAAAAGACTATTTGACACTTTATTCAGGCGGCCAAAGAAGCGCTCCCTCAACGATTGTTTCATGTCGGTAGCATTGATGCCTAATGCTTCCGACATACCCAAATACTTGTAGGTTTCGGTTGAGGAGAGGGATCTAAGATGTATAGAATCCGTAAGTTTGGTTCCCACGGATTCTATAATCTCTCCTCGCTTTACATGCATGACTGCACATTTGTCCACACCAAATTCCATCCTGATGGCGCTACTGAAGGTTTCCGTTACCTTCAGTAACTCCATCAGTTGCAAATTGTTGGGGGCAAAGAGTTTCAAATCATCCATGTAAAGGAGGTGTGATATCACCTGACCACCTCTTCTCAATCGATAGCCCAGACCTGAACCCTCCAGCAGTGTGCTTAGAGGATTCAAGGCTAAGCAAAACCAAAGCGGACTCAAACTATCGCCCTGAAATATTCCACGCTCAATCCTAATTGGTTCATTGGTTCCCCGGATCTGTCGACATCCTGGATACAGTAGGACCGTCCTCCATTGCCTCATACAGGACATCAAGAAGGTGCGTAGAGTCGCATCTATTTTGTACAACTCCAGCACCCTCATGAGCCATGTATGTGGTACTGAGTCATAGGCCTTCTTATAATCTATCCAACATGTTGACAGATCCTTCCGGGATCTACGAACCTGTTGGCTTATGGTCATGTCTATAAGGAGCAGCTCCTTAGTACCGCGGGACCCATTCCTACATCCATTCTGAGACACCGACATAATTGCGTTACTTTCTATATGTTGTGAAATTTTTGCTCTAAGAATGGATGTAAGAACTTTATAGACCGTCGGTAAACATGTAATTGGTCTATAATTTTTAGGTTCCGCAGTACTACCCGATTTATGGAGCAGGTGGGTAATACCTGTCGTAAAGAACAGTGGTAGTGACCCAGTCTCTAACGATGACTGAAATTGTGAAGCTAAGCAAGCATGTGACTTTTGTAGCCATTTAATCCAGAAATTGTGCAGTCCATCCGGTCCTGGAGATTTCCAGTTGGGCAACGGACGGACTGCACGGGCCACATCAAGAGGACAGATGGTGATAGCCTCCATGTCTGGTATTGAATCACATGCCCGCTCAACAACACGCATCCAATCACCTTCAATGTGACTGACGGGCACCGACCAAATGCTCCGCCAAAACGCACTCATATCATCACTATCCGGTAGATGCGCGTCAGTCACACCTTGAGTGGGAATGGGTCGCTCCCAAGCTCTGTATACCCACCTTTCATCGTTGTGGAACATGCGATTCTGAGTGTACCGATCCACTCTTTGCCTATACCGACGGATACGGTTTGCCCATGCATATACTTTCTGCTTCAGGAAGTCGATGCGCTCTGTGACACGGGGTATATACTCTCGAGGATTAATACTAGTTCCCGAGAACGCCCGTCTCACAAAGCGCATCACTCTTGGGCGTGTATTGCCCTCCCTGAAGCAGATGAGCTTCCCGATTAGTACCCTGGTCTCATTAATACGACGCTCAATCCTGCATTGCCAAGCTGGTGCGGTGGGTTTCGGTCGTGTAGCTCGATCAGTATTTGTGAATTTGACACGAGCTATACGACATGCCGCAACAGCCGTGCAATACAAGATTGAGTGTGTATCGCAAAGGTCTGCGCTGCTTTCAATATAATTTGGTAGCAGCGCATCCAGGGCACACACCAGTGCTCTAAAATAATTTATTATTATTCATTAAAAAACTTGGTTTTGTAGAAATCTTTCTCAATAATTTGTTTTTTATTAATCTGTTAAGGAATTCGCATGACGTCTGTGTTACGTGTAAATCTGATATGATAAGCCTCCAGTGAGACTCTAACACTACAAACTTAAACACGCCATTACTAAACACCTTAATGCAGCGCTCGAAAGGTCATTTTCTCAATGACTAACTTCTATCATTTGCATTGCATAAAGATTCTTCTAGGACTAGATACCAGTTTACGAAGATGGTATAAAAGTGAATGCACGTGTTCTCGATGTTATTTTGTCATCAAATCTGTCGGAACAAACATGTTGCGAGAGGTGATTATTTAGTCTAGTTTACAAAATGTTATAATCAGTTTTGTGGCCTTAACAAGTAATTAATTATGTGTTTCTTTTCTAGTACGTAATTCTTCTGTGTGCTGGGTCCTTCGTAAGCGGTATCGCTGTGTATTCCGGAGATCAGAATGCACCTGCGAAATCTCAAGCCCCTGCTTCGGGAGATGCTCAGCAGCAAGACCGTCTCGCGTTACCTTCCCAAGTTTCGTACCAGAACGCAGCGGCTCCTTCAAGTAAATACTTGCCCAATTCTGCGCCGTCATATCAAGTGAATTCTGCAATCGTGGATACTATTTCTGAAGCCAAACCGACAAAAAGTATTCCTGTGCAGTACTACGGATCACCTAACGTGCAACAGCCAACTGTTTCCATCTCTGCGTCGGTAGCTTCCGATCCATCTTCATCAGAATATAACAATATTCTCGAGAGATACGCTCCCACTGTTGACCCTATAAAGCCATATTTTGCAGCCCCTGTTTCTGCAAAGACTGTTTCAATTGGCTCTCAAGAAGCATCTAACGCAGGTCAAGGCGCTCAGGCCACTGATGGTTATATTACTAGACCTTTTGTGGTATATAACAATAATGCTGCTCAATCAGGACAGTATTTTGCAGTTCCCTCTGCACAGACAGTAGTTGAACAACAAGGATCCGTTAATGTGCATCCTCCTTCCTCTCAAGGTACTCAGTATGCCGTAACGTACCCCACCAAATCGCCGTCCGCCCCAAGACCGTTCTATCCAGCTAATAATGCAATTCTTGAATCTCATGGAGAATTTACAGCTCATTCTCCTGCCGTGGCTTCATACCAAGGAAACCAAGTGAATCAAGTTCAGGCACTCAATCCTCCACCACCACAATACACACACAAACCTGCAGTAAAAACTGTTTCTGTTCCTATTCCTGTCGCTAAGAAAGTAACATTAGAGGCATATAATTCAGTCCAGACTCACCCCCCACCTGCTCCTAAGTATGTTCCTGCCTCAATACCCATTCCAGTAATCTATCAACAACTACAAAGCCAGTATCCGGCTGAACAACAGTTTGCTATTGTTCCAACTTCTGCTTCTTATGCTCAAGCACCCGTCGGGGTTCAGGCTATTCCCGTGCCGGTTTACTCTACTAATGGTGCCAGGCTGCAATACCACGCCATACCTGTATCTGGTGGACATCAACACGGCTATGCTAAAGCTGTGCTATACTCTCCCGCTTCAGAGGTTTCTCGTGTCATCTTCAACGGTTTGGGTGTGAGCTATGGATGGTGAAATATATCGATAGTGTAAAGCGTTAGAGTAGTAATTTATTAAGTTTTGTTATTTTTGTGCTATGTAAATAAATGCATGTTACCTCAGTTATATAAACGCTTGTTTTATTTTGTTGTGATGCACAAGTGTTGCCAATTATTTCGCAAGTTCGTTTGGATATTTGTCATGACTTACTTTTGTGTTAGCTTCCGTGTTATTTGCGTTCGATATTAAAATGGTCATTAAATATTAATTAATAAGTATAATGTATTTTTCTATACAATATTTTACATAATTGTTTATTGTTATGAAATGATTAGACTAGATACCATCTTCTTATGAACAAACTATTTCAAAAAATTAATCTCAAGGAAGTTTTATTAAAAATGAATAAAAATAATTAATGAGCACTTTTATTTCAAGATCTGCTTTTAGCACAACCTTGTTTGCTAATTTAAAAATAAATAAAGTCAAGATCATTCGTTAGTATTTTCATTAAGTAATATAATTTATTGTCTTTATTTTGTATTTTCATTGACATAACATATTCTTTTAAAAAACATCGTATATTTTATTCTAAGGTAATATTGGTTGAGCTGATATATGGAATCAGTCTTTGAGGTCATCTGTTTGACTCATTATCAATAAACGGTGAAGATATTACTAAAGATAACGCATTGCCCTCGTTTTGTGGCATGGTAATAGGCGTCTTCCTCATTTCGTCATAATACATTCTTTTTTGCAAATTTATTGACGGTAGGTAAAAATATAATACGAGCAGTGGTGGCCCACTACTTACGAGTTGTAGGTCCTAGGTTCGAACCCAGACAGGCGCTTTACTTAGTGTAAATTATTTCTTCACCACTGCTCTCAAAACGGTGAAGGAAAACATCGTGAGGAAACCGGC
Organism: Antitype chi; assembly: GCA_947359405.1. Classification (NCBI taxonomy): domain Eukaryota; kingdom Metazoa; phylum Arthropoda; class Insecta; order Lepidoptera; family Noctuidae; genus Antitype; species Antitype chi. The sequence continues at coordinate 14,178,106 of OX375818.1, read as the reverse complement.
ATGTCCTAGAACCAAAAATTCGAAGACATGGGACATCTACCAACCCGCACTGGGCCCGCGTGGTGGATTACTGCCCGCTCCCTCCCACAGAGAGGAGGCCTGTGTCCCAGCAGTGGGAACGATATAGGCTGATTATGATGAAAAATACAAAATGGTGTAAACTGGTCTTGAGAACTTCCTTAGTTTACTTCCCATCCCTACTGAGTTCCTACTTGCGAAAGATTTACGTAAGTATGTGAACGATAAAAGAAAGAAATGGTGTTGTCAGTATGTCGTAATGACGAGTCCAATATCCGTGCTGATCGTATTAAAAATGAAGAAAAAGGAAATTACAAACATAACATTGGGAGGGGGAAATATCGTGTTACCTAGTAAATGGGTTGTGGAGGTCCGATACCCTCATGTTAAATACTGGTATTCAGCTATATCCGGTAAGACTTGAAACCTACCTCAACATAGTTGAAAAGATGTCAGCACCAAATGGGGGGGTCCGCAAGGGCCGATGCCTGCCAGGGGTGCGGGTTGTACGAAAGAGATACCGCGGCCCCTGGCACACAGGCAACTGAGGGAACACGGGTGGGTTTTAGTCAGTAAAAGTCTGACACACCCTCCCGCTCCACCCAGAGCGGGAGAAGTTATTTGATGATTTCCCACCCAAAAAAAAAAAAAAACTTAGTTGAAAAAGGGCCAGACAGATTGATTGGGTGGAGGAAATTCACACCTTTAAGAACAGACTATCGAAGTAGCTGTATCGTCTATCTTGGACCTATGGAAAACCGACATCAGTAGTGACTTAAGGTGGAAGCGCCAAGGTAGCCCGCGAAATTCAAATTTTGTTTCGTTTTTTGCAATTTCCAGATCACTGTCAGGTTGTATGGTGATCTAAATATGATTCGCGATCGTATCAAATATGGCTTTACAGAATCATAATCATTAGAATCAGCAATACATCTCTATAAGTTCATATTACTCTAAAGAATGACGATTTCATGAAATTATGACATTTGAGGGCAATTCTAACTTATGGAGTTGTATTGCTGATTCTAATGATTATGATTCTGAAAAGCTTATTTGATACGGTCGCGAATCATATTTAAATCACCATACAACCTGATACTGACCTGCAAATTGCAAAAAACCTAACAAAATTTGAATTTCGCGGGCTACCCTGGCGCTTCCACCTTAAGTACCTATGTGCATACTGTTGCACAATCAGTTGACATCTAAAATGGAGAATTTGACAGATCACACACAACCAGTCGATTGTGAACTTATGGCCTTGGCAATGAACCAAGAACTATGATTACTTTAAGGTAATTACTGCATTAGTCCGCAAATGTACACACGCAGCTATAAATACAATAACCTGAACTCTTAATTTATAATGGGTTGGGTCTACCTCGATCCATTATAAATTAGAGGTATACTGATATTGTTCATCCTCATTTTGCCATTGCCGATCCATCGGTATACTATTTGATATACGATTAACTCAGATTTTTTGTAGAATAAGAGGCGTGTTGTAGAACTTGTTTTGTTTTAAAAATTGGCAGAGAATTAGAATCCTTCGAAGGCGAAGGAGATAAAAAAAAACAATGAAAACATTGTATTTGCATAGCAACCGGGAATTCTTAGAACACCTCTTCCTCGCCATGGCCTTGACCATTAACGTAGCCTAGGCTAGGATGGCATAAAGGGCTGTTTTTTCTTATCCTACTAATATAATAAATGTAAAAGTTTGCAGAACAGATGGCCGATGGGGCCGAAAAGTTCTGGAGTGGCGACCGCGCACCAGAAGACGTAAAGTTGGAAGGCCTCCCACAAGGTGGACCGATGATCTTGTGAGGGCCGCAGGAGTCCGCTGGATGCGGGAAGCACAGAACCGGTCGAAGTGGCGGAGCTTGGGGGAGGCCTATGTCCAGCAGTGGACGTCTTTCGGCTGAAATGATGAATGATGATGAAAAGTTTGTATATTTAGATGTTTGTTACTCAAACAAGCAAAAACAGCTGAACGGATTTGGATGAAAGTCGGCACATAGATAGTTTGTAACCTAGAATACACATAGGATACTTTTATCCCAATAGTACGTTCCCATGGGATCATTTCCGACCAGCTGCACGCGGGCGAAGCCGCTGGGAAAAGCTAGTGATAAATAATTTATTTGTGTAAGTAGTTTTGTACAAACACTTTTACACATGAATCATATTTTAAAAACTACACGAGGTCGGCGTGTCGATGGGGGCTAAGCAATAACATTCGCACCGGTCGACGGGCGTTTTTTCGCAGGCTGCGAGCAATGTGTTCCCGGCCATCTGTTCTGTGACTCAAAAACTCAAAGCATTTATTTCAAATAAACCAATTACAAGCATTTTTGAATTGTCAAGATCGGTGAGTTAGAAAGATGAAGCTAGTTGCCCATTCCATAGCGTAGGTACCTATGGAGAAGAACGGGCAAGAAACTCCATGGACACTCTTTTAAAATCATGATATCGTTACAAAAAGTTGGTTATGTTGAAATTGTCAATGTGAGAATGATTTAAAAAGACGTGCACATTAAAAGCGTCCAGAATTAAAACAAAAATAAAATAACAATACAGAAATTAAAATAAGCCGTGGGAGCTAAGAGATGACCAGTCCCTACTGGCGGCGCCCGTTCACGAACATGACGTATGGATCAGCACCATTCAGCTCAACCATTTTGAAGGGAACTTAATGATCCAACACACACGCCACCACCAGCGAGACATTTGAGTGAGAATGACATACTCTCAGCTGCCAGGGCATATTCAAGTCAATGAAAGACGCAGAATAGATGGTTGATGGGGCCGGAAGGTTCTGGAGTGGTGACCGCGTACTGGAAGACTTAGCATTGGAAGGCCTTCAACAAGGTTTACCGATGATTTCGTGAAGGTCGCAGGTACTCACTGGATGCTAAAAGCACATCACTGGTCGAAGTGGCGGTCCTTAGGGGACGGCGGTCTTTCGGTTGATATGATGACGATTTGCATTACATTAGAATATAATTCAGGACCGTCCAGTTCACAGCTGCGCTTGTAACGCATAAACTTCTTAGTTTATGCGTTACAAGCGTGGCTGAACAAGACAAGATGAAGCCATTTTAAGATCGTATCTATAAATGTTATTACCGGTTTCCTGTTGCTATCCCCAGGTACTTTCTTTCAGGAAATGGCATATTACATGAGGAAAATAAGTTAATATTTGTGAAAGAAAAAAATCCTGGCTTGATTTTCGTACGTTGTTTTCGGGTGACCACTGAGAATCAGCGCTGTGCTGTGGGTCCCATAGCACAGTATCATGCTGAGTGGAAGCCTTTTTGTCACAGTCACGGCGTACAGCTGCCGACTATTTGTGTTCTATATGCCTAAGTATAAATATATGTGTTGTTAGCATGTTTAAAAAAAGAAAAACATCTTTTTGTATGCACGTATTTCTGTGACAAATAAATCTATTTTTCTTTCTTGCTTTCTTTCTTTCTTTCATAGAAAATATAAGATTAAACTGTTACAGATGTAGGGGAAGCGCCGTAGTCCGCACATTTCAATTTTTCTGACGGTTTTTGCACTAGCTAACTACTGCTTGGACACCTGTACTGCAACGCAAGCAGTATGGGCGATTCATTGCAGATATTTAAGCCACAGTGATTTGTCTTTATTTTTATATCTTTTTCGATAAAGAGTAATTAAATACTGCTGGCACTAGACATAGGAAGACCAGTATATAATTTTTTTTTACAGAAAATGGTTATCCATACTTTCGCAGACCGCACTAGCCATAATTCCTATAAATGGATTAGTCATTGGGCCCGTGTGGTAAATTACAACCCACTCCGACTGTAGTCCGAGTGTAGATTATTTTTCTTGGACGTGCCTGTTTCCTCTCGATGTTTTCCTTCACCGTTTTGAAAGCGGCGGTGATGAAATAATTAACACAAAGCCTGCTCTGTTTCAAAACGATGACCTACAACTCCTAAGTCGGAGCCGTTTCCACTACACACTTCTAATTACTGCGAAAGCATGTTTGATACTGTGCAATCTTTTGGAGGACCCGCTAATTAAATATGACGCCTAAACCATACCTACACTCCGCCAATTGACTGCCGGAATAAAAATTGCTTCAGGCTATACCGGACGGAGATTCAATGCTAATACCAGTTACTGACACTAGTATAAAAGCGAGAGTAAGTGCTCCAAAAATTACACACAACTACCACGTTCAATACAAACATGTACTCCAAGGTACTGCACTGATATTTAAATACTTTACCTTTTTATTGCGGTGTGGGTCATGGGTTAACGATCTGTCACCTGTTTTTTCTGTATCATATAAATTTGATTTTGGAATTTTGGATTCAAGGTGAAAGTGTAAAATTATAGTAATTGTTTTATCTTTTACCCTTAGGTCGTAGTCTTCCTGTGCGCGGCGAGCATCGCCTCCGCCGGCCACCTCCTGCAGGCCGCTGCACCCGTAGCGTACAGCACGCCCGTAGCATACAGCTCGGCCCCCGCCGTCTCCTCCGTGTCGTTCTCCTCGCACACCGCACACGGTCCCGTCGCCACATACGCCGCCGGACCCGTCGTAGCCAAGACCTACGCTGCTCCCGCCTACGCCACATACGCCGCAGCCCCTGCCGTCGCAGCCTACTCTGCCCCCGTGTACGCTAAGTCCATCGCTCCCGCTGTGTCATACTCCTCAATCTCTACCCACTCCTCTCCTCTGACCTACGCAGCAGCTGCTCCCGTCGTAACTAAGACCTACGCTGCTCCCTCATACACCACTTACGCCTCTGCTCCCGTCATCGCCAAGTCCTACGCTGCTCCAGCCTACACTTCCTACGCCGCCGCTCCCGTCGTAACCAAGACCTACGCCGCTCCAGCCTACACTTCCTACGCCGCCGCCCCCGTCGTAACTAAGACCTACGCCGCTCCTGCCTACACTTCCTACGCTGCTGCTCCCGCCGTCGCATACTCCGCTGGTCCCGTGCTCAAGTCCGCTGTGTCATACTCGGCCGCACCCGCTGTCTCTCACGTAACTTACGCTGGTCTGGGAGCTAACTACGGCTGGTAAACAGATGGATGTTAATATTTATTGTTTGTAAATAATCGACTGTACATAATAATGTTTATGTGTTTGAAACATAAAACATAATAAAACAAAATAATGAATTTGTATTTTTTTCTTGAAATTACCTTTTTAAACAGTTTTAAATACTGGCCTTTTAATTATTCTCCTGCCCTTATCCCAATTTATTTGGGGTCAGCGCAACATGTTTTTTTTCCATACTTCTCTATCAGTCGTCATCTTGGTAATCACCCCCTTTCCAAATCATCATATACACAGTCCATACAAAAACCACCGATCTGTAATAGACATCGAAATTCACACTCAAACTTTCCTCACGACATTTTCCTCATTTCTCCGTATCACGTGTAGGGCATGCAAAAACCGGGCTGATTTAAAAAACCGGTTTTTTCGGGTTTAATGTTTACAAAACCGCTGAAACCGGTTCAATCGGATTTTTCGGATTTAAAAAAAAAATATTAAGGAAATGAGAAATATGTGTGTAAAGAAATGAAAATGCTGAAGTCTAATCATAATGTGCATTTTTTACGTTTATCTCACTTATTTTAATAATAAAGAGAATTTGTTTGCACTGAAATAAGCTACAACTACTAAGTAACAATACAAAAAAAATGCTCGTTAGCTCAGAACTTTCGACTGGGTGAACCGATTTTGATGATTCTTTTTTTTATTTGAAACCTGGTGCTTCCCGTATGATCCCATTTCAATTTCATAAAGATCTGATGATACAACGGAACTCTTAAAAAAATGATAGCTAATCAACCGCGATTTCAGCTATCGCATAAATATGCATTGTTTTTACCCCAAGGATGATGACATTTCAAATTGGTGTGGGGCAGGTACTATAGTTAAAACGTGAAAAATAAAAACTTCTTCCAAAAAAAAAAAAAAACATTACAAAGTGAAAAATAACTTTAATTTCGGCAGTCCGTGACTGGTGACATGAAAATTAAAATACATATCCAAAGTCACCGACTTGCGAAATTAAAGCTATTGTTGACTTTGTAGTGTTTTTATTGGAAATGGGTTGTTTTTTTGGAAACGTTTATAATTACGCCATCCAGTAAATCTTTGTAGTATTTAGCTGGGCTATGCAAATATAGGAGTCTTCCGGTAAGATTTGTCAATCTTTGTTCTATTCTTGACTCTAACGAGTTTGCCAATTGAGTGCTGATGGAAGAGGAATCTTGTTGCAATTTTTTAAGCATAAATTTTAAATCAATAACAGGAGAAAAATAACCGAAAAAACCGGGTTTGTTATCCTAAAAACCCGGGTTTCAAATCAGTCGGTTATCCGGTTTTTACGGTTATCCGGGTATCCGGTTTGCATGCCCTAATCACGTGCCCATTACCTACATGAAAACCGTATCTGGCCCTTTGTTTTATACTATTTGGCATACGAGCGACTACATCTAGGTTCTTTTTTACAATAAAAAGGTCTTAATCTACTAGGATGGTTACAGCTTCATAAAGTATAGATTAAGATGCATGCTGCCTCTGTGGGCGAAACAGTTGGGAGGCATCTTCATCATCAGTTAAAATACTACAGGGAAAAATGAAACTCGTAATAATGTAAAACTAAAAAAAAAACACACACTTAACTAATTTTGAAAGAGTTCGTTTATTTCCTTAGATAAAAAAAAAACAGGAAAAATGTGGCCATCACTTTTCTGAAAATCGAGCATATGGAGTATTTCGTCACTTTTCGCATGGATTATGTTTAGCCTGGAAATTCCTAACAAAAATCTCTTTCTGCGTAGGTCAAATTCAAATAAAATAAATTGCATGTAACTGCTTACGTCGCTGACAAGTAAATAGACGTCGGTAAGTGAACGATTGAATAATTATAGCCTGTTTTACACGGTGCGATGTAATCGCCGGAACACCATAAGTTTAAGCAACAACAAAAAAATGCACTGTCTACATTGTGTTTAGACAATGCTAGTCAGTTTTTGTTTTCAATTCTAATGTAGGTACGCCACAGGCAAGAAACTTGCATCGTGTAAATGAGGCTTAAGTGTGTGTAAGCAAAGTTGAAACCAAAATATTTAGAAACATAATTAAAAAAAACACGCTTTAAACTATTTTTTTTTTTACTTCTGCTTACTACAAAAGCGTGATTATTCAGTTTTTTTTTTAAATATTTTTTTTTTTAAATTATTGGATTGTCATCGGTCCTCGATAAGTCTACAAAGTTTAAATGCAATCTGACCGTTTGAAGTGGGTCAAAATCAAGTCCAAAAAAGGAGTCGGTTACAAACATACAGGTGAAGCTAATAAAAGCGTGTTAAATAAAATAAAAATCATGAAACAGCCACTACAGAACATAGAACATAGACCTTTGGTCTTTCCTGGCTCCAAAAGCTATAAGTATATGAATAAAAATATACATGCTGTTCTGTAAGCGCATTCCCATATCCCTTGGATGCAGACACTCCAAACCCGTTTCCTCTACTAGGCTACAGGATCCCCCTGGTTCCCTATACCTCCAGGAAAGCAGTAGGGTCACCAGTCTAGTACACAAAAACAGACGTCCATCACTCCGACCTCACCGCGCCGCGCGCCGTCCGCGTCGGCGTCGTAAGCGCATCACTTGGTGAAACGGGCTGCAATGAAACGGTTGGCAAAATAAACATTGAAAAAGTTGTCCGGAAAATTAGGAGGTTGCTTTTTCTATGGGATTTTCGTGTGAACAAAATACATTTTCGCAAGACAACTTCTGTTGGGTCAGATAGTTCTTAAAATGTTCAAACAATCAAATGAAATAGATTTGAAATAATAATACTCTATTACAAAGTGAAGTCCGTGTAATAAAGTATTTTAGAAGAAAGGTTCATATTCTGTAGAAAGAAACCATCATTAGGGTGTAGCTGTCAAGTGCTAGAAATCGGCTTCTCAGTTGAATACGGCGGCGGTAAATCGTCAGCCATGCTCGTTCATCCACACTTTAATTAAAAGCTTTTAGAAAAATGATTGAGCATAAGATTAAGCAATTTGCTGCCCAATCATAATATTTTTGGCGTATATTGATTTGTATTTAGACATTAACGGTACACACGATTGTTACTTATTTGTATGTCACTGCAATTTCGACGTGATTTTGACAGTTTGGGAAGAAATATTCTTCTGAAATAGTCTACATATAAAAGGACCTAGACAAAGATAACGATCTTTTTTTAGAAACGAAAGACAAAATTACAGATTGTAGAAGGATATATACGGTGCGATGTCAAAAATGGAGAAACGAAATGTGACTTTGTATAGAAAAAGCACTGTCTATTCTTCGTAGAAATAGAAAGCGTCATGCTAAGCCTGCTGGAGCTATATTAATCGTATCTATAAGTTAAATTTTATATAGTGCCGGTAGAACAATGTATGCTTACATAAATGATTTTGATGTGTGTATTATTATTTTATTTAGTATCTTGATGTATAAGATATGCCCGTATAAATTCAAACCTAGATTGTAAATCATTTGCATTCATTTTAATTTTGTATAATTGGTTAACGCGTCCTGTACTAATTTATCTGTACCATACCACATTTAGGCAATCTATGCGCCCTCACGGCCCTAGTCGTCACAGGAGACGCCCTGGGTGTCGGGAATTCCAGGCTGATTCCCGGCCACCGTAGGCGCAGGCCGCCCTTGTGGATGTGCGAGTAATGGGTAGCTCGCTGTCCGGTAAGGACCAAGCCCGGGTCGACGGCGCGTTGTGCTCCACGCGCGCGTCAAAGAGATGTCAGCATTAACTGGTGGTTTCCGGAAGGGCCGATGCCTGCCAGGGGTGCGGGTGGTTCGAAAGAGATACCGTGGCCCCTGGCACACCGACAACTGAAGGAACACGGGTGGGTTTTAGTTAGTAAAAGTCTGACACGCCCTCCCGCTTCACCCATTTTTTCTTGTGTTTTGGCGGAACGAGTACCTGCTCTAATATATTATGTGTACCATCCATTATATTTACCGCATGTCATACAAATAAATATATTTACACATAAATCTATCTGCAAGACCATTGAAGTATAAGTCACCCTTTCACTTGATTGATCTTGCCCTTACTGAACTATAGGGAAGGTCTCCTGGGGATTCAATGCTAACACCAGTTGCAATTACCGGTATAAAAGCGAGAGCAAGTGCTCCAAATATTACACACAACCACCACGCTCAATACAAACATGTACTCCAAGGTACTGCACTGATATTTATAATTAACTAAATGATCTCTTTTAAATGCTCGTAAAATTATGTTAAATTACGTCATTTTTGTCATCGTTATATTGAGATGCTCTCTTTTTGTAATATGCGTTCTAATACAAGTTTTTTTTTTCAGTTGATGGATAAAGTGTGCAAAATTAGCTAATTATGTCATTGTTTCAGGTCATAATCTTCCTGTGCGCGGCGAGCATTGCCTCTGCTGGTGAGCTCCTGCAAGCCGCTGCGCCCGTAGCGTACAGCTCACAATCATTCACTTCACATACATCACACACTCCTGTTGCTACCTACGAAGCTGCTCCCGCCTACAGCAGCTACGCCGCTCCCGCGTACACCACCTACGCCGCCGCTCCCGTCATAGCCAAGTCCTACGCTCCCTCCGTGTCCTACCAGTCCATCTCCACTCCCGTCACGTACGCCAAGACGTACGCCGCACCTGCATACAACACATACGCCGCGGGTCCTGCCGTCGCGACCTACTCTGCCCCTGTGTACGCCAAGTCTATCGCTCCGGCTGTGTCTTACTCTTCAATCTCTAGCCACTCCTCTCCTCTGACTTACGCCGCGTCCACTCCCATCTTCGCCAAGACCTACGCCGCTCCAGCTTACACCGCGACCTACTCTGCCCCCATTGTGGCTAAAGCCGTCTCACCTGCGGTGTCTTACTCTTCGTACTCGACTCACTCAGACCCTATCACGTACGCTGCAAGCCCAGTCATCGCCAAGTCCTACGCTGCTCCCGCCATAGCCACATACTCCTCGGTTCCCGTCCTTAAGTCTGCTGTGACATACTCCGCCGCACCCGCCGTCTCATACGATGGTCTGGAAGCCAAATACAACTGGTGAAAACATAAGTTGTAAAACTTTAGAATATAATTTTGACTGTACCTACCTAGTATAATTAATGTTCATATTCGAAATTGAATACCAAATAAATATTTAAAATGTATTACATATTTTTTTTCCTTTGAGGGGTAGGGTAGTGGTTTAGTATTAACAGCCGCATGAGTCGATCGATCAGGTTGATCCGTGGATGGGTGACCACTTATAAGCCTGGAAGTCTGACAAATAGTCCCACCAAGGGGTATCGTATTACCCAATAATTGGTTGAGGGTTGAGGTCAAATAGGCTTTTTGCTACTTAAAGTCGCTCCATGTAGTGATGTGTAATGCTGGTATTCAGCCGAATCCGATTAGACTAGAAGCCTAAGCCAACTTAAGTGGGAAAAGGATAGAGAGAGGTTTCTGAAATTTTCTAGGACCAATAAATAAAAAAATAAAAAATAAAAATCTTTTATTCTCAGGCATCAGGGCCATAGGGTGTTAGTATTACATCTTAAAAACTATGTTAGTAACATGTTAGAACACTAAAATAATAAGAAAAATAATAATGATAAAAATTCACAATAACTGGAAGGTTTAACAAGCTATGTTGCCTACATGTAGCTTCGTAAACCTGCCCATTGTAGGCCCATCCAGCCTGTCTGCAAACACCCTCAGAATGCTGTTGCTGCTTCCCCTCACTCGGGATACTACTGAGGCAACTTTCTTCCGCATGATCGCAAAGTAGTCGTCAGTATGCGCGTCAGCAAACATATTAGCGGTCTTAACATAAATAATTATACAGATCCAAAACACTTAGTCATAATACTGTGACATGCAAAGATTTAGGTTTATACATAATGCGTCTGTATCATTATCAACAGGAAAGGTGCCCAAAATGCAGCAGCATGCTAGCAGCATTGCATTGTATGTCAATGCCGATTCTTTGGCTAAAACTTAAGGCTGGCTAATTTTGATTTTGATATATTTGTGGCAGTTTGTGGCAGTCTAGGGAAGGTTTAAACGGTGAGGAATAAAGAAAAATTGCATGGAAAATCGAAATAGCAACAATTTGTTACAACAAACTGTTACTACCTGTCAAACATTTTATGCGTGCGTTAAGTAATTTCTTTTACTGCGTGTTCAGAAATTCAGGGAAAGTTTAAACTTATTTATTAAGTAATATTTAATAACAGGCAACTTTTATTGGCGGTACGAACTTTGCCGGGTCAGCTAGTATTTGTCTTGGTCACGGCTTCACACGTGAACCTCTGGACCAATTTTGCTACTTCTTTTTTTGTTGTATTTGCTAGTATCAGGAGAAGGTTCTTACGAAAGAAAAACATAATAAAGTTGCGCGTCACATGTACTCGTATGTAAGCGAATCCAATATTCATAGTTAAGATAGGACAACGTCTGTCGGGTCAGCTAGTTTCCAATAAAATTGGAATATTTGAGCCGTTTGAGGTTTTCCGCAAGTGCAACAGCCGCCCCAGCACTGCCAGCCGTGCTAGAAAGATAGGATGGCGCAACGGTGTCGACACATGTTTTATCCTATACCAAAACATTGTTTGGTCCTTTGTTTCTAATAATTTTTTCTATCCTCACTACGAGTAAAAAATCTTGTTAAAACGCGTAGGTATATTTAAGAAGCTACTTTTTAAGTCAGTGCTGTGTACGCCTATAAATTCACTATAACTCAATGCAAATGTTATTTTTATTATGTGTAATGTTTCTAGTAAATGAGTCGTTGGTGTACCTTTTAAATAAATAAAAATAAATGCCTTTTCTGGTCTCTTATCCGATTCAGTCGACACCTTTATCGCATTAGCAGCGATGCAGAGCCACGCAAGGAGCGCCTAGACGCAGGCAAGTAGCAAGCTGGACTGCGGTGACGGTAGTGCTTGAAGCCAGACGCCCGACTCTCACTCGCCCATAGTCAAAAGGCGGACACGCTAGTAAAGAAATGATTTGCCACAACTTTAAGTATATTTACAGAGAAAAAGGAAAACTGTTGCATACAGTTTATCTAGAACGGAGAACAGTGAATCAGTTCAACCATAAATAGTATCTACCAATACATACCAAACAAAAATTTTACCTACCTTTACTGCTTATTAATTACTTACTTGCATTGTGCAAGGTAACAACCTTGATTTGGCAATTTTTTTTGACTATCTTGTGGTAGGCTTCCAGTTTTACCAAATGCATACCAGCATTTTACTTGGAGCAACTGTCTTTTTGACCTCCACAACCCAGTTACTGCATACCCCTTAGTACCTAAAGCTTAATGGTTGTGAGACTTCCGGGCTTATAGGTGGTCAACCATCCACGGATCAACTGTGGCAAGCATAGCTTAACCTGATTGATCGACCCATGCGGTTATTATTACGTAACAACGACCCCTCAAAGGTAAAAAAAAAATGAAAAATATATAATTATAGATATTTGAAATATTTATTTGGTTTTTCATTTCGATTATAGACATTAATTAGACTAGGTAGGTACAGTCAAAATTATTTTGTGAACTTTTACAAATTATGTTTTCACCAGTTGTATTTGGCTTCCAGACCATCGTATGAGACGGCGGGTGCGGCGGAGTACGTCACAGCAGACTTAAGGACGGGAACAGAGGAGTATGTGGCTATGGCGGGGGCAGCGTAAGACTTGGCGATGACTGGGCTTGCAGCGTACGTGATAGGCTCTGAGTGAGTCGAGTACGAAGAGTAAGACACCGCAGGAGAGACAGCCTTAGCCACAATGGGGGCAGAGTAGGTCGTGGTGTAAGCTGGAGCGGCATAGGTCTTAGCGACGATGGGAGTGGACGCGGCGTAAGTCAGAGGAGAGGAGTGGCTAGAGATTGAAGAGTAAGATACAGCTGGAGCGATAGACTTGGCGTACACCGGGGCAGAGTAGGTCGCGATGGCAGGAGCCGCGGTGTATGTGCTGTATGCAGGTGCAGCGTATGTCTTAGCGTACTCGACGGGAGTGGAAATGGACTGGTAGGACAAGGAGGGAGCGTAGGACTTGGCTACGATGGGAGCAGAGGCATAGTCGGTGTAGGCAGGAGCAGCTTCGTAGGCAGCAACAGGAGTGTGTGATGTATGTGAAGTGAATGACTGTGAGCTGTACGCTACAGGCGCAGCAGCCTGCAGGAGCTCACCAGCAGAGGCGAGGCTCGCAGCGCACAGGAATATTAGGACCTGAAATAATGACATAATTAGCTACATATTGCACACTTTATCCATCAACTGAAAACAACCTGCATTTGAACACATTACAAAAAAAGAACTTCATCCTATATTTCAAAAGAACGATGACAAAATGACACAATTTAATACAATTTACGAGCATCTAAAAGATATAATTCACTTAATTATAAATATCAGTGCAGTACCTTGGAGTACATGTTTGTATTGAGCGTGGTGGTTGTGTGTAATATTTGGAGCATTTGCTCTCGCTTTTATACGATTACTGCAAACTGGCATTGAATCCCCAGGAGACCTTCCCTATAGTTCAAGTAAGGGCACGATCAATCAAGTGAAAGGGTGACTGCAAAAATAATGAAGCTGCAAAACCATTGAAGTATACTTCAATGGTTTTACAGCTACATTATTTGTAATTATATCTTTATTTGTATAAAATGTGGTAAATATAATGGACGGTATAGATATATTAGAGGAAGACGCGTTCCGCCAAACAACTACCTAAAATGCAAATTATTTAAACTATAGGTTTGTATTTGTACTGGATTTTAAGAAATATTATACCTATATCAAAATATAAACAAAACAATAATAAACACACATCAACATCATTTACGTGTACTATTCTGACAGCAATGTAATATGGCACCGTAAAAGCCAATAAATGACAAAATTGTTGTAACTATTTCGTCATTTATAGGGTTTCTAATAAGCTAATCGTATCTATAATGTATATAGATACAATTAATTTATCTCCAGCAGTACGTCAACAAAAAAATATGCCGTTAGTTTGCTCATCCCTATACCAAGCCCGGTAATCATTAAAGTTTACGAAACTATTTAAAAACCTATAATATTCACTCATTAGTTTGTTAGATTGGGTTCTTGTGAACTAATTTTGGATATTTTTTTTCCAGTCCGATGACAATTTTAATACATGGTCGTGTAAGTTTTGTTAGAGATGATCTAGTGCTGAGCAGCCTTTCCAGCTCTGGCAAACTATACTGGTTTCATACTACAGAATTAGAACTTAAGTTAAAATACTCTACAGGTTGAAATTGAAAACATGCGACAAACCGAAATGGGAGATTGTACTCATCATTATGAACAACTTTTACTAAGGGACCAATGATGCACTCGCAAAAAAAAAAGCAGCTGTTCCCTACATTTTGACGAGTTAAGCGAACATAAATGTAGGGAACAGATGTTTTTTTTTCGCGATTGCATCATTGGTCCCTTAGAAAAAGTTGTTCGTAATGATGAGTACAATGTCCCATTTCGGTTTGTCGCATGTTTTCAATTTCAACCTGTATAATAAAATACTTTTAGACTATGTAATAGAGTATTTTATTTCATACCTATTTGATTACATTTTGCGACAGAGGTGGAGATGGACTGATAGGAGACAGAGGGAGCGGTGGCGTAGGTGGTGCAGACAGGAGCAGCTTCATAGGTAGCGACAGATATGTGTGTTGTATGTGAAGTGAATGACTGTGAGCTGTACGCTACGCGTGCAGCGGCCTGCAGTTTATGAAACTGAATAAAAATGTATTAGCTTATAATTTTAACTCATTAGTATGTTTAGCTGAATTCTTGTGAACATTTGAAAACACGGTCTTTTATTTGGTAGAGATGATCTAATGCTGCCTGAAGGGTTTCCTCTTTACTTTGGAACTATAACAAAGACTATAAATAAGCTTCAATTATTAGGAATACACGTTGAAATTTGTTTTCATCGTTGACACAGTTAAAAGTCGAAGGTTTGGCTTATAAACTAGGTAAGAAGCCTGTGTCTCAGAAGCCTGCACTGCAAGTTCTCCGAAATTCCAGTGATGTACAACTACGTTACAATCGTACAATCGTGTTAATTTTCTGATTACAAATCAATATACGATAAGAATATTATGAATGAAATTGACTGACCAGCCTATTTCCAGCACTGGACAGCTTTATTCAGATGATGGTGTCATACTAAAGAATTAGAACTTACCTGAAATTCAGTATGACACAGACTTTACTATTTCATACCTTAGTATTTTATGAGTGGGCGTTTTTTGGGGACTGTCTTATATAATTTTGACGTTCAAAAAGTGCTGACTCAGCCTAGTTTGAATAAATAACTTTTGATTTGATTCGATCTTGTAGACATTTATTTTTAAGAACTGTCTGACCGAACAGTAGTTATCTAGACCAAAGGTCTTTTGTTCATACGAAAATCCCATAGAAAAATCACTTCAGTTTTTCCCGAATTTCTCAATTTTCCCAGACAACTTTGCAAATTTTTCCTATCCTAAAAACCCTATTTGAATTATTACGATTTTTTTTTAGATTACCAATTTGTTCCAGTCGAGTGATGCGCTTACCGAACAGCATTTATATTTAAAGCTTTTGGAGTCAGGAAGGAGCAAAGATTTATGAATGAACTCTTTCATGTTAATTTGTTTCTGAGATGCACCATTGAATCCATTTCGCTTCGTTTGTTGCTTCGCCTATAGAGTAGTCTGCGACCTGATCTAGGTCATCCGCATGTTTCTTCTTCGTAGCGTATCAATTCAAACGTCTTTGGCCCAAAATTCAGCTGCGCATACTCTGCTCACTGACCAAGTCATAAGATGAGACATGTGACGCAAGATAGAAGATTAGCCTTTGTCTGTGGGGAGCTGCCGCATACGCAATTGAGATCTGAGCCGTCCGTGAACCCCATCTGTGGAGATTGTCTTTGCTCCGGCCGACTTGGTTTCGAAGTATAATTAGAAATTTCCAAGTCGACCAACGGTAACGCGTGCCCAGGCGGGAGACTCTCAGATAATTCGATAAAATTGTCAGGTGGTTTATACACCGCCACAGGTTACATTTCGCTGTGGCGGCGTTACTATTGGCTGGACTAGCTGGTCCCAAGTACCCTATAAATCTGTATTGGCATTGAACGGCATGTTGAGCTGGCCAAACAAACACTCTAACCTCGAATTTAGTCCGGCTTAACTGTACCCAATTTTGGCAATGACAGCGGTATATATTCGTGTCGACATTATTTTGGATTCAACTGCAACTCACACACACTTCTGCCTCATTCACACGATACGCGCTTCCTGCCTGTAGCGTGCAATCAAATTGAAATCAGTGTTTAGATTCATCATCATCATCATCATTTCTGCCGAAAGACGTCCACTGCTGGACATAGGCCTCCCACAAAAGGGGGTTTTGCCATAATCGCCACGCTTGGAATGCAAAGCGAGTTGGCGATCGCAGTATGATGGTACAATGCATAGAGAATGTTGCTGCCCATTCCCTGGTAAGTCCCTTAGTCGCCTTCTACGACACCCACGGGAAGAAATGGGTTGGTGCTTTTACGTCCGGCACCAAACGTGTTCAGATTATTCACTATTATTGTTGCTTTTACTTTTGGTGTGCCACAGGCAATGAAGTCGCACCGTATAAATCAGGCTTTTCACAGAGGGTTTCATCATCATCATTTCAACCAAAAGACGTCCACTGCTGGACATGCCCCCCCCCTCACTTAGATCGGCTCTGTACTTCCCGCATCCAGCAGATTCTTGCGGCCTTCACAGAGGGTTAAGTTTTTTTATACTTACGTCAATTTACTCAGTTGAAAAAGTCTGCAGTTACATGCAATTCATTTAATTAACTTTAGTTTCAGCAGTTGGCGGCAACTGGTAAAAAACAAATCAAAACTTAAGACACCGACTTCCGAAGCTGATATTATTTTGCACTTTGAACTGTTTTATTTTTGGAATTCGGATGTATTTTTTGACAAAAAAGTTTTTTTACACTAACTACTCGCTAACCTCAAATTATATGTTATGCACACCTCACCTAAAACTGAATTTATTCATGACCCGCTGGTCATTAATGTTATTTGTATTTGGAACCTCAACTGAGATAATGGTATGGAAACTTTTTTTTGGAAGCTCTCTGATAAACATAAATAAACACATACGGGTCGAATACAGAACCTCCTTTTTTGAAAGTCGTTATATAGGTACAGGTCCTACTTATTACACGCTTTATATTAGCATCACTTGTATGTTTGTTTGTTTGTTGGTTTGTTTGTTTGTTTGTATGTAACCGACTCCTTTGAGCGCGATTTTGACCCACTTTAAACGGTCAGATTTCATTGAAACTTTGTAAACTTGTCAAGGACCGATGACAATTCAATAATTTAAAAAAAAATTGAGAAAAAAAATTAGAAAAAAAAAACACTTTTTTGTAGTTAGCAGAACTAAAAAATAGAAAATAAATAATAGTTTAAAAAACTAAAAAACACGCTTTAAAAAAGGAGAAAATAATTTAATTCAATTAAAAAGCGTGGGGTGCTTGACATTAATTGATTATAAAAATACCTCAAAAAGCACCCCACGCTTTTGAATTGAATTAAATTATTTTCTCCTTTTTTAAAGCGTGTTTTTTAGTTTTTTAAACTATTATTTTTTAACGGTATGCTTAGGTAATTGATGGAGTTTTAAGAATTGCGAATCAGAGGTTTAAATGTCTTGTATCTTGTTAAACATGGACAGCATATTTATGCAATGATTGAGATATACAGGTACATACGTATCAAATTACACATCACATATAACATCACGCCTGTATTCCTAAAGTGTTAGGCAGAGGTGTAGGGTCCTATGAAAAGTAATGTTTCAGTTCCTATAACAGAGGGAGAGCCTATTGAGATCAACCAGGGCACAAATCTAGACTCCGGGTTGCTACTGACAAATTTAAGATGGAAATACCCAAAAATACTTCGATCTTGCACGGATCGATTATTGGAGACGGATGATCAGGTATGAATCAGCAATCAATTTAAAATAAAAAAGGTATCAGACTGACTTTGCTAGCTTATGGTAATAAATAATATTGCGTGTTCATTCAAATGAATCAGAATTACTTAATTTAATCATACTCTAAATACACTATTACTTTGCTCTCATTTTAAATAAATGTTCGAAAAGGGTCAAAGGTTACGAAACAGAATAAAAATTCAAAAATATAAATAAAAAAATGTATTTGGTTTTACATTTCGAATACACTTAAACGTTAGACTACAGTCATATATTCTAAACTTATACAAACATTTTTTCACCAGTCGTTTTTGGCTTCCAGACCATCGTATGAGACGGCGGGTGCAGCGGAGTATGTCACAGCAGACTTAAGGACGGGAACAGAGGAGTATGTGGCTATGGCGGGAGCAGCGTAAGACTTGGCGATGACTGGGCTTGCAGCGTACGTGATAGGCTCTGAGTGAGTCGAGTACGAAGAGTAAGACACCGCAGGAGAGACAGCCTTAGCCACAATGGGGGCAGAGTAGGTCGTGGTGTAAGCTGGAGCAGCGTAGGTCTTGGCGACGATGGGAGTGGCCGCGGCGTAAGTCAGAGGAGAGGAGTGGCTAGAGATTGAAGAGTAAGATACAGCTGGAGCGATAGACTTGGCGTACACCGGGGCAGAGTATGTCGCGATGGCAGGAGCCGCGGCGTATGTGTTGTATACGGGTGCGGCGTACGTTTTAGCGTCTATGACGGGAGTGGAGATGGACTGGTAGGACACGGAGGGAGCGTAGGACTTGGCTATGACGGGAGCGGCGGCGTAGGTGGTGTAGGCGGGAGCGGCGTAGCTGCTGTAGGCGGGAGCAGCTTCGTAGGTAGCGACAGGAGTGTGTGATGTATGTGAAGTGAATGACTGTGAGCTGTATGCTACGGGCGCAGCAGCCTGCAGGAGCTCACCAGCAGAGGCGATGCTCGCCGCGCACAGAAAGATTACGACCTGAAACAATGACATAATTAGCTATATATTGCACAAAGATCCATCAACTGAAAAAAAAAACTTGTATTAGAACACACATTACAAAAAGAGACTATAACGGTCAATATGACGTAATTGGCCATAATTGTACGAGCATATAAAAGAAATAATTTACTTAATTATAAATATCAGTGCAGTACCTTGGAGTACATGTTTGTATTGAACGTGGTGGTTGTGTTGTGTGTAATATTTGGAACACTTGCTCTCGCTTTTATACGAGTAACTGCATCTGGGTGTTAGCATTGAATACTCAGGAGACCTTCCCTATAGTTGAAATAAGGGCAAAATCAATCAAGTCAAAGAATGACTTAAATCTACATGGTTTAGCAACAATATTTACCTATATGTAAATAAGTATGATTATTTGCCTGTGTATATGTATTTGATAAATAGTAAGGATTTTACAGATATCTTAGTGGAGGGCACATTCCGCCATAATACCATTTGTTTTACATTTTATAAACTAGTAATATAACTAGCACCTAGTATTAGCATGATTAAATTAGTTAGGTAGATGTGATTTAATAAAACATGAATACATTAATACTGCAAGGTTTGTACGTTAGTTTTTTGTGTGTGCTTTTTTTAAATTTATCGTAACGAAATCTACTAATATTTGATTTGAAACTTATTACTGATGATGACTAAAAAATTATTGCACGGTATTTTTTATTTTTTGTAATGTATGAACTAGTGAATTAGCGAATTAACTCCTAACTTTGAAAACACCTTAACATACGTATTCATTTTGTCTCGTATAATTTTCAGCAGCATGGACAACCGCGTTGAATGCACCCACTGTTGAAGAAAGCCAATGTTTTCAATTTCTGTTATAATTATGTCTATACCTTTTCACACTATTTTTTATCCAAAACACTATTGCAGTAAAACTGAAACGGTATTGTCGTAACCAGCCTGTGCTGGTTGTGAAAAGTCATCATTATCATTTTATAACCCGTGATATGAAAAGTACACAGAATATACAGTATACAGAATTTGAGATTCCACATTATAATAGTCTAAATTTATTTTAGCTGAAGAAGTCATAGATGGACTTTAAGAGGAAAAAATAATAAAACACTTATATTTTATAGCTTTTACTTAAAAAAATTGCTTTGACTGTAGCATATTGTCGTTACTCAATAAAATCTTAGTAATAAATATCAACAACCAATAGGTAATGTTTACCATCCATAGTTGGCTTCTACACCAGTATAAGCATCGTGTGACACTGACGGTGCTGCCGAGTAAGTCACAGCAGACTGTACGGGAGCTGCGAAAGTGGCTACCGCGGGAGCAGCAAAAGTCTTGGCTACGACTGGAGCAGAATATGTTGTGACGGCGCCGGCAGGAGCAGAGTACGTTCTTACGGCGGGTGCGGAGTACGCAGCTACGGCAGGTGCAGAGTACGCTGCTACTGCAGGAGCAGAGTACGTCGCTACTGCAGGTGCAGAGTATGCCGCTACTGCAGGTGCAGAGTACGTCGCTACTGCAGGTGCAGAGTACGCCGCTACTGCAGGTGCAGAGTACGCCGCTACAGCGGGTGCTGAGTAGGTCGTATAAGCGGGGGCAGCCGCAGCGTAGGTCCTGGCTACTACGGGAGCGGCCGCGGCGTAAGTCTTAGCTACTACGGGAGCGGAGTATGAAGAAACAGCTGGCGCAGAAGCAGCGTAGGTCACGGGAGAAGACTGCCTGGTCACAGAAGAGTAGGACACTGCGGGAGCTACAGCCTTGGTGTATACTGGGGTGGAATAAGCAGCGACAGCAGGAGTGGCACCGGCGGTGTATGTAGAATATGCGGGAGCAGCGGCATACGTAGAGTATGCTGGAGCGGCAGCGGAGGTGTATGTTGAATATGCGGGAGCGGCGGCATACGTAGAGTATGCTGGAGCAGCAGTGGCGGTGAATGTTGAATACGCGGGACCGGCGGCATACGTAGAGTATGCCGGAGCACCGGCGTATGTGGTGTAAGTGGGGGCCGCGGCCGCATATGTGGCAACGGGAGCTGCTGACGAGAATGACACGGAGGAGACGGCGGGCGCCGAACTGTACGCTACGGGCGCAGCGGCCTGCAGCAGGTGGCCGGCGGAGGCAAGGCTCGCCGCGCACAGGAATACCACGACCTGGGACAGAAACGAAATTTTTTATCAATGTGGTTTCTAGTGTGAAAGTTTCAAGAACAGGATTGGCAGAAGAGTTTCATTTCTGGTTATTTAAACAATAAATCTACGATCACTAATCCTGCCGTTTAACGTGGTAATGATGCTAAAATTCAACTGCGGACGCTTAAAGGCTGAGGCTGATGATGAAAGGTTATCCAAAGCTTTCGTCACATTTCGGGGAACTACCGGAGGATTCTTTTAGGATCCCACAAATAATATTTTAAAACGAATTAACAAATCACTAGTACCTTGGTGTACATGTTTGAATTGAACGTGGTTGTACGATGCAATACTTTTTGGAGCACTTGCATGCGCTTTTATATGAGCGTCTGAAACTGGTTCATAGAATCCTAGCTGACATAGATTACAGTTCAATTTGTTTATGAGGGTAATATCGGTCAAGTGCGAGCGCGCATTTGGTTCACGCTTGTGTCTAACTGGACCAGAAAATGTTGTTCACATTTCCAAGTGCTTGTAAGCAAGGCAAAATTGCAAGCTGGTCCAAGGTACATATGTCGCAGACCGATAAATTAATTGAAATGATTAGTAAGTAGTTTAACTACTCACGTTCATGCATACATTTATATGAGTATATAGCTGATTGGCTTAACATAATATTACAAATTCAAAGAAATTAGATTTTGAGTAATCGTCTTGCGGATTCTTGTGCTGTAGATTATAGATAAATAGCATCAAATAAGAAAAAAATATTGAATTGACCGAATAGTAAAAAAAATATTTATTTATATTATTTTATTGTGTTACTAGAACCAAAAATTCGAAGATATGTGACATCTACCAATCCGCACTAGGCCCGCGTGGTGGAATATGGCCCACTCCCTCTCACAGAGAAGAGGCCTTTGCCCCAGCATCAGCAGTGGGAAAGTTTTCACGACAAGTTAAACTTGGGTGGGTAATGTTTTTAAACGGTTTTTTGCAAATAATATTCATTTGTATTCGTCGATGAAAGTCGATGAAATAATATTTCATATGTAGCCACCCGTCACTCGAATCGATACATTTGTTAGAAAGTTACTAACTAAGTAAGTTTCATTCATTCTTATTCTATGTTCTTTTGTTTGCATGTTGAAGTCTTGTAATGTGTCTAAATAACTTTTTTGCTGTCGGGAGTCACGTATATATGCTACGTCAAGGGCTAACTCGCTACTTAACTAATGCAACAATGAATCGGCCGTTAGGGCCGTTAAAGTAACAAAACCGTGCGTGTATTTTTCCATTCAATCAATAAAAGAGAAATATAAAGCTAACCAAAGTATTAAAAGTGAAATTCAGCAAAAATCGCACTTACTTACGTACCTTCGATTTTAAGCAGTTTATTAAGGACCTAGTACGAGTATCACATGGGCGTTACGCCACTTTCGACACTGTCGAAGGCGACGACCCACTAAAAACGCAAAATAAAATAAGTAAACCATTAAAAATTGTGCAACATGCATAATATATTCGTTATTTAAAAAACATTACCCCTACGGGATTAGTTAAGTTATGTAGTTCAGCGATCAAATTTCTCGTTAGCTGCGAGATAGAAAACCATGTGATCAATCCTAAGCTAGCGAGTATACAATTCAATCATTCCGCTTCTAGGTTTTTATGCCAGAAACTTTTTAACTGTAAGTTAAAATAAAGCTCGTGAATGCAGAAGAACATTGGAGGCTGCAAGAATTGTCGTTTAATCGTTGTATTACTCTGCAAACTGTATGCAAGAAGCATACTAGTGGTATTAAATAAAAAGTGATAATGAGTATGAAGCAGTTATATAATATTATTATTTATTGTTATTTTATTTTTCGACATAGTCACCTTTGAGGTTTATACGCTTGGTATATTGTTTTTCTAATCCTATGATTCTCTTCTTGAAAAAATCTTCATCTTGATCGCTTAAAAAATCATGTACGGCGGCAATCATTTCCTCATCATTGCCATGTTTGTGACCTCTCAGTTGTTCTTTTAACCACAGGAACAGGTAGAAATCACTAGGCGCAAGGTCAGGTGAGTATGGAGGATGTTCCATCAATTCAAATCCAGCATCTTGGATAGCAGTCATCGCAACTCGGGACTTGTGTGCGGGGGCGTTATCTTGGTGAAAGAACACAACTTTAGCAAGTTTGCAGCGGAAATTTTCGCGTATTTCCTGATGCAGTTTTTTATTTGTTCTGCGTATGCGCACCGTAATAGTGGCTCTATGATTGAGGTATTCAATCATTATCACCCCCTGGCTGTCCCAGCAAAGAGAGCCCATAATCTTACCGGCGGATGGAATTGCGTTAAACTTCTTAGGCGTTGGAGATGACGGCCTCTTCCAAGTCATGGACTGTTGTTTCATTTCAGGATCATAATGGTGGAGCCACGTTTCATCCATAGTTACGAAGCGAGCTAAAAATCGGTCAAGATCTTGTTGTAACAATTCCAAATTGATTTGGGAAATCCGCAGTCTTGTTTGTTTATGCTCGTCTGTAAGCATTCTAGGCACCCAGCGCGCTGATACTTTTTTCATGCCCAAATGTTCATGTATAATACTATGGATACTTCCTATCGAAATCTTTAGTTCTTCAGCTACAAAACGAACAGTAACACGACGATCTGCCTAAACAATTTTTCGTAACTGCCGTCGTAGGGCGTCCCGAGCGCGGGCTATCTTTAGTTAAAGTTCTTCCTCTCTTATACTCGGCACACCACCGCGCAACCGTAGAATACGGAGGAGCATTAACCCCTAATGTGGTGTTAATATTTTGTTACGGCACGAATTTAAATTTTATCCATTTTGCGTACCACGCTCCGACACGACGATAACAAATGACTTCTATTTTTTAAATAAGAAAACAAAACTTTTTTTTAAATCAAATATCTGGGCTTTACCAGCCAGTATTTACTTTTTTATTGTTCATGGAGTTTATATGCCAATATTACTTTTTATTGAACACCCCTCGTATATAATTAAAAAATAATGTAAAGTTTTCCTTTCCAGTATTTTTCGGGGAAACCCAGCTGTTTTCATGGATACTACTTCAATTTCAGTGTAAAGATTATATTTCGAGCCATACTGTTTTAAGTTCATTCACATCACTTTATTGGTGCCTACTACCGTGAATCGACCTTCAGTCATTGACATTATTGGTTTACAATTTGCAACATAATATTTAATGCCTGTATATAAAATTACAACAAGTTTTTATGAATGAGCGTTATGTTTATGTTGTTGTTGTGTGTTTTTTGTTGGTTGTGTTGTTGTTGTATGTTGTTTGTTTATCTTCGTTTTGTTTAGCTTTCAATGTTCTGATTTAGACTGGTGTAGATATGACGCTCAATATATTCAGATCAGTTGTATATAAAAACAGGGGTAAAAGAAAATACGGACATATGTTTCTGTTTTTATTTCGCTTTTTCTATGTACAACCATTATAAGTATACAGTCGCATAATTATTATTAATAAGTATGTATGTATCAATAAACAAGTTTTCACCAGCCGTAGTTAGCTCCCAGGCCGGAGTAAGTGACATGAGAGACGGCAGGTGCGGCCGAGTATGACACAGCGGACTTGAGCACGGGACCAGTGGAGTATGCGACGGCGGGAGCAGCAGCGTAGGCTGGAGCGGCGTAGGTCTTGGTTACGACGGGGGCGGCGGCGTAAGAAGTGTAGGCTGGAGCAGCGTAGGACTTGGCGATGACGGGAGCAGAGGCGTAAGTGGTGTATGAGGGAGCAGCGTAGGTCTTAGTTACGACGGGAGCAGCCGCTGCGTAGGTCAGAGGAGAGGAGTGGGTAGAGATTGAGGAGTAGGACACAGCGGGAGTGATGGACTTAGCGTACACGGGGGCAGAGTAGGCTGCGACAGCAGGGGCAGCGGCGTATGTGCTGTACGCAGGTGCGGCGTAGGTCTTAGAGTACGCGACGGGCGCTGAGATGGACTGGTACGACACGGAAGGGGCGTAAGACTTGGCTACGACGGGTCCGGCGGCGTAGGTGGCGTAGGCGGGAGCGGCGTAGGTCTTGGCGACGACGGGTCCGGCGGCGTATGTGGCGACAGGTCCGTGTGCGGTGTGCGAGGAGAACGACACGGAGGAGACTGCGGGCGCCGAGCTGTACGCGACGGGCGCGCTGTATGCTACGGGCGCAGCGGCCTGCAGAAGGTGGCCGGCGGAGGCGAGGCTCGCCGCGCACAGGAATACTAAAACCTAGAATAAAAAAAAGAAGGAATGAAGTAGAGATCTAAATAGCAGTAATGAACACTTTCTAATTGAACGCTTAGGCAGTTTAATGGTCGGTGCTCAGTCACAAAAAGAACTACGTATTAGCCCTTTAGTATCATTCAATAATAATACTTGAAAAAGTCTGAATATAGGCACATATTATTATGAAGTCTTCAAGACTTGGAATATTTAAGCACTTGAATAATATAAATCCAATAAATAAAATCACTGTAGTACCTTGGTGTACATGTTTGTTTTGTAGGAGGTTACTGATTGTAATAATTTTTGGAGCACTTGCTTTCGCTTTTATATCAGCGTCTGCAAACTGGTATTAGCATTGAATCTCCATGAGATATTGCCTAGAGCTCAGTTTGTTCCGTCAAGACAAAACCGGTCAAGCACGAGTGTGACTCACAGCTCGAGGGTA
This sequence comes from Antitype chi, assembly GCA_947359405.1. Taxonomy (NCBI): domain Eukaryota; kingdom Metazoa; phylum Arthropoda; class Insecta; order Lepidoptera; family Noctuidae; genus Antitype; species Antitype chi. The sequence goes on along the minus strand of OX375818.1, from coordinate 14,152,155 downwards.
ACGGCACAATTAGTATTTACGCAATTCTAGTAGTCGTTCTGAGTGTAATGTTAATGTCAAAGCTCATAGCCGTAATTTTGGATATTGAATTTTTGAGGCGTAAAAAGGGATGGGTAGACTAAGTGCCTACCTCTTGTTCTTATAACATTCTAGGAACACCAATACATTTGCCATGCGAGGTGGTTAAGCAATTTTGTTGGGACAAATACGGGATCCTTTGAAAATAACTCTTTTCAAACTGATGTAATATTTTGAGGCACACACCACTGCCACCAGGGGGCCTACTCCCTAATCACGAAGACAGTAGTGTCAGACGAAGTAAAGGACATGAGATTATACCGAGGCCAAACTAAAAATTCAGAACAACACGATTTGACAGTTGTCCTTACACCCGATGTGTTTTAGCCCGTTCGAAAAAGTTCATTAATCGGGAGTAGGGTTTTTAATTTTTTGGGTGGGAAATCATCAAATACCTTCTCCCGCTCTGGGTGGAGCAGTAGGGCGTGTCAAACTTTTACTGACTAAAACCTACCCATCTTCCCTCAGTTGCCTGTGTGCCAGGGGCCGCGGTATCGCTTTCGAACAGCCCGCACCCCTGGTAAGCATCGACCCTTGCGGGCCCCATCAGTTGATGCTGACATCTCTTTGAGGCGCGCGCGGAACACAACGCGCTGTCGACCCGGGCTTGGTCCTTACCGGACAGCGAACTCCATTACTCGCCGTCTGCAAGCCCGCGCCTACGGTGGCCGGGAATCAGCCTAGGATTCCCGACGCCCGGGCGTCTCCTGCGGAGGCTAGGGCCGTGAGGGCGCATATACTACCTCTCCCTCACGTACGCCGCCTCCCTCTTCGCGAGCATTACTGCTTCGCAGAAGGAGGTAACGGCTACCCAAGCACTCTCGCTCCGTACCAAGGCCTGGACCAGGGCTGACGGCGAGAGATCGCCACCACCGATCGCTTCCACGAGGACACGGCGGTGCTCCGCCCAAGCCGGGCAGAATTCCACCGTATGCTCCACCGTGTCCTCAGGGCGATCTTCGCAGTGGAAAACCTGGGTGTTTCCTCCCGCCTTATGCGAAACAAGAACCTCCCGAATCAGCCGTGTCCGATGAGGACCTGCGTCAGGTGGAAGGTGAGGACGTACCGCGCCGTGCCGCCTCTCAAGCCACTCCTCAAAGAGGGGACTTACCGCTGCAATCGTGGCGTGCCCAATCGGGAGTAGGGTTCACTTAAGGTATCGAAAAACTTTTGGACGGGCCCGTATCTTCGTTGACGTACATAGAGAGTAGGTCCTTAGGTCCTAGCACAAACGCGCGACGTAGAGGAATGTAAATTCGAAAGATTTTTGATTCGAAAATATAATCTACTAGCTTTTGCCAGCGGCTTCGCCCGCGCGAAACTTTCATCCCCTATTTAATTCCCTTAGAGGTTGAATTTCTTATTCCTTGTCTACATTATAAAGGGAACCTCTGTGCAAAATTTCTGCTTTTTAGGTCCAAGGGTTTGGGTTGGGTGTTGATGAGTCAGTCAGTCAGGACTTTTCTTTTTATTTATATAGTTAGATAGTGTATAGGGCTAAATGTTTGCGAAAATCACGATCAGTATCACACATAGATATAAAGTCTTATTAGTCTTAAACTAATATTATCAATGTGAGAGTAAGTTTGTTTGTTTGTTACGCTTTCACGCTAAAACGGGTGAACGGATTTGGATGAAATTTGGCACACAGATAAGTAGATGGACCATGATCATAAGCTACATAGATTACTTTTCAACCTGGATCGCAGACGAAGTCGCGACTAACAGCTAGAATAGACAAAGTCAAAAAACTAAGTAAATATTCGAATTTACATTACGCTTACTACTAGGTGTTACTACTTAGTTTTAGGAATACAGGTTTTATAGGAGTAGTGAGTTCATTTGGCTTTCTATGAATAAATATCTGTATATGTGCCCGGTTTGGTAGATCGTTGATTTGGAATAAGCTTGGTCCTAATGTGGCTTACGTCCTGTCTCTTTGTGCCAATCTTAAGTTTCGACAGAGGACAAATGTACCGATAATCCTTGTGACTGAAAGTTTTTCGTACTCTTTTAGCTGTTCTGAGGAATAAGTCATAGCACTGCGGGGTAGTTGCATCACACACTAACAGTAACAGGAAGGGTTTCCATTTTTACATTTCAACAACATTAATTGCGCTATTTATGTTGTTGAACCGTCACATTTTTATAACATATGAAGCAATAGATCATAACCAGAGACCGGATATTCGGATGCATATTTACCTAAAGATAATTTTTAGCTATGAAAGTATGGAAGCGGCTTTATAAATTATTTGTAATATTTATTAAAAACCCCGGGATTCTTGGATTGCATAACTATTCAGATGTGTATTAATTTAAAATTAATGTTTAACTCGATACAAATATGTGTATGTATTGGAGGAGGGGTGGTTTGTATTATTTAAAACAAAAAATAAACAAAATACACCTTACCTAAATTAAGACTTTTTCGATACAAAAGCGCATTCCATGTTAGCCAACATCTCAACTTTAGGTGAATATGCATCCGAATATCCGATCTCTGATCATAACTGACGTGACCCGGGTTCTACTATAATTGTGCTTACTGGTTAATTTTTTACCCGGGTCTGAACAGTTAACATTTAGTTAGTATTGACAGGAGAAAAGGATGTAGATGAAAAATAAATCCCGTTTACCGCAAAGATAACAATAAACTCAGCAAATCGCAGTCATCTGCTGGAAATATTTTGGCATCTCCAAAGATGTGTGGTATGGGCCTCCCATATCCAGTCTGCCCCAGCCGCCTTTTTAAACCCTAACATGGTACACATCTTGTAGATTATAAAATATGTATCAGCATCGTTGCGAATTTGCGATATACGTAACGTGCTCCGGTGTGATCGATGCTCTGATAGTATTAAGCGTCAAATAACTTAGAAATAAGCCATACTCCCCTTTATTTAAAAACGTTGCTAAAAGTTAAGTAATGATTAGTGACTGTTTAACCATAAATTTTTGACGTTTAAACATATTTTAACTTTAATCAATGTTTATAAATAAACCCCACGCGTCATGCAAAGAAAAATCAAGCTGAATTAATAACCACGTCTAATCAGTGTGGATTCAGACAGCAATATTTGTAAGGCATGGTTCACCACCGTCTGTTAAGTTGCTGCTAACTACTTTGGCAGATAATATCAAGACTTAAAGGAAAACAAATGCTAAGCAAATTGACTACCAACTGAAACAGTGCGTAAATTCAAATCACAATGTGCCAATGTAGGAAATTGACACGGCAAATTGACGTTATGTGTCAAATTGATGAACCATTAGTTTTCCTGTTAGTACAAATTCCATATTATTTGATTGTATCCGATAAGCTATGCTATTCGGACACCGTCATATAGTCCCTTAGTGTAGCCATTTAAATACGTTGGAGCTCATGTGTATTGTGGGTAAAAGAAAAAAAAACATGTTATCACCGGAAAAATGTCCACACTTGACTAAAGGTGCTCTTAATGGGCAATTTTTTTTAGCAATTATTGCTTAGCAACGCTAATGGATCAATCTGGATCAATTAAGTGGAGCAATCTGGAGCAACAACAATAAATTGCAGATATATTTCGGAAATATTCCTTCTGATTGTTCCATATATTTCTCATTTCTCAATGTCGGTAATATGAGTTGTCGAATATCCAATCGGTTTGGACATTTTAAGTCAATTTTCTTTCTATATCGTTTGTATGTATAACTACGTCTTGTTTTTGCGAGAGTAACTAGCTAGCTGGCGGTGGAGACGGCATAGGGGGGACTCGTATTGCCTAGTTTTTTTAAGTTACCCCATAACGCATGATATTCTGTGGCCGTATCTCTGGCAACAGGTTGCTACATGCCATTGCCTAAAATTGCTGGATGTAGTCGTGACGTCATAGTTGACGAGAATTCTGCTCGTGTAAGCGCACCTTAACATGTACTTACCTAATGGTTCATTAGCATTAATACACGTTTAAGAGTATAGCGGCAATAATATAGACTTCTACATGTTTATGACTATGTAATGTCTAAAGACAGAAACCAGTAAGTTACAAACCACTAAGTTTAAGAACTTCCGCTGCGTTAGTACTTTAGCTATTCCGTTAAATGTTATTCAAATAGATTCTTGGAACCTGATTTGAGGACGTCTTATGAAATGAATAACCTATATTATCATTTACTAGTTTTGAATGTTTAGCTATAAAAGTAGGAGAAAACCAAAGATACGATGAATGGCTTGTGTGAAAGATGAGCTGGTTAGAAAGGGGATGACCGAGACTGATGACTGCCGAGATGACAACTAATAAAATTATGATGAATATAATTTACAAGTTAGTTAGTTTTTCTGTGTGGGTATTACTACACCTGCACCCTAGTTTCGTAACACACGATTAATCATAATCTGTTTAATTTTGACAGTACAACAATAGTCGTTGTGTTATTAACGTTGTTGAGCAGACACATTTTTCAACCATATGAAGCAATGGATTAGCAATCTGTTTCAGAATGAAATATATTATGATTAATCGTGCGTTGCGCGATTAGGATGCTGTTTTGAGTTTAGGTGCCAGTGCAATGTTAACAGGCACAGTAGATTTTTAGACAAAGCACTGGAATTTCCTTTGCTATTTTCAAAAGGACCTTCGTCTAATTGTCTAAAAACATATTTTCCAATGACAATGACTTTTGGGACAAATCGTAGTAGTGCAGACGAGATGTTGGCAGGTTCAAAGATGACACAGATCACTGCCTCTGGCTGGCTTAAGTTTTGGTGTCTCATTTGCAGAAATTATTAAAATGTGATCTACCTTTGTTTAAACTTAATTTTTTACTTTAATTAAGCAGCAATTGTAATAAAATGTATGACTTTGGGCACCTATTATAATAATTTGAAAATCATAATAAAATACAGAAATATTCTTTAGTTTTTATTTTTCGTTTCATGTTACGAACATACAAACATTATATACAGTCGATTATTTAATAACAATAAATATTAACAAATATGTGTTTACCACCCGTAGTTGGCTCCAAGACCGGAGTAAGTGACGTGAGAGACGGCGGGTGCGGCCGAGTATGACACAGCGGACTTGAGCACTGGGCCAGCGGAGTATGCGACGGCGGGAGCGGCGTAGGACTTGGCTACGACGGGACCAGCAGCGTAGGAAGTGTAGGCGGGACCGGCAGCGTAGGAAGTGTAGGCAGGAGCGGCAGCGTAGGTCTTAGTGACAACGGGAGCAGCTGCGGCGTAGGTCAGAGGAGCAGAGTGGGTCGAGTACGAAGAGTAGGACACAGCGGGTCCTACAGACTTGGCGTAAACTGGGGCAGCAGAGTACACAGCGGGGGCTGAGATGGTCTTGGTAACAACGGGGGCCGAGGCGTAAGTGTGAACGGCGGGGGCGGCAGCGTAAGTGTGGACGGCGGGGGCGGCGGCGTAAGTGTGGATGGCGGGGGCGGCGGCGTAAGTGTGGACAGCAGGGGACGCGTATGCGACGGGAGAAGAGTGGCTGGAGATGGTCTGGTAAGAAACAGCCGGAGAGTAGGACTTGGCTACGACAGGAGCGGCAGCGTAGGTGGTGACGGCGGGTGCGGCGTAGGTCTTAGCGTACGCAACTGGAGCAGAGTGGGTAGAGATGGACTGGTAGGACACTGACGGGGCGTAGGACTTGGCTACAACTGGGGCAGCGGCGTAAGTGGTGTATGCAGGAGCGGCGGCGTAGGACTTGGTTACGACGGGACCAGCGGCGTATGTGGCGACGGGTCCGTGCGCGGTGTGCGAGGAGAACGACACGGAGGAGACGGCGGGCGCCGAGCTATATGCTACGGGTGCAGCGGCCTGCAGGAGGTGGCCAGCGGAGGCGATGCTCGCCGCGCACAGGAAGACTACGACCTAAAGGTAAAGATGCAAATTAATAAAAAATGTTGATATTCGCACTAAAGCTTGATTCGATTTTACAGATCCTGAAAAGCAGGAACTGCTATCAGATCACAAAATAACACTGTATTAAAGTCACGTATTTTGAAACAGTAATAACCAGAAATAACAATTTTGAGCAAAGGGCATCTGCCCACCACTATCTTTAAATTTAAAAATATTTTTTAAATCGAAATTCAATATTAAAATTCACTGCGTACCTTGGAGTACATGTTTGTATTGAGCGTTGTTGTTGTGTGTAATTTTTGGAGCACTTGCTTTCGCTTTTATATCTCGTCTGCAAACTGGTATTGGTATTGAATCTCGTAGTGGATCAGCCGCAGGCACTCTCGGTTTCAATGTCAAGGTAGCCGGCAAAACGAAGTTGTGTAATCTGCCTGGGGCAATATTAAGTAGCATCGAATGTACTCCATATCTGTTAATGAGGAAGTTATTCTCGGAACTTGGTTGTGGTGTAAATAAAACCAATGGCTTTTAAATACTATTAATAAACCATTAAACTGTTAAAATAAAATTTATTACGAATCTTGTTGTTTGGGGATATCCGGTTGGACGATATTTATTAGAACTGTTAGATAATGATGAGATAATTTTGTAACTATGTAAGTATTTTATGGATGGTGTTTTAGGAGGCTTGAAAGATATAAGTGCCCTAAAAAGGGGTTCTCTTTTGTGTTTCCTAACTTTTTTATCCATAATCTAGTGCCATATATATTTTTTGTTCTAATCATCATTTGTCCGAATGATAACTTGCCCGAATTTAAGGGGAACCTATATAGTCGCGGGCTCGAACCCACTGGTGGGCCTGGTTAAAAATCACGCTGTCTCACCAGGCTTCGTGTTCAACAGAGATAGTATCAGTGATGAGCAGTTAGACGCTAGTCTACATGCACAACGTTATTGAGTGAGATGCAGGATCATATTTTACTTTGGATGTGTCATGTCAGACAGTGGAGTAAAACGCTCCCGAAGTTTGTATGCAAAAAATGTGGACTAGGTTCACCGTAATGTCACATAATATAACATGCCATAAAATTGAAATCCCTACATATGTACAATATGCCCTAAATTTGTTTATCATAGATATTACAATAAATAATATACAAAAGACTTACAACAATTTCCAAAGAAAGTTATAAGTCTAAATTCAAATAATTTAATGATTATTTATCGTATTTTTTTTTTTTACTTTGTATTACAAAGCTTTTGGGCAGGCAAGACTGCGTGGAGTCGGGTTTACAGCGATTCGTTTCTGTCACTAAAACCTAATTTTTAGCAAATGTTTTAGGAGTAACAATTTTATAATAAATGAACATTCGGAATAATACATATAATACAATACTTAGGACATATGAGTTTATTTCATGCAAAATTAGGAGATTCAATTATTGTGGTACTCGATATTATGACAGAATAGTTTTAAAAGTAAAAATAATTAGGTAAAACAAAATTTCGAATTTTTGAACATTATGGTTACTGAATATAGCAAACGTGTTATGGATAATGATTTTCAGACAAACAAGTTTAGGAGAAGAAAAAGAATACCCTAAAAGGACCTAAACGTTGCCTTCTGTAGGTAATGCAGATACAGTCTCAAATCTGTCTAGGAATGTATAAACTTATTTTTTTTTTGAAAAACGATGTTTTACATTTTCAATAATTTATTTTTCATTTGCACATCAAATTTAAAAAATTCAAAGAACAACAGTTGATGAATTACCAGCCGAGCCTGTTTCCGTAACCACCGCTACCGTAACCACCTTGGCCGTAACCACCTTGCCCGTAGCCACCATAGCTGCCGTATCCGCCATATCCGCCATACGCACCAGTGGCGTAGCTGGGAGAGTGCTCTTTGTAGACAGAGACGGAAGAGACAGCGTTACCGAGACCGCTGTAGCCGTGGGAACCATAGCCAAGTCCGTTGTAGCCATTGGAGCCATAGTCCAGACTGTTGTAGCCATGACCGCCGTAACCGCCGAGAGCGCCAGAATATCCTCCGAGAGCGCCGGAATGTCCTCCGTGAGAGCCAGAATATCCTCCGAGAGCGCCGGAATAACCTCCAAGAGCGCCAGAATATCCTCCATGAGCACCGGAGTATCCACCGTGAGCTCCAGCGTAATCAGCTCCAGTTGCAGGGACGACTTTAGTCACTGAAGTGTATGAGGTGGCTGGGCTACCGTAGCCGTATCCGCCATAGCCACTGGCATAGCCGCCCCCATAGCCGCCGCCGTAGTCGCCACCGTACCCGCCGCCGTGGCCACTATAACCACCAAAGCCCCCGTGACCGGAATAGCCGCTATTTAGGCCACTATTGTATAGGTGTCCTGCCCGGACCAAACCGAACAGGCAGACAGCGATGGCGAAGATCTGTAATTAGAGCAGAAAAATGATAAAAATTACTAATTGAAACAAATGGATTGTCTGACATAGTCCAAGTTTGTAGCAAGAGTATATCAGCAAATTCTACTAGCATTACTAATATGGCAAACAAATAGGTTATGGTATTACTAGGATAGCTCACTGTTTAGGGAAGGTAATTTATCAGAAGATCTAGACAACTGACAATCACATTCAAAGCATTTCGTATATTCATATTCATTTAATTGCGTTCCACAAGGTAAAAACAAAGATGTTAACAAAAGGCTTAGAGCTAAGAGCTGTTGTAGACCCTGTTAGGGCACAGCAAAAGGTATTATTTGATCTTTTTAAAGAAATCTAAAACTTAGTACCTAACTAAAATCCGACCGCACCGACTTTCAACAGAAGGTATATCAGTCTCATGTAGGTAACTGATCCCAAATTACAATATTTTTATTTTTAATTTTTTGTTTTACAATATCTGACATATTCTCGTCACTATTTGACATTATACATCAATTTTAATATCGACTTTTTAGTAGTGATTGTCATGGAAATCATGTCACTTGGTTCAAATTATATAGGTAGATTCTTTTACATATTGTGAATGAGAGAACCTTGTAGGCCTTACATACTAGATTTGTAGAAGATTTTCACTATGTATTTTCATTCCTCTAAGTACCTGGTACTTATTGACAGGCCTACACTGTCCTCCTATACCTTATTATCACTGTAATTTGAAAACATTGTAAAAACCAATTATTTTTAAAAGAGTAACCGTGCAGTTTCTTGCCGGCTCTTCTCCATAGGAAGCGACAAATTGGAACCGTGCACCTTAGTGCACGGTTCCAATTTAATTTAATTTAATTTAATTTTCCACGGTTCCAAGCTAAGGCTTCTGAAGGTTCATAAGTGCCCATGCAGGTTTATGTGAAATAAAATATATTTTTTATTTCATACATTTTTTAGTTTCCGTCATTGTCATCGCTGATAGAATATCAGTTTGCCTAGGCCCGTAGGAGTCATTAAATATTATATTCCAAACAAAGAGTGTTTTGAATTAAACCGCTAAACTGAACTATGCAATTAAGATTTAAACACTGTATAATATTCAATTAATTACCTTAGTGAACATGTTGCTGGTATCTTCAACAGTGATGAGCTGAATGTGTTAGATGCTATTGTTTCACTCTTTTATATAAAAAATGTAGGAAATACGTACTCTTTTACAAGGTCCCAGTAGATTTTGAGAAAACCGGAGCGTAACGAAATTAATTAGGCTTACGTTTAAATGCAATATTAACTAATGTATCCACAGAAATAAGACAAGCAATTGCGAATCTTATTGTCTTGACTATAAGAAGGTTTTTGTATGAATGGTTGCGAGATATAATCTTTAATTTATGGTGTTATCTTGAGAATTGTTGTACAAGGGTTGGCATTAGAGTAAACTACAAAACGCGTAGTAATTGATTAATTAATTATTCATTATGTTTAGGCATTTTGATATGTGATAATTGCTTTGTTTATGCTTACGATCTTCATGAATCGGAAGTAATTTTACGTATTTTGAGAATTGGGTCACTTGGTCATAGTTTTATTTAGCCAATCCCAGTCTGCAGTTGGACCTAGGTCTCTCCCAAGTAGCGTCATATAATAAAGCTTCGGCGTCATGACTTACTAAACTCTCCATTGTATGGAGATGACGGTTGCGCTGGTTTCGCCCTTGACATAACAAAGATAGTCGATCAACTGTGAGCGCGGTTGCTCATAAGTTTAATTGTAATAAGATCATTTGCGTAACTGGTTCTGTTAAAGACACCAAGACTTAGATACCAAACCTCTTCCTACTTCTATAAAATTCATGAGTTTGTACATATTCTTTTTGAGAAACCACAAAATAAGTATTATTGTGAAACTGGCATTTCTTAGTTATTTTAGGTACACTAGTTGTTCGTACTCGGCGTAGCTGGAGTGAATTCTTTGTCTCTATCTCCACTTCTCAAGTGGTTTTTAGTCTGTGCGATATCTGCCAGTCTTTTTATTCAGATTTTCATACAGTTATAACTTTTTCCAAATAAAAAACAACCGACTTCCGGAAAAACACTACAAAGTGAAAAATTACTTTAATTTTGGGAAGGCGGTGACAGTTTTTTTTAATACATATCCAAAGTCACCGACTTCCGAAATTGAAGTTATTTTTCACTTTTTAGTTGTAGTACCTACCCCAACACTTCGAATTTTCATCATCCTTGGGGTCAAAACAATGCATATTTATGCGATAGTAGCAATCGCGGTTGATTTGTTGTCATTTTTTGAAGAGTTCCGTTGTCTGTCTCCGAAACGCGTCATCAGATCTATATGAAATTTAAATGGGACCATTTCGGAATAAACCCCTTCCGATAAAATAATATGACGGAGTTATGGCCGAACATAAAACATGTCGAATGCCGATAAAAAAAACATGTCGAATTGATAACCTACTTCTTTTTGAAGTCGGTTAAAAATACATTCAAAATTTCTGACATTACCGTTATTTTTTTGGAAGATCTTGTCTTACAATACTTACAATTACGAACAAAACAAAAAAAAATCTGCAAAGATCGAGCTTTTATTTGGTGCAACTCCTTAATTAGTTTTCCGCAACTGATTTAATAATTTTTGCTAGGTTTTACCATACTTTTCCTTCTGTCATAGCTATATCACCAATGTGTAATATTAATGGTAACGTGATATTTTCCAGAATATTGTGTATCATGAAGTGCGTTGAATTTTCCGAGCAATCTTAATGTATTCGTTAACCTTACGGAATAAGGTTAGAATTTGAAACACTATTATTCTGTAGTATTTCTCTTCGCAGTGTTCACTATGATACGTTAATAGTCACATTTATTTTATAACCTAACTGAGATGTTAATTAAAAAAAAGTCTTTAGATTTCAAAACTAGAAAATCCTGTTTATCTGAAACTTTATGACTAGTATTTATATGTTTTAAGAGGTTTGTTGGTATTTAAGATCCAGGGGAAGGATGTACTGATGACACGGTGTACAGATTAGATCGTAAGATTAGGTTCATGGATGCAGTTGAAGGCAGTGCTCGATACTCAGTAGGTATTAATTTTATTTAACTCAGCAGTGCAATAAGTTTTTTATTGCTTATGTTCGAGCCATTATAAATCGTTTAAAAGACATTCATACGATTTTGTAGTGTTACTTTAAAGCTGTATCAATGTCTTTTTAATTACACAAGTACTTGTTCTCAACGACAAAACTGCAGTTAAAAATTAAACGATTTCTTACTTAGGCAGGTACAAGTTTATTAAATACATAGAACAGCAACATAAAATCTGCTATAAATTAAAACAGGCATACAGAGAAAAATACAATATTTACAATCTCATTTAGAGTATAATATTTTTGCTATATATACAACGTTATGTTCGGTTTACCAAACGTATTTGGAACCATAGCCGTGACCGTCAGAACCGAAGCTGTAGCCAGATCCATAGCCGTATCCGGAACTGTAGCCACCGTGGCCGGCGTAGCCAAGGCCGCTGTAGCCGTGGCTACCATACCCGTGACCGTAGGACACGGATACAGGAGCAACATAAGACGCGACTGGAGCGTATGACACAGCTGGTGTGACATAAGACTTCACAATAGGTGAAGAATGGACTTGGTAACGAGAGACAGTTGAAACAGCAGGAGCGTATGAGATGGCAGGAACAACAGTCTTAGTAACAATAGGCGCTGCGACTACAGTTTTGATGATGGGTGCGGAATACGCTGGAGCTACGTAGCCGGAATATCCGTGGCCATAGCCGATGCCCGATGCGTAACCATGGCCGGCTCCGTAGCCCGAGGAGTAGCCCAGACCACTGCCGATCCAGCCGCTGGCGCGAGCCAGGCCGATGAAGCAAAGGACAGCGGTGTACTGAAACAATTTTTTTTTGTATTAAGACAAATATAAATAAGAGAGTATTGGCATTAAATATTTGTCGCCTTTGGCACGCGTAGAAACGGAAGAAATTAAAGAAAAAAATATAGATTGTAGAAAGATGGCGCGATGTTAAAACTGAAGAATAGAAATATATTTGACGAAGATAGCCGACTATTGTTCGTAAAGTAGGGATAGACGTGGTGCTATGCGTGCTGTAAATTAATATATTATAGAGTTCTCACTGTCTACATTCTTCCTCAGTATTATGAAATTGGGTGCCTACGATCAAAACTTGTACATCCTCCTAGCTGTTGTTGCATTTGTCAAATCTACCATAGAATATGACATCGTATTCAATTACCTAACAATTTTCTCACGTTTATGACCTTGAATCTTTATTAACCCTTTAATAGACATAGCGTGCCAACACATAATTTTGACTACTTAAAAAGTAGGCTCAAATCTCGGCCCGTCCGCCACTGGTCGTTAGGGTACTTTCGAGGCCGGTACCTTGACAATTGCGAAACGAGATGTAAGCAGGTGACTGTCACAACTTCACAAGACAATCCACATTACTCTTCCACCTACGTACATTAATAACAGTTCTTATCACATAAACAATTTGTATTTTTAACGGTGTTATCTTATTTTTACCCTTAAAGAGATCACGGAACTCTGTATACAAGAAAAATTATATGTAATCGTGAAGTCTTGATAAAAACGTCAGGTCTTTAATGGCCGCTTGATCAGTCCAAGGGAAACTAACCTGTACTAATTGCTTTCCAGCAGGTAAATTTGTTGTCACTTGAAAATAGAAGAATATTTTAATCAGTGGATCATAAAATTCTTGCTATAGAAAGGACTCAATGCTTAATGTTAATAAGTTTGAATGTGATGAAGAAATAACCAGATGGATTTAAATAACAAACAGCAGTGACGGATTGATTTGCATCGCAAGGACTCATTTCACTCATGTCTTGCGAAAGATGTCAAAAAGTTAACACTTCGAAGTTTCGATCTAGATAAATATAGCGAATTGATTCGTGTAAGACATAGTCTATTTAAGTCTTATCGTGATTTACAGAGAAATTTTTAATTGCACAATTGTAAGAAGAGAAGCCAATAGAAAAAAATCAAAATGAAGAACTCCAGATTCTAACAGTTGTATTTGAGTGCAAGAAAGGCGCCATCACCAGATCTTGTGAAGGCCACGAGTTGGAATAATTGAGGAGCCTTTGTCCAACAGTGAACTTCTTCAGGTAGATAAGATAATGCTGATCAGTTGGCAGTCGCACTTACAATTACAAGACCAATAAGATAGTTGAAATGTAATGATGCCAACAGATTTATATGGAAATAATTGACGCATGGTAATTTTGAAACGCAGTGCTTAAACTTAAATAAAAGGTCAGATCAGTAATATTAAGTGATTGCAGGACATCCATATTGCAGGACATATTAAGGGGAATATCTTACTTATTAATTCGCATTAGACAATATGATTAACGATCGAGTTGATTGCTTGTGTGACAGACATTATGAAAGGTGTCTCCTCTAAAACCAGTACTGATTGATTCGCTTAAAGGCCAGAGTTACTTAATAAGAACTGGGTTTGGCAAGCCTTTGAGCAGATTTAGAATAATGGCACAGGCTGATCTGGTTGAGCTTTGAAAACCAGTGAAGTGTGACTTGCGAATGTATTGACAGAGTGTGCGTGTAAACAGATTGGCCCATGTGTAAATATTGGTTAATTGGAATACTACTTTGTACGAAATCAAAGTATAGGTAACACTATTGCTATAAATCGTGTTGAAAATCAGTGAAGTGTGAATGAATATCTTGAATGTTCGGTCGTGTCAACAAACAGAGAAAGGTGTGTAAATACTGGTAGAAATAGGAATATTACTTTGTACGAGTTCAAATATCAACACTAATTCTGGAAATAGGTACTGTGGCTACGATAGTTACACAAAGAAACAGGCCAATTGCAATGTTCACCCTAAAATGATATGGTCGCAATTGAGTATTGAATGCTATTTGCATTCAATACTCAATTGCGACAGGCACTAATAATTTCAAAGCGAAAAGTCTCAAAGTTGAAAGCAAATAACCAACATTGACAGTAATATTAGTGAACAAAAGATATCAAATCCTGTTTTATTTGCTTTCAGCTAACGCAAAAACTCTTAAATACTTTTCAAATGTCAGACGTTGGTCTCGATATCATCGAGTAGGCAATACTTAATTATTGAATTCTTTTGTCTTTCGATACTCAAAAAGTGGTCCTGTTTCTTATATATTACTTTTTAGGACTATTTAATGTTTGAATAGGAAGCAGTTATGTTATTATTTTGTAAAATTATTATTGTTTCTTTATACAGAAGGATTTAGAAGTTATTCTGGAAATAGTGAGCTTACTGGGTACCCATCTAGTCTTGTCTGAGAATACATCACACACAGTTGATTTAAATCCGACAAGATAGTTTTGAAATATGAATCATGATTAAACAGGAAGCCTAAATCTTCTGGCGAATATTATGGCCAAGAAACCCATAAAAGTCAGTTCACGCTCAAAATTATTTCCACATGGCTTGAGAGAAAAATTAAATTCTGGCACGCGCCCAAAACTGTGCTAACGTCACCGTTTCACTAATCTATATGTCCGTAATTTAGGACGTATGAAATATTATATGGTAGCACGTATCATGTTGATACTGTTTAAGGTATTGGATTGAATTTTCCATTAGAATGTCCTAGAAACAGCCCAGATTCAGGATTTCTGAATGCTAAATGACAAGAGCTTATATTAGCCTATAATGTTCCAACTACTGGGATAAGGGCATCTCTATGAGAGGGAGAGGACCGTAGCCACCACGCGGGCCAATTGCGGGTTGGTGAATGTCACATGTCTTCGAATTTTCCGTTCGAGGACATGCCGGTTTGTTTTTCTTCAACGCTTTGAGAGCAGTAGTAATACATTAAAGCGTCAACTTGGGTCGGAGTTTTTTTCGTTCTAGCCTATCGGCTAGTGGCGAGCAGTGGTGGCCTAGTGGTATCCCATTAGGCCACCACTGCTCTAATAACAATAAGCTTACCTCCTATTATCAATTACATATGACAACAGACTTTCGACTTGAGACAAACAATAAATGAATTTACGCTTAAGCCAAGCTGCACTGTGGGTGTACTAGTTAGTCATCATCACATCTGCCTACTCCTATCTGGAATTTACACGGGGACAGTGCCGAAATAAGGATGTAGGGACTATAGGTACAAAACACTTATGCCTATACCCCTTTGGCGATTACAAGTGTGATTTTATTTACGCTTTTAGACAAGATAATGATAATTATCTTTGCATAGCCTTTCCTGTCTGTTTCAAAGCTTCAGGTCGTTAATTTCAGTTGTAAGGGTTGAAAGTATCCGGTGTCGGACATGTTCAACCTTTGAAACCTTAAAAGCTGATGGATGACGGAAAATATTGGGCACCGCTACTGTTTCGTTTGATGAACTTTCTGGCATTGTAACTGGACTGTCACAGCTTTTCTCAAAGGGATAACGCACATGACGTATTCAACCTCAAATACAGCTTATACTGCGAATGGAATTTTGATATTTGATTCCGTGTAAGGAGACATTGAGATCGGAATTAAGCTTAATCGTCACCAAAATGGCAAGACTGAAATCACAGGGAGTTTTTATCCAGCGCGGTGATTACCTAACTCACTAATAGAAGCAATGGATTCCATTACGTTATTTACGTTATTGAGCCATGGGCAGACATATTTATCTACATAAATAAAAAGAAAAGTCCTGACTGACTGGCTGACTCATCAACGCCCAGCCCAAACCCTTGGACCTAGAAAGCTGAAATTTTGCACAGAGGTTCCCTTTATAATGTAGACAAGGAATAACGAAGGATTTTTCGAAATTCAATCCCTGAGGGAGGTAAATAAGGGATGAAAGTAGATTAGCCGACTAGATGGACCGACGAACTTAAAAAGGTGGCTGGGACAGACTGGATACGGAAGGCGGAGGAGAGGCCTATCTCCAGCAATGGACTGCGATAAGCTTAGCTATTTGAATAGATAAGCAATATCCTTTAAAATTATTCAGATTCTGATTGATAGTCTGTCACGCATTTAGGATGCAGGGTCGATCCGGGATAAAAAAAAACCAAGAAATCCTTAAAGGCTATGCGAATATAAAGTCAACGTTGATATCACTAGAACTATTCACTTCACTTTGGACACAAACACGCAACACTTGTTTTATAATCTCCTATTACATCCTTGAGTTGATGCATTTTAAATGATGAATATCACTATTCTTACCTTAGCGATCATTTTGATGTAGATTGTTGGAATATGAGGTGTTGAATGTTAGCCAAACGAAAAATGTCAGCTTATATAGTTAACGAAATCTCAGGAAACAAAGCGACCTCGCCATTGTCAAGTTTCTAGGTAATTTTAGTAAAATGGCGCATAATCGTACAACAAACGTTGTGTTTAAGGTCTCTTTTTAAAATTAAAATGATTTTTTATATTATTATTATTATAATAAAAGAACTGAAGGTGAACTAATTTTCTGTATACTTAAGTGTTTAATAATACAGGAAGTGGATATGGATGCGTTTTTTTTGTAGTGTTGCAACAGTTTCGACTGTTTGTTTTTCATTTTCGAAATTCATTTGTCGCTCTGCTTGCGTTGTGTTACCAGGGGACGTAAAATATTTTTTTATTTGTTTTTTTTTTCTAAAATCTTTTACGTAAACTATATGTAGGTATGTTAGTTACTTTTGTAAACCGTATCTAGTATGTACGCTCGGCAACAACTTTTGTGCAAAAAGCTTTCGAAACTAAATTTTTGAGGAATAGACCAATTAGGTATTGGCGTTTGACACCAGCTTCACCCGCCTGGGTAGCTTGAATTGTACCCACGGGAACGTCCTATCGCGATAAAAAGTTGTTATAAGATGTTAATCCAGGTTAGACTAGGTACTTAGTACTTATGTTTTATTTACTAACAATTTTTATTATCACTAGCCGTTTAAAATAAATTCGTATGTGCCGTGTCTTGGAAGAGTGCCCAGATCCTAGAATTAGGCTGATTTATAAGGTGTCATATTAAAAGTTAAAGATGTAGTTACTAACGCTTTGGCTTACTCAAAAGTAAGCACGGCTTTTTAAATTATTCTTCATCTATTAAAATCTTCTATTTAAATCAGGAATAATATCAATCGTCAATGGAAGGATCAGAGCCGATCATTAAACATGACCGCGTACAGCTAGCTTAGCACGAGCACCGATTTGTCGACGGAAGAATAGACATGACTTTATCTAAATGATGTACGATAGGAGAACATAGCTATGCTTTTCTATTAATTATCACAGTTATGCGTTCTAAACGAATCATGATTTTGTAGATAATCGTACAAACTTTGTGATTTTGACAGTTTGGGAAGAAATATTCTTCTGAAATAGTCTACATTTATAAGGACCTAGACAAAGATCGTTGGAAACGAAAGACAAAATGACAGATTGTAGAAGGACATCTACGGTGCGATGTCAAGAATGGAGAAACGAAATGTCACTATGTATTGGAAAAGCACTGTCTATTCTTCGTAGAAATAGAAAACGTCATGCTAAGCCTGCTGATGTATAATTGGCCTAATCCTACTGTCCTACTAATATTATAAATGTGAAAGTTTGTATGTTTGTTACTCATTCACGCTAAACCGGCTGAATGGATTTGGATGAAATTTGGCACACATATATAATCATTAAAATCATCAATACGGTTTGTATTACATCTAAGTTTATTTCTCCCATTGAATGGCTTTTTATGAAATAGTCGCAAATATAGTCACACAGTTGCAAAAAAAAAGGTCTTATAGCACAAGTAAAGGGAAAGTTTGGTAGGTAATTACAAGGGACTAATAGGGACTATAGACTTTAGTATCTGGTATAAATGTCAACTTGCTAGGTCCACCCGTTCCTGAGAAAATCGATGGTGACACACGGACAGACAGACGGATAAGAGAGTGATCTTATAAGGGTTATTTTTTTACCTTTTGAGGTACGGAACCCTAAAAACAAAAAAATTGCGGGTTAACCTTAGCACATCCTCTTTAACCTCATCTCTAATTTCACCAGTTCGTTGTTTAAGTTCAATTTTAGCCTAATTGGGTTAAAATCCAACCTCAAAATATCGCAAATCCAAATGACGATAAGGGGGCTTAGAAAATGTTCAGTATTTTAATATATCTAGGCTTAGCTTATACGTTACAGCTTCAACCTAGGTCAACAGTTCAATAAAATAATAATATCTACTGATTTAAATACCGAGGCCGATCGTACGTATATCCGATTACCCCATCAAACTGCCACCCGTTTGATGTCAACACATTATCCACACAACAGCAAATACAGACAAAAAAACACACACAACACACAGCACAACACAACAAAACACACACAGACACAACAAAACAGACAAAAAACGAAACACTTAATACAACACATCAAGTGTATTTTTGTTATATCCGACTACTTAAACGACCTAAAGACCTATGGAATAGCTTGAGATTCCTTGATTGGTTCTGATGCTCAAGAATATTCGGTTCTGCCGCGCATTTGTTTTGGCATTTCCTCTATCAGGTGGTTAAATTATTCGAGACAGATGTCAAAATAACAAATCTGTCAAAACAAAGCGGCACCCATGGCAACCGACCCTGTGACACAACTTTGTGACAACGTTTGGTACAAAAATGTTGATTCAAGATTACCTATTAGTGTTTTACAGTACATCTGGTGACTATGAATGTAACTCATTGTTAGTGAATACAACAAAATTATGTGGCATTTCATTTGGTATACTTTTTGATTACGTGTATTGACGTTCGAACAAAGTTATCGCGTCTTGCCATCGTTATGTGATTATCGTGAAAATAAGAAACGTCAAAAATAATGTATTCAATCTTTTGGTGAGTATAGGTAGTACTGTCCTTTTACAGTTATTTTACTTCTCCCGGCAACAACCCAACTTTGTATTGAGAAAACAAAATGGCGGCGTTAGTTTCGATTACGGCCACGCGCCACAAGAACCTGTAGCGTACGATAATAAGTCAAGTTATATGTTGATTAAAATATAATTCATGATCGTAACAAATATAGCTTTTCAGATTCATCATCATCATCATCATTTCAGCTCAATAACGTCCACTGCTGGACATAGGCCTCCCCCAAGCTCCGCCACTTCGACCGGTTCTGTGTTTCTCGCATTCAGCGGAGTCCTGCGGCTCTCATAAGGAAATCGGTTCACCTTGTGTTAGGCCTTCCAACTTTACGTCTTCCGGTATGGGATACGCTTTTTACAGAATAAATCATTAATTTCATCAATACAGTTCATTTATTCCCATTGAATGACTATTTCATTAAAAATCATTCAAATTATGAATTTCGCGGGCTTTCCTGGCGCTTCCATCTTAATCTTATTGAAATCACAGTGATCCTCTCTGTGATTCTCTCTCCTATTAAAAAATAACTTTGAAGTGCCCGACAGGGTCCATAATTGATTCAATGTTTTAACATACCAATTGTTATATGTACACATTATGGAACGCAATAAAGTATTGAGTATGAGTATGATTTTGACAGCGGCAGTAAGCCAACAGCAACTTTGATACAAAGAGAATAAAGATCACTCTGATTGTAACAGTGATGAAAAATCAGAGGAAATTATTAACTGTGAAAGGACTGTTGCTATTAGCATGATAGAAAATGAAATAAAAAGCTACCTTAAAAATATGTTATAAAAAGGCGGATTTGTAAAGTGATCAAAATAGCCGACAGATAGAATCAATAATTTCGTATAATTAGATGGTATTATGCAGATGACACTATAGATGCCTTCAATGTTACGGAATACTTCCCGATGTTTGGATCTAGATCTAGATTTGTTTGTTGAGATTAAGTATTTATGCAATATGATAAGTTCCGGGCCAAGAACTGTGAATAAATGAATATTGGAAACAATATCGACATAAATACATAAAACATTTCCATTTTGTTTTTTTTTTTTTAATAATATCTAAATTTTTTAAGGTCTAATTTTTCATTTGACAGACAACTTTTAACAGAAAATAAATGTGAAAGCTTGAGTTATTTTCTATACATAAGCTATCCAACCCCAATATTTATTCCTGATATAAAAGTTATCGGATTATTGAAGAATCAGCCGTAAGAGTCGAAAGAATGAGTGAAATGGAACACCTTACTTGCGAAACATGTTCAATCGCAATCTGAATCATTCTGAAAGATCCATTGCTTCATAACTTTTAAAAATTTGTCTGCTCAACAACGTAAATAACGCAATGTATATTGTTGAACTGTCAAAATGAAAAACATTTCTACTGTTGGTTTGTTACGCAATACCCCGCGGTTCTTTGTATGCCTTACATTAAATAACATTCATCTATTGTGAAGCTTATGTGCAAATAAGAAGAAGTGGACCACACATGGTTGTAGGAGCAAAAGTGTTAAGTAAATGGGCAGCTAAATGGACAGATTAATCTGCCCTATCACTTTGTTATCTCAAGTAAGACACTGACGAAATAAGTCTAAATTAAGGAAATGTTCGTACACGAGGAAATCTAGAATTCCTAGACTTAAGTTGAAGCTAGTCGAATTTTTTTCAATACAAACTTCGGGAGTGTATTACTCCACTGTTCGACAATGTACATCAAACATTAAACATGGTATGGTTTTGTTTCATTATTAATATTGTCTGTACGGAAACAGAATACTAAAATAAAAAGCCATTAAAAAGTTAGGACCCAACAAAGATTTGTTTTTCTTGCTAATTTAACCTAATTTTGGGCGTGTTTAAGTAATAAAAGAAGTGTAAAATCTCCAAAAGTAAGTCGGTACCGACAAAGCTCAAATATTTGAAAGTTCAATAAACTAATGGTCATTGATTTATGCAGTGGTTTTTTTATAAAACCCGATCTTCCGAAGGACTTTTCTAAATTTTTTAAGCGCCAGTTTTACTATAAAATGATCCTGCATCTCACTGAATAACGTTATGCTTGTAGACTAGCGACTAACTGCTCATAACTGGTACTACCTCTGTCGCACGCGATGCCTGGTGAGACAGCGTGCTTTTTAGCCAGGCCCACCAATGAGTTCGAGCCCGTGACTAGATTCCTCTTAATGTGTCGCGGATGCAGGCAATTACTTGACTCATTGCTCCGGTTCCAAAGCTTTGATAGTTTAGGATAATCAGTCTTCAATGTTCCCACTGCTGGGACACAGGCCTCCACTCTATGAGAGTGAGTGGTCTTCGATTTTTTGGTGGTTCTAGGACATGACGGTTTCCTCATGGTGTTTTCCTTCACCGCTTTGAGAGCAGTGGTGATGAAATAATTAACACAAAGTGAAACGCCTGTCTGGGTTCGAACACACGACCTACAACTTTTCAATCGGGGTAGTTACCAGTGCGCCTGGCACACAGGCAACTGAGGGAACACGGGTGGGTTTTAGTCAGTAAAAGTCTGACACGCCTCCTGCTCCACCCAGAGCGGGAGAAGATATTTGATGATTTCCCACGCAAAAAAAAAACTATTGCGCCATCTCGATTTTTTAGCATAATACGCCTATAAAGATCCCACAGCTGGGATACAAGCCAGAAGGCTTGTGACTATCTCTCACATGGAGACTCTTTTGAGAAAGAGTATGCCATAATCCACGACGCGGGCCCAATGGTTCTGGGACATGCCAATTTTCTCACGATTACAAATAGTTTCATGAAAATAAAAATAAAGTCTCCATCAACCAAAAAGTTCCCACTGCTGGGACCCAGGCCTCCTCTCTGTGAGGGGGAGAAGGCTGGTAGATGTCACATGTCTTCGAATTTTTGGTTTTTGGATATGCATATTTTCCTTTACCATGGTATACTATATTATATTATATTAATATTCTGGGGTCAACAGTTGCAAAAAGGTCGCTGACCCAATATACGCCTGCTGGTGGCTCTGTAACAAGTCACGACAAAAACTAGGTACCACTCTACGTCAATGTGCTCATGTATTTTGTAATAAGTTTATACTGTCTTGCCCTGCGGCGACGCGCAACGTTTGTTGATAAATTAAATATTTTTTCTACATGACTAATGATCTAAAGCGGTTCCTAATTGGACAGATCTGTTTTATATTAATTATTAATAGTAGCGGCTTGAGTGAGTTTATTAAATTGGTGATTGGTACCTTTTATCTGAAGTTTTAATAGCGTAGAGTGATTTGGCTTTGAGTGGCTAGGTTGATTACAGTAATCAAGTAAGAGTTATCTGATAATACTAAAGCACTTAAAATCGGTGTGGTACATCTGGAAGAAGTAGACACTTTTGATGATTGCGTATTAACTCAATCGAATTGCGAAGCAATTACCAAGGATTATTCAGGATGGAAGTGACATCAACCCGCAACCGATTATTTAGGCTTCAGTATATGATTCTGAACCCCCTTTTTTGTGGGTGGGAAATCATCAAATAACTTCTCCCGCTTTGGGTGGAGCTGAGGGTGTGTCAGACTTTTACTGACTAAAATCCACCCGTGTTCCTTCAGTTGCCTGTGTGCCAGGGGCCGAGGTGTCTCTTTCGAACAACCGAACCCGCACCCCTGGCAGGCATCGGCCCTTGCCGAACCCACCAGTTGGTACTGACATCTCTTTGAGGCGCGCGTGATACACAACGCGCCGTCAACCCAGGCTTGGTCCCCTTGTAATATTTTTGGTTCTATTTTTTAGTTCTGCTAACTACAAAAACGTGTTTTTTTATTATAATTTTTTCTCAATTTTTTTTTAAATTATTGAATTGTCATCAGTCCTCGACAAGTTTACAAAGTTTCAATGAAATCTAACCGTTTAAAGTGGGTCAAAATCGCGCTCAAAGGAGTCGGTTACATACAAACAAACACACAAACAAACATACAAGTGAAGCTAATATAAAGCGTGTAAAAAAAAATGCTTTTCCATAGATCATAGAATCATATGCTGCATACATGGTTACAGTTTGTCCTTCCATGACCTTCATCATTATCATCATCATTTCAGCTGAAAGAAGTCCACTGCTGGAGATAGGCCTCCCCCAAGCTCCGCCATTTCGACCAGTTCTGTGCTTTCCGCGTTCAGCGTACTCCTGCGGTCCTCACAAGGTCATCGGTCCACCTTGTTGGACGCCTTCCAACTTTACGTCTTCCGGTGCGCGGTCGCCACTCCAGAACTTTTCGGCCCCATCGGCCATCTGTTCTGCGAGCAATTTGCCCTGCCCACTGCCACTTAAGTTTGGCCATTCTTTGACCATGACCATTCCATGACCTTGCGAGCCTGAATTATCTACTCCTTCTACTATCAGTATCGGTTTGAATTGCTACTTTGTACGATAATTTTTCCCCTTTAAAATATGTTAAACATGCACCACCTAGCATAAATTAGCCTATAAAGTTCTCACGAATGGGTACAGGCCTAATCTCTCCATGTGAGAGTAGAAAAAACATATATTTTAGATTATGGCCAACTTCCTAGTAGGCCTCATTATCATGATTTCAGCCGAAAGACGTCCACTGCTGGACATAGGCCCCCCCCAAGCTCCGCCACTTCGACCGGTTCTGTGCTTCCCCCCCAGCGGACTCCTGCGGCCCTCACAAGGTCATCGGTCCACGTTGAGATATTTGGTAGGCCTAATTAGAAGTAAATAAAGAAATACTCCTTCAACATTCCAAATTTTCATTCTGTGTACCAATAATCTATATGTCATTTTGTTCATAAGACAAAATACATTCCAAGAAAGAAAGCCACGTCAAGTTTTATTAGCAGTCGCAACAGTTCGGACAGAAAGACCAGATTTCATTATGAGCCAATAAGGATAACAAGTTTGTGCGCTGACGTGCAGCATGTGTTGCCACAATAAAAGATAGGCCTTTATGTGACACAGCACTTCCATCTCGTCACTTCTTGTCTAAATTATTACTCAATGCTTCTTGTTTCGGCCTTTAGGCTCACTGAGAGAGACGCGACACGACAACGCGACTCGTCTGTAGTAGAACAATTTCTATGAGAACTGTATGAAAATAGTTCGTTTTTGGGGTTTTATGTTGGTATATAAATGATATTCGCGTGCATAGAATAATAATTTAATGATAATAAAACTGCTTTAATATTTTTATGATACACTTTTTGTTCACCAGTAAGTTTAATTGTTCAAGTTTTGCTGAAGTAAATTTCCGCACGATATTTTTATATATTTTCAATTGACAATACTCAGAAAATGTCTTTGAATATTTCTACTTTGAAAGTGTGTGCTGTTTTGTAAACAATTAAATTAAATAGAAATGTTAGTGGATCAATATCCACTCAGCTCAATATTAAAAAAAAAAAAAACATGTTTATTATACCCAAAAAATACAAATATATATTTTTTTTATTTTATATATTAATCAATGATGCACGGCAAATATATGGGTATAAATATATAGCGTATATGGGTTATATTCTACTTACAGAGCACGCCATATTGTTGTCCAGGTTGTAAGAAAAGTCAGTCGGTATCCTATTTCTAATTATTTCTACAGAAAACTCAATTGAATCCGGTCCATGGATTCATTATTAATTTACATGTAGTGCAAACACAGTGAATCTCACAGCACATTAAACTAACCAGCCCACATAAAATATGGACATACAAATCAACCCTCTACGTTATGAAAAAAATAAGTAATACAGAACTTTATACACTAATCATAATGATGAATAACCGTAATATCTAGGTTGAACAACTTCCCCATCGTTTACTTACTATGAAAATAGATAAACAAAACTCTCTTACATACACAGGGATACGCAATAAACCGAAAAATACTCATATGTTTTGGCAATCTACCAAATATGTTTTTTTTTTGTCTAGATGAATTGTATCACCATTAAATAACTCTGTATTCATTGCGGATGTGCCCAGTTTGTGTTGAATAAATCTGTGAATATATCTTTTATACATACCTATAATTCGACTTTTTATTGTATTCAGTAACTTGACAGTTAAAGGGTTACCTGATTTTGACAAAAAAAAGATAGTGAGGTAAGAATGAACGAAATTGAATGAACTTGAAATAATGTACTTACATGTATTTTATTTTAAATTTAATAACTTGTCCTAAAAACATGATAACCACCACTAAAAATTTTAGAATTTGTTATTTATTTTGTTTTTCACTAGTTAGGTAATTTATTTATACATAGTTTGTTTCTAATAGAAGAAAAAAAAAACCATTACTTTTATTAATAAATTATTAATGATTCTTATATTCCACATCTTACAAACTATTTATTTTTATTTTTTTATGAATGAATAAATTTTTCAATTTAAAATTAAACCATTTTTATCATTCGTTCTTTAAGCAAAATCGTTCACTACCCCAACACTATTAGTTTTAGTATGGTAACATTATTTTTCTTTGAACTGTCAAGTTACTGAATACAATTAAAAGTCGAAGTACCTATACTTATTAAACTTACTTACATACTCATAGATATTATATAGATTGTTACAAGAAAAGAGAGGATGCTCAGCAGTGTGAGAAGTCAGGCTGTGTATGATGATGATTATAGTTATATCATCATCTACGTAGCCTTTCCCCTACTATGTTGGGGTCGGCTTCCGGTCTAACCAGATGCAGCATAATAGGAATACCAGTATTTCACGAGGAGCGACTGCCTATCTATCCCACACAACCCAGTTACTGGGTAATACGATATCCCTTGGTAAGACGGCTGTCACACTTTTAGGTTTCTGATGACTCGTAACGACTGTCAAAGATCGCCGATTGACAGCTGGTACCAAGTGCATAACGTGTTTTCCGAGGCACGGAGGGGTCTAGGTATGTACCTAAAGATGGTCATCCATCCACGGAACAACCGCGACAAGCGTAGCTTAACCTGATCGATAGACTCTTGCGGCTGTTATTTCTTAGCTTGAAGAAGCCTCGTCGTGTAGCGTAATTTTTTCCACCGGTAACTCGAATGAACCGAGAGCTCGGCGCATCCTGGACAGTCACACCCAATACCTTGATGACTGGCCAATTCTTCCCTTGCGGTGGTAGGGCTAACGCCCGCCTGGTTCGCGACCACCCTCCCACCGGAGTCGTCAAGCAGCTTGCTGTGTTTCGTCGACGCGTGGGAGTACCAGTGCCTTGAACAAGAGTGAACAAGCATTTTCTGGACATGCCCGATCCATCATAGACCTCATCAATCTGTAACTGTCCCTAAAATACTAAACGAATTTAGATAAAGTTTGGCAAGGAGATATTTGGCATCCTGAGGCCTTTCTGAGGATGCCATCTATATATCGTGCTACCGGGACAAAAGGTAGCCTGTGTAAGTACAAAACGCTACTTTTTGTCCCGGTATCACGTTCCCGTGGCAGGAAAAAGTAGCGTTATGTAAGGACAAAACGCTACTTTTTGTCCCGGTATCACGTTCCCGTGGGATGATTTCCGATATCCAACACGGGCGAAACCGCGGGCAGACGGTAGTTATTTATACAAAAGTACGACGAAAATTAAATTGTAACCATGTGTTGACAGTAAGGTTGTTATTACTACAGCGCACCTACTCATCATGATACAAGACATAACATTATCACCTTAAACATGTACAGTTGTGTCATATGTAATAAGTCCTCGGACATCATAAAATTGTAACCCAATTGACACGGTATCCAAAAAATGTGACCAGTTACTTGATATTTCTGAATGAACGTTGCGCGAGCGCAATTTGTGCAATAAAACTTATTATTATGTGAGAATTGAACAAATAATGAGATTGTTGACATGTCTTTTTTAGTAGTATTTATTTTATTGACTGGTTATTTACTGTCACTTTGTTTATTTAATAAAACATAATCCATGTCGCTTTTATGACATACTAGCTTCAGCTTCGCCCGCGTGGAGGTCGAAAATTTATTGGAACATCACGGGAACGTACTATCTGGATAAAAAGTATCCTATGTGTTATTCCAGGTTTTTACGTGATTGAGTAACAAACATCCAAACATCTAAACATCCAAACACGCAAACTTTGACATTCATAAATTTATTAGGATTAAGAGCGTTTATTCTGAAAGTTGGCAACGTCGCAAATAGCTGTCAAATATTTACCTGTTTTTATTAATTTGTTAATATTACTGTATGGAAATGACTGATGACCTAAAATATTGCTTATGAAATGTAATAATTATCTTAACACCGAATATTCAGTTTTAGATTTAAAAAACGAACTTGGAAACTGTCCAAATGCCCTTTATACACCTAAAATGGATACAACATCAAATTTAGTGTTATAATTGCAAATTAATAAAAACACGTAAATATTTGACAGCTATTTGCGACGTTGCCAACTTTCAGAATAAACGCTCTTAAGTCGAGAGCTTTGTCATTACGCCTAGTTTGAAATATTTGACAACTTGAATTCTATTTTCAGAAAAAAAAGGGGTCACTCGTTCGGGATAAAAGGTGCAACGGGGATAACGTTAAGAAGCTGGGTAGAAGGTACCAACCGGCGTTTTCTTTCTTAGTCGAAGTTTACATGAATGTTAAATATCGTGGTGGGATTTTATCGCGCAATTGATTTTCAACTCTCGGTGATGAACCGAGCATTGCGAATCCTACAGAGTGCATCTCATCACATCGAAAAAACACACTGTTCAGCAGTGCGTTTAAGATTCAGACCGCGAAAAAATCTCGCTGCGATTTTATTCTGCCGAGTGAACGTTGGCTTATTGCATACTCACTTTAGGAGACATTCAAAGGCCTTTAGCCCCCGATATAGGCCTCGGACACAATCCACGACAACTCCATCATTCGGGCAATTTCCTTCATCAGTACTCCTGTCAAGGTTTTCGAGATCAAAATGTTTTCAAGACGTAAAGTTGAACTGTTTTGGGTGTATCTATAAATAGAACTCAGTTTATGTAGCTCAATGTCATCAAGCCAGTATAGCGTTTCTCTGACTCCTAGAACTTCGTGCAAGTACGCAATAAAACAGCACAGCATTTTTATTTCACTGCCTAGATCAACATGGGAAATAACCATTTAATATAATCACTTAGTAATGCAAGTCATTGCACCGCTCTAAATACACACAGGTACTATTAAAATCTAATCTGTGTCAAGTGAGAAAAATTTCGTAATGATACTGCGAAATATATACATTTTTGGTCCTAGTGCCCGCAATTATCTTCTATGAGTTACATGTCACGTTCATGAGGCTTAGACGGTCTACTGCGACAAGACACTTGACATGTACGTTGTGGAACCTTCCATAGTATTGTGACTTCAGATCCTGGCGGATATAGCCATAGTCAATACCATAGCTTAGCTTGTTCGAATTAGAATTCGTATGTATACATATTGGCACGAACCTCATCACATTAAATTATACCACGTTTACTACATTGTTAATGGTTGACAATTGACGATCCGAGGGTTTGTGCACTGTTTTAAAGTGATGTAACAGAAAGATTCATCTAGACTAATTTGGTACCTATTGGCATACATTTTTGTCGATGGTTCCATAAAAATTCTCAATAGATTTTGTGACACATAATGTTGTCAAAGTGGTTCGTGTTAAACTTGCAGGTTGCGTGACGTAAGACAAGGCTAGTTCCCATACTTTCGACATCAATTCACCTTGTTCAAGACAATGACGATGATTATAATGATGCCTATCACGATATTAACACATCATATCGTTATAAATTGTCGGAATCCGTACGGAATGATAATTACACTCCAATTAGCACGAAGTATTTTTTTTTTAATAATTGCAGTTTTTAGGCTTTAGGATGTTAGCAATGTTATCTTTTGTTTTATCCTAAACTGTGATGATGATAATGTCATAGATTAATTAAATATTTAAAAATACTTCCTCTCAGATTTAGTTAGTTGATGTTATTTAATTATTTTAGTAATATAATACTTTCGGAGCAGATTTTCCGTTCGATATTTTTAGTCTATATAGGACAAATCTTTCGTATATTATTGACATAGGTACTGATTTACTATAAATTATCATACTACACACACGGCATGTTTTAATGGCCTGGTTTTAGATTTTCGAAGGCAAATCAGTTACCTACACACAATAAATCCCTTTCTTTTTAAGGAACAACAATATAAATTGAATGTTCTCAGATAGGAAAGGAGCTCGTAAATCTACCCTTCCGCCTATGTAATGAGAAACTATGATTCGAAGAATCAAGATTATTTTGTACTACACAAAATACTGTCAAATGTTTACCAGCTTTTCCTATATTTTTCTTTATAGTTTGTATTATCCTACGTATTATCAGATTTGCCATTTACTTTTGTGGAATATGTAAACATTTCTGTTTGGTCTGGCAAATGCATTAAAGAATCAGTAAACAAATAAATTAAACATCATGTTTTTCATTTTACACATTTTATTCTCATTGTATAAAAGTATATATACAAACATAAACAACTAATTTGTACAGTCGATAAGGTGATCACCAGCCGTAGTTTGATGAAAGGCCGTTGTATGCCACGTGAGAGACGGCGGGTGCCGCGGAGTAAGACAGAGACTTGTACACTGGGGCAGCGGCGTATGAGGCGTAAGAAGGTGCAGCGGCGTATGAGGCGTAAGAAGGCGCAGCATAAGTCGCGACTGGAGCGGAGTGGGCGTATGTCACAGCAGGCGCGTAGGACTTAGCGTACGCGACGGGAGCAGCGGCGTATGTGGCGACGGGAGCGGCGGCGTAGGTCGCAGGTGCAGCGTAGGCCGCGTGCGTAGCGTAGGCAGCGGGAGCGGCGTACGAGGCATAAGAAGGCGCAGCATAGGCCGCTACAGGAGCGGCGTGCGCTGCGTATGTGGCCACGGGAGCAGCGGCGTATGTGGCGACTGGAGCGTAAGACTTAGCCACCAGAGGCGCCGCGTGAGCGGTGTGTGTAGAGTATGATGAGATGGAGGAGACTGCGGGAGCGACTGCCTTCACTACGGGGGCGGAGTATGTAAGGGGTGCGGAGTACGCTACGGCCGGCGCTGCGTAGCTCTTGTAGACAGGAGCTGCGGCGTATGTGGCCACGGGAGCGGCGGCATATGAGGCCACGGGAGCAGCGGCGTATAAGCCACCAGCACGGGCAGTCGCCACCGCGCACAAAAGGACTAGTAACTGAAAAAAGAAAAGAAATACAATAACTAACACGAAGATAATTTCAAACTGGGTGTCCGCAAAATAAATGGACAGGCAGGGTTTGTAATACTTCTGAATTAAATTTCTTTTAAAAGCTCTAGTGAAATTTCATTCGCGAATGTTTATAAGTACGGGTAATCAGCCTACAACGTTGTCACTATTAGGACATAGGCCTCCTTTCTGTGAGAGGGCCATAAATCACCGCGGGTGCGGGTTGGTTAATGTTAATAAGGATTGTTCAAATTTTTGTACGGTTCTATTAGCTTTTCTAGTTATATTAATAATCTTTTATATTTGTTAAATATTTTGTTTGCTAAAAGTACTTTCCGTATCACTAGAAAGTCCGCAAAAACTTATCAGTCGTTACAAAAAATCCAATATTATAATAAATTATTTTATAAACTGCACAGAACACTATAAAACAAAATACCTTAGCAGCCATTATGATATATAAAATCCACTACGGCAAGTGATACGGTCTGTGTATATACAAGCACTTTTATACTAGACTCGTTACCCCCGCGAGCGCAGGCGCAAGTACCAAATGTGGTCTACTATCGCAAGTTATACTTAGAATCCTGTCACAAACTGACCGCCCAAAATGTATGCCACTTAACGGATATGTAACATATGCGAAACTTTAGGAAACTAAACCATTAGGAGAATATTGAAAATTTTAGATTTTTTGGTGGCAAAGGATACAAGGTGATATGAAAGTCCCAGATAAAGCTTTAGTACGAAAATATACCAAGTTATGAGCATAAGGTTCTTTCATAAGACTCAGAAATTAATGTGTGTGTAGATTCATCAACAATTAATTTTAGCTCATCATGGCATTTTGCAGCAAACTATGGCACGCCAAGATCAGGACTATTTCATCTTGGTTGGGATTAAATGTTAATTTACAAGTTTGTACATTGGTCCTTTTTTACGTGGAGAGTTCTCTAGGACGCTTCATTGTGGGGAGGACAATGGGTTACATCGAACTTGACTACTTCTTTGTACTGCCATCAGTGTTGTTCTTCGGCGTACTCCTCCACCCAGGAAACACTTTCACAGTAAATTCAATATTCTAACATTGGTCCTTATGCTACGCATCAACAATATAACCGTGGTTTAATTTATGAATCACAGCTTCCACTAATTGCTAAGTTCCTGATCATTAAATAATAAACAAGTTATTTCAACATAACACTTTATCAATATTTTTTAATATTTATCATATCACTTTACTTGTAACTTCCTGCTAAGTTACAGTTTCACTTAGAACAGTAATCTATCTCACGGCTCATTAATTTGTCTCTATTATAAACTTTGTGATAGAAATGCTACTACTATCCTTATCTTACTGATCTGCTTATACTAGTAGATAAGCTGTTACAATACCGCTCATTAGTCTCATGATCGATTTTGATAGAGAAATTAATATTGTCATGTTTAATTAGGACCAAGATATGAGTTGATCAACTGTGATACCTATTTAGATTATGAAATACCATTTTGGTTGTGTTACATTTTATAATAAATATTTTTTATATAACCTACAAGGTGAATATGAAACGGTGCTTCGGGAAATTAGGTTTCATAGTGTGATTCCTTATGTTGGTCCGGTTGTCATTCGTGGTTTTTTGGCATTCATTACGGGTCGTCAGAGGCCCAAAAGTTTGAAGATCAGTCTAACTGGCTGAGTATTACCCCGTAACTGGGTTGTGGAGGTCAAGTAGGCAGTCGTTCCATGTAAAATAATGGTATTCAGCTGCGTCAGTTAATCTGGAAGTCGGACCCAACATAGTTCGAAGAACGATTGGCAGATGAGTGTGATTCCATCTGGGTTCAGTAAGGTACTACATAAAGTGCCCCAAATTATAATGAGTTAATGTACCTTAGGATAAGTGCATTTGTTGATTGTTTCTGTTAAATAAAGATATTTGAAAATGAATGAAATGAGTAAGGTACTAACTGCTCTCAGCGAAGAAAATGTTTCCAGGGCATAGGTTTCGCTAGTGATTACGGGTTAATGTTAAATATACCCATGAAAATGACAATTTCAATTATACTTGAAAATAAACATAGTCACGGGATTTTTTGTAAACGCTACAATGAAGTCTGCAGAAAAAGGTCAAAATTACCCTGTTGGGTGGAAGGGTCGGTATCTAACAGAAAGTCAAGGTTCTCTTATTGACGAGTCTCGTTTTCTTAAGAGCTTTTGTGAATTTTAACATTAACATTTTCTTGATTATATCCTGAATTTCTTTGCAAGTTTATTTTTTACTGTGAATTCGAAAATGTTTTCCAATGACCTTGACAACTCCTCTTTAATTCACGACATCCTTATTTCTCTTTTTAATCTAGATAAGTATTGATTCATGAGGTAGATAAAATTTTACGACAGCCTAGCTTACTTTGTGGCTTGCATACAGTTTCATATGAAACTTTAGTATCAGGTTATGCAAGCCTATGAGTGCTTTTGTCTAAGGGTATACTGGTATTTTAAAAGGCTGGCTTACATGTATCTAGATCACCTAGGAATAAGCTTATTTGTTTTTTTTTTAAGTAAACGTTTTTCTTTTATCTAGTGTAGATGTGGTGTGGTGTAGTTTCTCTGTGGGTGAGTGACCATCTCTTCATACTGTGCGCACATAGGTAAATTTTTTATTAGGACATTTCTAAGTAACCTAACCGAAACGGTGCTTCGGGAAATATCTACTATGATATCTTCATAGTGTGATTCCATCCGCTTCCTTCTGCCGTTGGTCTCGTCTGTCATACGTAGGTCATTGACAGTCGTTTTAGGTAGTCATAAACCTGAAAGTGTGGCAACCCGTCTTACCACCCTGGGCGTCGGAAATCCCAGACTGATTCCCGGCCACCGTAGGCGCGGGCTTGCGGATAGCGAATAATGAGTAGCTCGCTGTCCGGTAAGGACCAAGCCTGGGTGATGGCGCGTTGTGTTCCACGCGCGCCTCAAAGAGATGTCAGCACCAACTGGTGGGGTCCGCAAGGGCCGATGCCTGCCAGGGGTGCGGGTTGTTCGAAAGAGATACCGCGGCCCCTGGTACACAGGCAACTGAGGGAACACGGGTGGGTTTTAGTCAGTAAAAGTCTGACACGCCCTCCTGCTCCACCCAGAGCGGGAGAAGTTATTTGATGATTTCCCACCCAAAAAAAAAACCCGTCTTACCAAGGGTTATCGAATTACCCAGTAACAGGGCTGTGCACACATAGGCAGTCGCTCCATGTAAAATGCTGATATTCAGTTGCATCCTAATAATGTCGTGATCGACCAGTTGTTATGGGATTGCCATTGGACATCATTGACATTGGTGAAGGAAAACATCGTGAGGAATCCTGGACTTATCTTCTTCTATACTACATACTAAAGATAAATAAAATTGGAGTAAATTAGTGTCTGTTTGTAATATTAAAATAACCGCTTTTGACTAAATGCATATGAATGAATACACGGTACATATACCAAAACATTTTTTTTTTCAATTTTTGTCTGTCTGTCTGTTTGTTTGTTCCGGCTAATCTCTGATACCACTGGACCGATGTTGACGGAACTTCCAATGGCAGATAGCTGATGTGATAAGGAGTAACTTAGGTTACTTTTATTGTAGACATTTTATTTATTTTTATTTAATAATAAAAAAATAACTATCCCACTCGGACGAAGTCGCGGGCAAAGCTAGTAATAAATATGCTTACCTACCTTGAGTAAGCGTGTTGCTCATGCCTTCTCTGTATAAAAACCCACTGTTGGGAAAAAGCCTCTATTTCCTTTCAGTAGGACAGTACTCAATAGACTAGTGTTATTGTTAGTGTACTATTGTTATGTCAAATGTTTACTTTGTTGAACGGTAAAAATAATCAGAGAGAAAAATGGTTTCGTGATATTTAAGAAAATACACTTTATCAGTATTCCGTTCACACGGCGACGATGTGCTAATTTTCAGGTCTATCGATTTCATTACTGGTTTTTGTTGGTGCTTGTACCTATGTGTCAAGTTTGATTAGGTACTAGACCTAGACGGGCTTCTAACTTGATCATAAATAAAAATACAGCATAAAATGTAAAAGACTCCGTTCAGGTTTGATGTTACAAACATCCTCTCTGATCTTTAAAAACAATTAAGATTGGTCAAACATCCGTAAAACTTATTCAAGCACGTAATTAATCAAATATTTTGTCGCCATTGATCTTTACGTTCATTAAAATTCATTTATTCAAATTAATTTGTTCACGTAGTTCCGGCTCACTTAGTTTGGATCTACAAACGTCTAATATTTCTTAATTAACAATTAATATTTTGTGACACCACTCTGATAAATCAACATTGATGTGTTGATGTTCATTAAATCTTATTTATAAAAATACCTATCCAAGTATTTTGAACCAAAAGATCCGAATAAGTCGAAGAAATTGTATTGTGTCCTCTTAAAAATAAACTTCCTACGCCTGGAAAAAAAGTGTATGCTTGGTTTATTCGCTAAGATGCAGTAAAAAATCTCAATCTACAGTAACATAATCAGAACTGTCCACCAGATGGTCTATATCAGTAAACCATCTGCAAGCTCTGAGTGTAATAAATGTCATGAATCATTTAAAATTCTGTAACAAATTAATTTCACACATTTTTGACAAAAACGTGCCTTGAGTTCAAAACCATTGTTATACATTAATGTCAACAAAACCTACATCGTGTTCATTTCACAGGGTCAAGTATCAAGATACATGACCGAGATAATTTAGTCGTCACATAACATGACAGTTGCACGGAGAATATCTACCGCCCATAAGTTTACTACTTAAATGTCCAAACTTCTGGTTTTCGGTTTGGCAATCTTATTACCTACCTACTTGAATCTTTGTAGGGGTTTGAAAGAATTTTGCTGTCAGATATCTGAAGGGCAATTGTCGTAATTAAAAACGTTCAAAATCTAGTTACGTCCCATCTCGGCGACAATAAAATGTCATTATTTTTCAACAGTGAATGGAAGCTCGAGATATTTTTGACAGATTGAGACTGAGATCAGACTGTGAACGTTCTTAAAATTAAGAGAATTGCCCTCGACGTCATTAGATTGTAAAAAATGAATAGCTCGGAACAAAGGACCAAAATACATATTGATCTGTCACTTCCGAAAATACTGTTTTTGTGGTTATTCTTGAGATTACCAAAAAGGCGTTGAACTGAAAGTAATAATATCAAGTCCTTTGATACATATTGTATGAGACAGTCACGATTAAATATTCATGCTCACTTAAAATTGCAAATAATGTAGATTTAATTATGACTGTGAAATGTATTACTATTCGCCATTAATGTCCCACTGCTGGGCAAAGGCCTCCCTACTTTCTTTCCACCTTTCTCTGTCCAGAACGACCAAGGACTAACCTTAATGAAAGGAGCCTTAATGCAAGGACCAACCTTAATGGCTCATGAAGTCATGACTGTGATAGGTGTTTATAATTAAGGTGCCCTGTTCCACTTTCAGACAAAAGAATACATTTAATTATTGAACTTAATTTTGTTTTGTAGATGTAGAGGCAGGGGTTATCGTCAAATTACCTGACGAAGAATGATCCACCTAGCAATTTCTTTAGTCTAAAGTCCTCTTTGTTGCTTCATAAAAATTAGACCACTAACCAGATCAATTCATCACCCTAACATTCATGTGTGCCGTGCTTAGCCTGCGTTTTGCAACGCACATGGACAGGTCAATCGTGCGGGCTGCAAGTCGAGTGTGTAACGTAAATGCCAGCCACAATACATCTTTATCAAGTCCGGTACTGTGACCACTCACCTATTGTGACCAGCCGCCGATTGGACCCGCCTTTCGTGTGGTAATCTGATCTTAGATTGTAACGCACGTGTTTGGTAATGTAACAGGATACTGTACGCAAATAAGTGGTTTTAATTAGAGCTTATAACTTTTGTTCATTTTATGATATGCTATATTTCATTAACTATAATGTAAGTGATATCAATGGGCGTGTTTTAAGTTTTTCAACATTATTGTTCCTTATTTTGGAAGCAAATTAGTAATTGTAACTAGGCTACTAACAACATAGCCCTTTCCGTCTTATCTAGGACATAACTAGGAGAAGGTTTTAATGCAGCGTATTAGTCAATTTGCACAAATTTACTCGCATTTATTTTCTTTATGCGACTCTCTGCACACGAAATTAATTTATTTGTGGGGCGAATCAACACCTAGAAATACGTATTAGGCGTTTTGTATTTTGTTCAATAAAGTTATGAGAAAAGGTCACTGCAAGTGCATACAATTCAAAACGTGCCAATTGACTTAAACGTATTCATGGAATTGTCGATTCGCCCACAAATAAATTAACTTCGTGAGAGTCGCCTAGTGTCGATTCACCCGATTCAGGTGAGTTTTGTGAGGATCAACTAATAAGCCTTTAATTCAGTGCACGTGCGGATAAAAGGTAAACAGAACTGATTACAATTTCTCTGCCCTCGCTGCTGGAAAGCTCAGATTAGCACTTTATCGATATTGTTTTGTTGATGTTAGAATACACGTGCCTCGCTAAGTGGAATATATAAAAGCAAATCATACGTCACAAATTGCCAAACATTAATCCGATGTCATGAGAAGCATTTTGAAAATACACTTCATTTCATATTTACACTTACGAGAGTACGCAAACACTAATTGAACACAGACAAAACCCCTTTTTACACACTTTTGGGCACTGGAGTGTCTTTTCATTCGTAAAAACCCCCTTTTTTAACGTTTTTTTCGAGTATCTTCCTCAGTCCAAATAAACAAAGAAGTTGGGTGTCTCACAGTATTTGGTGGCGAAGGCCTTGCCTGCGGCGGTGGGTGCGCTGAAGGCTGCGAATAAAAACTACACCAGCACAGTCTTTGAAATCGTCCATCGAATTAATAGCTGCCTACTCTTGTCTTCCTCACCTCATTCTCACATACTGGTGATGGTGGTGGTGTTTCATAAAATTCGTGACGTCATGGTTCCGTTGGTACAATATCTGTCATACAAATAAAAATCTAAAATGTGGATAGATATTTTTCCGCAAAACACGTAGAACGTAGATGCAGGGATTTGCCTAAAATGGATTACGGTATGAATGAATTCTATTTTCGTTCCAGCTGGAATATTGAAAAATATTTGCGTCCAGTATTTCGTCAACGAAATATAGGTCTAACTAACTTTTTTCTGAAGGCTTTATAATGCATAATTTAAGGAAATTTAGCTGATTGGGATCCGTCTCTTTACTGAAAATAGGAATAATTGTATCCATTCTATTTTCAGAAACTGGTTGTAAGAATCGTACTCACTGCGAACTTTCGCTTCGCGAATTTTTTTACAATCATTCGTTGTTGCGCAACGAACATTAATTAGTGAAGAGAACATTCGTTCGCTAGCAGCTTCTTGAGATTTTTTTTTCCACTTAATAACACGTCATCGGAAAAGCGAAATTGGCGTGACATTAATTCATTGTTCACAAATGTTTCAAAACAAAGTAGTAAAGTGAATGCTTGCAGTGAGTACCGTCCTTCTGAGATTTGTAGACGGGCGCTCCTGCTTGACCTAATATGATTGTTAATTTAGTTTCGCTTTTCTATTAATATGCTCTCTACTAAATTGTAAACCGACCTTTCTAAATAGGTTCTATTCCCAATTGACCACCTCTAATTATGAGATATACGTACCTATATTATGATGTTTACACCTTCAGTTAAGCTATTATTCACGTTTATCGTCTACGACACCTTTGCTTATGTTTAAAATTATTTTTTAGAATCTACAAAAACCTGAAAGGAAAATGCCGGAACCTGTACCAAATGCTTATAAAAAATATATTTCCCGTAAATACTTAAACACTTTTTGACTAACATTACCAAAATATGAATCATTATTAAATCCGCGTTTACGAAATGATAAAAAAAAGTTCGATAGCCCAAGTTCTTGACTTCCGAATGCATTTCCGGTAGTGATGCCATTGTAATCACAAAAAAAATCGATTCCAAGCAACATGATTTAGACGATTAAAATGATTTTGCATTCGTTAGAAGGCACAGATAGTGAATAAAAAAATCTATGTTATTTGTGATTTTTTGAATATAAATAGATACATACATCGATTTGGCTGCTAAACTTAATTTCAGACTGAATGATCAATTTATTCATTAATCGATTATTTTATAGGCGATATCGATTTTAGACATATTGAATCGAGATAGCAACACTACTGAATAACTGTCAAATGTCAACCCCCATTAAAAATATACATTAGGTAGGTAGGTTTTTAGGTAAGTAATCTATCGTTTTGCAGTACCTAGCTATATTGCGTTGCTGATAGTTTATTTATTTATTGAAACTATTATAAACACATATAAATCGAAACATATTTCCCTTATTTATAGTGAATGGTATCGTTGCAATACTTTAGGCGGGTTTTAAAAAAATATAGTTATGAGGAAAAATCTCAGCATTGCGGATTCGAAAACAAAAACGTTTAATGCCAACGGTAATATTAAACAATAAGCTGGCTAAAAATGGTTATTTCATCTAAAAGCAATTGGTACAGGTTTTCATACTTAAACCGGCATTCTCCTTTCAGTATCTAATGAAAATTACATTCCGTTTGTTTTCCTTATCTTCTAACTTTTGTCATTTAGGTAAATCTCGGACAAGGAGTGAAGGAAAAGTGTCCATATTTTGGCAGTGACAACATTATTTTGGTCCTCATTCTCTCAAGTTCTATAAGGATTACTATTTATTTTTATTCTGTTGTTATTGTTGATCTTATAAACCGTCGAAATATTACTTAACTATCTGATTCAAAAACTTTAGTGATAACAAAACCAACTTATCCGTTATTACTTTCAATTTCTTATGTCAATAAAATAAACTCAAACTCAAACTCAAAGCATTTATTTCAAATAAACCAATTAAAGGCACTTTTGAATTGTCAAGGTCGGTGAGGTAGAAAGATGAAGCTAGTTGCCCATTCCAAAGCGTAGGTACCTATGGAGAAGAACGGGCAAGAAACTCCATGGACACTCTTTTAAAATCATGATATTATTAATACTAAGAGGTGTCATTATACCAAATTAAAGACTTGGAAAATTTTATTTGTAAACAAGAGTTGTGTTTATTTTAGTGCAATTAATAGCAAGCTAGAATGTTGATTCTGTCTAGAACTTAGAACGAAATAGTTTGTTTCAAAGTTTACACGTTGCCTAGTACTTAATTATCGTGTAGAATGTAGAAATTGGTTGTGGGAAATGTTGTACTAAAGCAAATGTTTATTTTCCGAATAGGATACCATTCAGACATAATGATAATTACGACTCAAGGTATAAATAATTAACACTCAGATTAATTCATTGTCTGTAAGCTACGAGGAAAAAAAATAGTCACAGATAAAATGCAGACATAATTTATTTACAAGATATAATTTGAACTTAGATAAGCGATAAACGTAACATTTTAAAACATAACTTAAACATAATCAAGCAGTCAGTCGCGCATACCATGTTAAGGAAAAAATCTCAATAATTTACCATGCATAACTAGCTCCTAAGCCAGAGAACGACATATGGGAAACTAAGGGAGCCTGAGAGTAGGTAATAGTTGTTTTAATAGGTTGAGACTCAATCACAGGTGTTTGAGAAGAATAAGCAGATAAACCTGAAGCTTCATATTTGGTTTGGTCAAAAACAGGAGTAGAGTATGACGTAAAAGTAGGAGACACTATTGTTTTAGTTAAAGGAACATTATGTGTGGTATAAGCAACAGGAACTGATACAGATTTCGTCAGAGCTGGAGTATGGACTGGTGCATGAGAAGAAGCTACATACTTAGTTTGGTCAAAAACAGGAGTAGAGTATGATGTAAAAGAAGGAGACACAATTGTTTTAGTTAATGGAACATTATGTGTTGTATAAGAAACAGGAACTGATACAGATTTTGTCAAAGTTGGAGTGTGGACTGTGTGCACTAATGGAGAAGAGACAGTATACGCTGCTTCTTGGTGGTAGACAATAGGAGAATGAGCTGCAGTAGAGTAATAACCAGGTATCGTATTAGCTATGACATCACCATCTTTGGTCGATTTTGATTCGTACTTTTTCAAGCTCGAGTAGGCTGTGTCCAAAGATTTGGTATAAACTGTGTGTTGAGTTCCATCTGGGCTTTCGTAGTTTTTTTCTTTGGTTGTCAGTTTAGTTTGGTATACTGGCTGTGATTGTATAATTTTGGTATATCCTGTTGGTGTATTGAAAGTTTTTTCAAAGACAGGGGTTGAAGCGTAGGACACTGAGGATGCAGGAGCATAGTCACTTCCTATGACACCTGCACTGATTAGAGCTGACGAGCATAGTATTAACAGTACCTGGAAAAATAAAGAAATAGGAGTTAGTAAAAATAAACGTAATGGAGAAAAAAACCCCTTCTTCGTTTAAGCAGGTCTCGAAGAATCTGTTTTAAATGTAATGCACATTTGCTCACTTTACTTTTTTATATTTGCTTGCAAACGAATTCAAGTTATATGAAATCTGCTGTTTATTATTGACACGAGCTATTTATGCTAGTTTTAACTTACCATTCGTATCATCTTTCCGTTTATTTCCTTTAAACTTTGGTTAATGAGTGACAATTTCGTCAAAAGCTTTAAGCTTTTATACTCGGAGCGCTTTAACAATTTCACCCTCAATGAGCAACATAATAGCTGTTATGCATCACTACATCACAGCTGCAAAACCAGTTCGGGACCTTAAACTCAGTTTAACCTTTGGCAGTAATAATAAGTCACCATAAAGGTAGAATGAGCGATTATTCTCGACTGCTCCATACTTTCATTGTATTTAATGTCAAACATGGCTTACTGATTATGTGCAGCGAGATTGACTCCTATTGGGTTTAATTATTGATAATTTCTTGCTTCTATGGTAGTTTATTCCGAATATGGTTTTAGCAATTATAGCTGTATTTTTTTTGTATCTGCAATTTAATTTGTGTAAATTATCAGCTCGCCTTATAAGTTTCTAAAGGGTGTCAATAGAATTAAATTATTATCTACAGGCATATACATATGTAGATACTTATGATTTGAACTTGTTTATTTCCAGACAGTAAGTTATATTTATAACCCCTTTTTGAGCTTGGTTGTCATACTTACCTCTGGAAATGTACTCACATTTTACATCTCAGTAAATCTCAATATACATGAATTCATTGAAACAGAAATTTTCCATTGAGTATCCTCATGCTTACAATTCAATTTATTATCTGAACGATTGTTTTCGTTAATAAAATGATCCTGTAATTACATGAGCTTGAGTATTTGAGTCGGCGAATTATGAACAATCGGTATGTTTTATTCATATCACACCGTACACAAAGCGATGGATGCTCGTTAGCCCGGTAACGATAAATATGAATAATCGAGTCCCAATGGGTGGGCACTAGTCTGTTTCGTTTGTTACTGTCGCCTGCGAGTCTAAATATCGATATATCAGCACACACTCGGTTTGTTGCATAATCGTTCTCAGAATCCATTCGGTATGTATGTTTGTTGCAATTGTAAGCTGGTCTGTTAATGGGCTGTTTTAAAATATTAGCGGTGGTTAGTGAGTGCCTACACGCGTTTGGATCTAGTGCGTGAGTGCGACCTCAATTGTATCATACTCGAAACAGATCGTCATTGATTTGTTTTTGATAGGTACTCTTTCGACGATTCGGATGGGAGAACGCTTTTGTCTATTGTAATTGTTTTGTTGGCAAGAGGAATATACATATAGCCACAGATCTATTCTATCTAGATGAATGGATAGTTGAGTAGTGGTAGAATATCTACTATTTTTAATACTTTTGCGACTTCAAAGTTAAGGAATAAAACTTTCGAGCGGGGTAATTGCGAACAGTTGGAGTTTATTCCCGTTGTCCCCGTACACTGTCCCCGTTAATATAGTTTCATTTTATCTAATTTCTTATGATATAATAAACATTTCCTAAAATGCACATTTGACATAATATTCATGTAGTATATTATTCATTTACTATAATATTCATAATCTCTGATAACTTTTTACTGTTTTTTTTTTCTTCGCTTTATACCCTATACACCTACCACCCTCAACTATTGTAACCAGTAGAAATTGGATGCAATCTGGACTTTAGGGCACCCCGACTCGGACAGGTTAGGTTAGAAGGGGATGGCGGGGTCGTGTGAGCGAGCGAAGCGAGCGAATAGACCCCGCCATCCCCTTCGTGGTAATTTTTTTATAAACCATCCAGAAGTAGGAGCCCCGCTAAGCGGGGCTCCGTCGACCAAGCCCACCCTCGACCATGCATTGAATATTTTAAGATTTGGTTAGGTGCCATTTGAGTTAGGTTGGAACTGTGACCATTAAACATGAAAATTAGGTCAAAAGAACATTAGGTCAAATATGCAGATTTAAGAGGACAACGACTCGTGAAAAGTTTACTTCCCGTTGTCCCCGTTAGCCGAATGTACGTTACGGGGACAACTGGAAATAAATTTAATCACGTCCCGCTGTCCCCGTGACGGGGATATGGCATACGGGGACAACGGGAATAAACGACAGTAGGAATGGCATTTCATTTCATTTCTATTGGCAGTTCAATAACATTCATTGCTATTAACGTTGTTGAGCAGACAAATTTTTCGAACATATGAAGCAATAATAATCCCACATTCCCCATAAACTTAAGGGGAAGATATATAAACCATGGTAAGACCTGTCGTCTCGTATGGGTCAGAATGTTGGGCCACAAAAGGGATGAATGAAACGCAATTGCACGTAGCTGAGATGAGAAGAGAGATGTTAAGAGGGATGTGTGGTGTTACACGGATGGATAAAATAAGAAATGAGTACATAAGAGGAAGCCTGAAAGTGGCACCGATGGCTAAAAAGTTGTGTGGAAATCGGTTGTCATGGTATGGGCATGTGATACGGAGGAATGACGAAAACGTCGTAAAGACAGTTTTGAGTATGAATGTCGATGGCTATAAGAGGGAGACCAAAGAAACGATGGATGGACTGTGTGAATGATAATATGGTTAGAAAGGGTGTGACTACGGAGATGACGACTGATAGAGAAGTATGGGTGAGAAAGACATGTTGCGACGACCCCAAATAAATTGGGATAAGGACAGGAGAATGGTGATGAAGCAATGGTAATCCATATAAGTAATCTATCTATAGATAATCTATCCAATGGCTTCATATGTTCGAAAAATTTGTCAATATCCTTCAAAATGATTCAGATTGTGAATTAGGTTGCAGGTCTTATATTCTCGGTCGAATTTATCAAAGTTACGGTCAGTCAACATTAGGAGCTTTTTTTAACAAAATTCTCACTGAAATCATTTCATTCATGCAGCCACGACTTGCACACAAAAATAACAAATATCGCGTTTTAATTTCACGACTCAAAACGTCGGATGGAAATCAGGGCGCGAAGTTTTCTGCTTTTCAATGGCTTTAAACATCATGGAACCAGCAATTACTGTTCTCATACATAACGCGGTTGTTGGGTTATAAAGCAATGAAAATTTAATGGCAGGCTAGGGTGGAGCATCAATAAAACATAGGATGGTAAGTGGGAACCCCTGTCGAACCACAATGTATGGCAGACACGCCCTATGTTCCCTTTTTTTGCAGGCTTTTAATCTATATTTTCTAATGCTTGGGATTTGGTCTTAGTTATATTACTTTGAAAGTTTTTGAGATTTTTGGTATTGAGTACCTAGCTACTTAAATCGTAATACATATTTTAATATGGATGGAGGTCCTCACAACAGCAACAGTTGGTATCCTTTTCTTTTTTTTTTGCGTGGGAAATCATCAAATAACTTCTCCCGCTCTGGGTGGAGCAGGAGGGCGTGTCAGACTTTTACTGACTAAAACCCACCCGTGTTCCCTCAGTTGCCTGTGTGCCAGGGGCGACGCTATCTCTTTCGAACAACCCGCACCCCTGGCAGACACTTAGTATCCTTACGGG
The DNA here is from genome assembly GCA_947359405.1 of Antitype chi. Classification (NCBI taxonomy): domain Eukaryota; kingdom Metazoa; phylum Arthropoda; class Insecta; order Lepidoptera; family Noctuidae; genus Antitype; species Antitype chi. Next base: position 14,107,586 of record OX375818.1, on the reverse strand, counting down.
TGCATTCGACCGACCTTTGTAAATGTACCTTTGTAAATCTATTTTTTTCTGTTTGTATGCTGACATATATTAATTTTATTCCACGAGTAAAAGATGACCACAAAATTAGATACTTGTTCAACTCGTGTCTATGTTTGTTTAACACTATCAGTTCGTGAACAATGAATTATTTTTCAGATAAACAAAATTAAACTGTACTTTATTTGACTCGGCTGACTGCCACATAACTCTAAACGATAATACAATTATAATATTTCATAAGTTAGTTCTTAAGTAAATGTTTAGTAAGAGACTTTTAGATAATGATTATGATGGATGGAGAAAACTTTTGTTTAGTCAGTAAATTAAGCCTAAATCTAATTTATATCATTAAGTTAGACTCTAACTCAACACAATTTTAAGTTACGATAGTCTAGTGTCAAAAAGATAACGATCTTCATCCTTCTTGCATTATCAACTCTGGAGCTACTTTCAATCTTTAGGTTTATAAAATAAGGTTTAAAGTAGAGTGTGAAGTTTTGACACTTGGTGTAATTGATGGTGGGCCGTTAGCTTCAACATTAACACTATCATTGGTGTGTAATATGATGTATGTGTGTTTGTGGTGTAATCTGAACAAATTTCTATTAAAAATTAAGCAACTTTACCTAATGAAAGTCTGCCTGATAATGTAATTGCCCTTGTTTAATTTTGAGGATTGAACAGATATACGCGTATGCTCATATAATTGCTTTCTTCTTTCGCATGCCATACCTACTTGAAATGTTTATTACCTTTCTTATAAGTCACACATCAGACTTACATCATCAACTGGGATTTAAATAATTTGCTTATTTTCCTAAGTCACGAGTTTATTCTTCTCCATGGCCCCATTATAAATCTACGAAGATTTAATAGATTTGAAGTATATATTATTTTCATCGTGCAAATAATAAGAAAGAACGTAAACACAGGATACTGTTACCATTCAAATATATCTGGCAAGACATTATGGAGAACTTGTACATTGCAGGTCCTACCACACTTTTAGCAACCAACCAGGCCAACGCATACCAACATTTGTAGATTTCCAATACTTCACTTGTATGCCAGACATGGCTAATTCTGGTACTAATACAGTAATGTAAGGCGTTGGCGTTGACCAGCGAACATTTGGAGTCAATATGTGTTTTACAAGTAGGTGGGTAATAAATGCTGCAACGCTTTGTAGAGATAATTAGAGTACATTATCTACAGTACAAGCTGTTATTTAACAATTCAGTGCTTAAAGCTATGTTCAATAATAATAGTGGAAGCGGTGTAGATGTCTTCCTGTTTCATTATAGTTTTCGCAATGTAGGAGAAATTCCGAGTTCGCATTTATTGAACAGTATATGTCGAGTATAAGCCGGATCGGAGTAGCAGTGGATTGGGAAGAGGCCACTGTTTGATATGTAAGATAGGGTGTTGATGATGAACGGCAGGTACGTATGCACGTATGACCTACCCATACAATTTTAAGAGTACCGACGACAAACTACGGTAGAAAGACTGTCGTATATGAGGAGGCTCAACTCTATTTACGCCTAAAGTAATGAAAGAATCGAAATCACTTTTAGCTTTTAAAAAGGCTATTAAAGCACCATGTTCTAAATAATGTTTTTTTTTTAATTATTATGTTTTTCCTCATAGCAGTGAATAATTTTATTCTTGTTGAGGGACATCATTGACCTTTTAGAGAGTAAGCAATGCTGAAGTGAAAAAGCTATGAGCAAGGTTGGAAGCAGGACCAACCGTCCCAGATCTATGATCAGTTATGAGTACTCTGGCTTTAATTCAGTCAAGCGATTCAACATCATCTGCCTTTTCCTAACTCTCTTAGGATTGACTTCCAGTCTATCCAAATGCAGCTGAATACCGTTATTTGACATGGAGCAACTGCCCATCTGACCTACTCCACCTATTTACTGGGTAACACAATACCCCTTGGCAAGCCATCGCCCTTTTACTACCGGTCTACCATCCGCACTTGGTTGATAATCCCCCCAGTCGTACTCAGCGCTACTCCTCCTTTATTATGCGCACAGTCAAAGTGTGGAACTGTCTACCTGCGTCTGTGTTCCCTTCCACATTTAACCGGTCTACCTTCAAAACAAGAGTGAACAGGCATTTTCTGGGCACGCTCGATCCATCAAAGACCTCATCAATCGCTTTCCATCAGGCGTGATCGAGGTTAAGAGCTGGCCCATTTAATAAAAATAAAAAGACTGGTTGTCACACTTCTGGGCTTCTGACGGCCCATAACGACTGTCAAGATCCACAAATAACAGCCGGGACTAATGGCTTAACTTGCTTTTCTTCTTGGCATGTTAAGATGTTCACCCATCTAAGTATCAACCACGGTAAGCGCAGCTTAACCTGATGCAGCTGCGGCTGTTATTACTTAGTCATAAGCCTACAAGATTTAAGCGATTATAACTTATTAAAAATAAGCACCAATAACCTTTCACAGTCATTGAACGCAGGCCTGTCCCAAAAATTACACACACTACAATAGAAATTACAATCAGTTAAGATTACCGATAGCCAATTTAAGAACTTCATGCTTTAACAGTAATCGAATCGAAGGCTAAACTATCATATAATGTCTTACATTACATCTTGCGTTCATTGAGTATCAGCGTATAATATATTTTGGTGAAGAAGGGAACAAGAATATAAATTCAATACCTGCCGTTTTATTCTGTAAAAATTTCACCGTGATTGGGATTGGCGCTATTGTCAGATCACTCTCCCTTAAACCCTCTCACCGCAACTTCATAGAATCTCATTGAATGACTGTTTCATGAAATAGTCATTCAATTGGATTTTGTGTACTTCGTTATGAATCTTAAAGAAGTACAATAAACATTTTTGTGACGTAACTCTGACATTTTGATTTTTGTAACCAGTGATTCTAGCAAGTATTAAGGGACAGTACTCTATGTAGGTATACGTCAAATAGTTACTTATGAATAATTCACTGTTGTTCGGAGAAAGGTCCTTGCATAATTTTAATTCTTAATTCGCTTCAGTAACAATCCTATGTCGTAAATTACTTATTTGATAAGCTCTAAATCTAGATATGCGCAATAAGATAAATGTGTTCTTATATGCAATTTGAATCTAGGTATCAGACTCGAGATATCGTTTCGTCACTGCCTGGATTTATGTATATCGATAAAATCTTTGGGAGCAGTTTAGAACTTACCTAATTATTTATTTGATATTAAAAGGTTTAATGTTCGGAAAGCAGAATTATAATTTATTTTGTGCGTTTTCTGTTTTAGGAGTTTGATTTCACCTTAATTATTTTTTTCTTTTAAAGGGACGTATGTACTTACTTATAAATCGGTAAGTATTTCATTAGTATGGTAACATATTCTCTCTCTGATATTCTTTCTTCTGGTCGTGTAGTAAAAAAAATAACATTTAGCAGGCATGACACATATCATATTATGTACAGTAATGTATGAACCAATTTTACCTGAACTTAAACTTACATATGTACATACCTTCATTCAATACTATTGAAAATGGATACGAAATCCTTTTAATTTTTTTCGTCTAGGTACATAATTCACAGTATAATTGTAACAATATGTTGTATTACTAAATAGCAATATAACGTGTAGACTGTGTAGTATTTGCTTTATAATACCTACTTAATTATTATGAGTCTAACATCGGCCTTACATGCATAAATGTCGGAGATTAAATTAGGTACGGTCTGCAGAAAAAATATCTTAGATTTAAGAAAATGATTTTGTTCAATTTCGCTGGTACTGATCAAAATAATGAGGTGCTTTGCAGAAAAATAGCCAGTGCGTATCACATTTCACCACGATTGACAAACCCGTTTTTGATCGCACGTGTACCTCCTTATTTTGAAAGGATTGCCGCTTACACTAACTACATAATTATAATGCCATATTTGAAAGCATTGTTGTAAGAGTTCCCGCAGACCGGCGCGAAGCAACAGTGCGATTCGATGCAACTCTAGTACATCAATTTCCATGAAGTTTTGATAGAAATTGTTCTATTAGATTCGGTCTGCGGGAGACTTATTACAGGCTACAATGACCCAAGACTCTGATATAGATATATCACCACCATCGAACTCCAGAGACTCGAGGAAACTGACATGTCCTAGAATCAAAAATTCAAAGACATGTGACTTTTACCAACCCGCACTGGGCCTGCGTGGTGTATAAGCGGTGGATAGGCCTCTCTGCGGCCGTAGCCCACTTCCTCACACAAAGAGGAGGCCTGTGTATTAGCAGTGGAAACAATATAGGCTAACTATGTTGAACTCCATTTACGATTCCAATTTCAAATGCTTATCGTCATTTTTTTAAACCTATATTTGCATAAAATCTTGTTGCTGCCTCTACAGCCAAGTTCCGTTTTCCCAGGCGACTAGTTTATTCAACATGTGTGTAATAGTGCCAAGTGGGTTTAGTCGCAATTTTCTTAAGTAATTCAACACTTAGCTAGACGTAAAATTAATAAGGTTTTAACCTTGAAACGGCGGCCTACATTCGGTTTTTTTGCGGTAGTCTCAACTTGGCAATTAAATAACCGTTGTTCGTATTCGGATGTGTCGTCTGAATTTAAAATTCTGACGGAATCAGTTTCCTTTCAATACTTATATCGATTGTTTTGGAGAAGTTGTATTGCCGAAAATGAATACATTATCCCTTTAAATTGTGTGAGGAAGTACCTTCACTTTTTCTCGTGGTATAGATACCTACTCATTTACGATTATTTTTATCAGATAAGATTGGTAAGTTGCACGTCTTGTCAATCACCGTCATTGGGTATTATCTTCTTATCTTCGAATACGGGGTGGCAGGGACATCAGCGCGCAACCATGAATTCAGTACATAATTCTAAACTCCTCTACGTTAAAATGTTAAGTCAGATTTAAAAAAAAAATGCTGTTCCATGCAATTTGACTTCAATGTCACAGCTGTTTTTTTTTGATAACCGACGAAAAGTTTCTACACTAGAGGGTTTAGAATCATGTGATGACTTCAAGTACACAGATTATGAGTCAATAATCCCTGCCATCCTGTATATAGGAATTGCATTATACCATTCACCATCCACCCTTTTGACAGAAGGTCCTGCCAGGGGTGCGGGTTGTTCGAAAGAGATATCGCGGCCCCTGGCACACAGGCAACTGAGGGAACACGGGTGGGTTTTAGTCTGTAAAAGTCTGACACGCCCTCCTGCTCCACCCAGAGTGGGAGAAGTTATTTGACGATTTCCCAACCAAAAAAAAAACCCTTTTGACAGAACAGTCCCCTTCACAGATAGGAAAATGTCCCAGTAGTAGGAACATAATTATCTGACTATGCCATTACGCTATCGGTTGGCAGGGGAGAACGAAAGGAAACAAAATGTTGCGCCGACTCCAAGTTTTTTTTGTTTTTTTCACGTTGCCCCACACTAGGAATTTCTCCTGTGGGGCGTTTAAAAAGATTGAAACTCACTTACACAAACAGTCAGACCCAGAACAACTGCTTGTAGGTCATACAAACGACAAACCGTGCCGTAACATGAAATAAAGGCATGAAGATAATGACCTTCAATCCCATACTTCCACTATAGAGAAATCTTATAATTGGCCAGGGCTTTAAAAAATCACTGTAGTATGTCCCTGGAGACTAAATTAAAAGTTGCCTTAGGCATCGCTCGATCCCCCCCGGTGGGTTCCCGCATTGTCGTTGCGGGGGGGCTCAGTAGCCGTGGTTTTCCCCACCCACGGTGAAGCGAAGAGGAACCCGAGGAGGGGCCGCTCGTCAGGGCTTTGTCCGCTAAGCCGACGACGTAGCGGCCAACCAGTTGCGGTGCCGCGAGGCGGCATAGCAACTGGTGCTGGGGGTAGTGGGCCGCGGCGGGAGAGGAGTGGTGTATGGAGATCGCCACTTTCCTCACCTTCCGCGGTCTGGACGGAGCTGCCATCGTTAGATGGCGGACGCGGTGGGGCCGCAGGGGAGGAGGAGTGTCGGTATTGCGCAGGCCGCTCTCCCTATCCCCTGCGGCCGAAAAGTGGTAGGCGGCGGGGCCACTATCCTGACCCGCCGCAGGGGGACCAAGGGTGCCATACACGGGGTCGTTTGGCACCCATGCGCTGTCTGGTGCCCGGGGTGGTCCGTCGTGCCGTGTGTTCTGGTGCGCCGGTGATGGGGGTCATTCCCTTAAGAGGAGGGTCCGGTGACGGACAGCCGCGGCGGGTTCGCGGATGGCTTTCGCGTTCCCGTGTTTCAAACTCAAACTCAAAGCATTTATTTCAAATAAACCAATTACAGGCACTTTTGAATTGTCAAGGTCGGTGAGATAGGAAGATGAAGCTAGATGCCCATTCCAAAACGTAGATCTCTATGGAGAAGAACGGGCAAGAAACTCCATGGACACTCTTTTAAAATCATGATTTTGTTACAAACAGTGTTCCCGCCATAAGCGGCACTGGAGGACACCGTGGAGTTTTAGTGGGTTAGAGTCCCACATAACTGCGCTATCTCCCCGTGGTAGCGCAGTATGCATGAGCATTTCTCCACGATAAAAAAAAAAGGCATCGCTCGATCCCGTATATGCCTTAGGCATAATTATGTCTCATGGGTTATTGTCAGAAACAGCTGCATATTTGTGCAACTTTCGTGGGCTAGTATTACCAGTGGTTTTCCTTATATCAGTGTTGTATCAACGTTAAAGGTCTTTAAAAAAACGTATGTACGGTCACCAAAAGAGAAAAATAACCAGGGTCATCGGATATAGGTGAAGTTTTGTAAAGAACGATGGATGTTTCGCAATAAAATAAAATTAATAGATATCAATCAGTTCATTTATCAAATTAAATTTCATTTGAAAACATTCATTGGGTTTCTTACAAAACGGCGACGGCAGAATTGCATCAAATGAAATAAAAAAATAAATATATAAGTAACATAGAAAAACTTTTTTAACTTAAAATTATAATACCTAGTGTAAATAAAAAAAATTTAAAAAAATAAAAAATAATAAGGCTCTATTTTTGTTAAAATTTCTATATTTTCGTTGGTGTAATATTTTTTTGTGCTTTAAGGTGAATGCGCAGTAGTAGAGCGCGAAATTCAAATTTTGTTACGTTTTTTGCAATTTTCAGGTGAGTGTCAGCTTGTTACTTGATCAAAATATGATTTGCGACTATAACATGTACGTATTTACAGATTTATAATCATTAGAATCAATAATACATCTTTCTAAGTTAGATTTGTTCCATAAGAACAAATTTCTTATGGAAAAGTGCTTGTGGAAGAAATCTAACTTATAAGAAATATATTAGACATTCTAATGACTATAATCTGTAAACACGTATCTGTTATATTCGCAAATCACATTTTGATCAGGATACAACCTGATACTGACCTGAAAATTGCAAAAACGTAAGAAAATTTGAATTTCGCGGTCTACCACTGCGCATTCACCTTAATTTAAGTATTTAATAAATAAAACTGTAACTACTTTACTCGAGCATTGGTAGCCCAGTGGTAACGACCGCGACTTACGAGTTGTAAGGTCGTAGGTTCGAATCTATGCAGACAGGCGCTTTACTTAGTGTAAATTATTTCATCACCACTGCTCTCAAAACGGTGAAAGATAACATCGTAAGGAAACCGGCATGTCTTCGAACAAAAAACTTCGAAGACATATGCGACATCTACCAACCCGCATTGGGCCCGCGTGGTGGATTACGGCCCACTCCCTCTCGTCGAGAGTACACCTGCGTCCCAGCAGTGGGAACGATATAGGCTGATATGCTTACGCTACCTAAAACAATCAAACATGCATAAAACATTCTAAACAAAACTACTGAAATGTTTTATGTACCATTAAAAAATTCTATTCTCATTATAAAATGTCATGTATGTGAATTATAAACTGTGTGATAATATTATACAAGTTCGTATTTAACCAAGGTTACATTAGTATGTCACTCGTAAAGGGCATGGGAGAAGTATTTAAGTTCAAATTAACCTGTAAGATAGCTTGTCTGCACATAATTATGTAAGATAACATCTTTACTGTGATATACTAGAATCACCTTTATTGCAATGTCTGATGCGATAGGAACAGAGGCCAAGGTCATCATCATCAACTAAAATTGCTCCATTCTGGTCAATTCTCGTCAACTATGACGTCTCGACTACATCAAAATATCCAAACATCTATACATACAAACTTTCACATTTACAATATTTTATAGTAGGATAGGATAAATGAAAATGATATCATCACGATTATGCTTCTGCCATTAAATAACTCAATTTATAACTGGGCACACTCGTTTTCTGATAATCGGTAATTATATATTTTTCCACATCGAAGGCTAAAAAAGCAATAATTATTAAGTATAAAATGGGTATTTTCATAATAACTATGGTTTACAGACTGCTTGGTAAACATAGTAAGTTATAACAGGAGAACACTGCCTGTCTTTTTGAAATAATACGCTGTTTGCTGATGCCTCACCACACCATAAACTGTCCATTATGTTTCCTTCGAAACACGTAGCATTGGCTGAAGATGAAATTTTGGATTTGTCCGTAGCTAAGTTAAATATTCAAAGAAAACACACCATCTACTTCCTGTGGCTTTTCGCTGTGACAATACTCGCGATGATCTATGGTTGCAGTGAGATATTTAGCTTAGATACGCCAAAATCCTACATTGTGTCTTCAACCAATGCTACGTGTAGTCCTAAGAAATCCGTAGATCGTTAGAAGTGACGAATTATTTCTTCCACATCATCGAATAAAATTAATCGTGTGGAAAAACGAATGTGCCAACAAATACTTTCTTTGGTCGAAACTTCTGATACTAATGTCCACAGATTGTCCTCTGACAGCGACAATAGTTCATTTGTTTACTTCAATGAGTTCTTTATCTGAGATGATATAATGCCTATAAGGGTGTGTCCAGACCTGGCGAATGCGCCGCTCGCGAACCGCTTGCGAACAGGGGCCTTAGTCTGCTATTTTTATAAATTCGTCATTCCAACACGATCCCATTGTCATTCATTTGTCATTTTGCTAAAAGTTCGTAATCTGCTAAATTCATAATGGTCGATCATTGGTCGGTCAATGGTCTCGTAATAGAATTGTGTCATAATGGCATTTTCGTATTGCCATTATTATAAAACTCGCGTTAGTAGAAATGATTTTCGAAAAACTACTACTAAATTGAACATTTATTCATGCCAGATTTCATTTATATATTATATTATTACATATTATTTATAAGTGTTATAAGCAATCTAAAGTAGTAGGAAGTTCGTAAATAAGTCAGTCATTCATTTGTCATTATGTACGAGATTACCAATAAATGCCATTTCTTTCAATGGAGTGTCAGTGGCTGACCATTGGAAAGTCATAATGACGCCATTGTATTAGTAGATTACTAAACTTGTCAAAATCAACAATTATGAAATCAATGATAGACCATTCTGACACTATTGTAATAGCAGACTTGAGGCCCTGCGCGCGTGTTGCTCGCGTGCGGTTACAGCCTACGTCTGGTGCGCTGCGACGTGTTGCTCTAGTGCAACTCCGCCAAGGCTTATGTGGGGCGCGTGTGCAGCGCGCGCTGCTCGTGCGCACATAGCTTCTTTCACGTTTGAACTAAATATGGGGGCGAGGTATGTGCACCGCGGGCGGTACGCGCGCCGTTCCTGCGCCGCTCGAGTACGGCGCGTAGCCTGCGCGCGAGCGGCGCGCGGATGGTTCAGGGGCTGCGTACGAACGTGAAATGCACGCGCGCAGTTCGCAAGTGGCTCGCAGTGGCGCATTCGCCAGTTCTGGATATTACATTTTTTTATCTATGAAATGGAATGCATGTAACAAGAGTAATCTCTTTCGCTCTGTTTTGTTATATGATTCAATCTTTCTAGCCTTGTCTCAACTATATTGGGGTCGGCTTTCTGTCTAACCAAATGCAGCTGAATACCAATATTTTACATGGAGCGCAACCCAATTACTGATTAACTCAATACCCCTTGGTAAGACTTGTTGTCAGGTTTTCGGGCTTCTGACCACCCGTAAAGACTGTCAAAGATCCACGAATGACAGCCGGGACCAACGGCTTAACGTGCTTTCCGAGGCACGGAGGGATCTCGGTATGTAAAGATGGGCACCTATCCACAGAACCACCCCGACAAGCGTAACTTAACCTGATGGATCGAACCGTACGGCTGTTATTATTTAGTCACGAGCCCCAGTTTTGTTATATGATTGTTTCCATTAAATTAAAATAACCTCCTTATGATGCAGTCGAGTAAATGATAAAGAAGCATGATGCGGTTTATTTTTGTAGAGCTCAGAACCCATGGGAAGACTTCTTGTAGGGTCTTTTTAGGAATAAACACCCAGAATAATAACGTTACCATGTCTGTATTTACATGTTTTTGATTTGATTCGCTGCAAAAAGATAAGATTTGAAATTCTCCATTTTGATTTGCAAACAAGTTGCAAATCAAAATAATACAGCGAAGGCCACTTTCGCAAAGCCGGTAGATAAATCGTTAGCTTAATTTATTATAATAATACTGTCACTATTAATAGTAATAGTAGAGTAGGTACTATTACTCCTCGGTACAAAATTACAAAACAAACGACTGTCTAGTGTCTACCAACCGACTTTGATGACTGTTGCGACGTTGTCTGTCCTTTTATTGTAATTCCATATACCTAAGCTCATATGCATGTACTGATAATTTAGTCTTTATAATGATGAAAATATTTAATCAAACCGAGTTTTGAAGGAATTGATTCGACGTCGCAGATAATTTTAGTTATGATAAATGATTTTATTTCTGTAAGTAGGTTTGTACAAACATTTTTACACGTCATACATATTTTATTAAACTAGATGAGGCCGGCGTTTCCTATCTGACTACTCTGAGAAGAAAGGCCGAAACAAACTCAGAGGATCAGGTCAGTTAATTATTTACACCAAGTTCCTAAGTAGGAAGTGCCCTATGCGTCACTAACCGCCACTTTTGCCACCAAGTCAAAAGTATCATCTGTATGGCGTATCACTACGTACACACTACAACGGCAAACTCGGGAAACGGAGCCAAATTTCCGGCACAAAAGCACGTTTAATTGAATCTGTACGAATAAAAAAAAACAATAAACCTGACCGCGTAAAAAGTGAGCTTTAAAAAGGCGAGACACTTGCAAGATTAAAAAAAACAATTGACGCAAGAATCATCAAAATCGACCCACGCGTTTGTTCTCTAGATTGCAACAAAGGAACAAACAAAAATAGGCTGATAAACACATTACCATTGTTTGCGTCACACAGTCGGGCAAAGATTCGGCTATGTCATGTCACCGACAACCCTATACAATCAGCATCCTAATTGCGAAACCCACCTTAATCAGAATCTAAATAATTTTGAAGGTTTTTTTCAAATCCATTACATGTTAAGTTCGAAACATTTGCCTGCTCAACAAGATACCTATCGCAACGAATGTTGTTGAACCGTCAAAATACAAACCATTCGAAAGTACCCCCTCTGGAACACAACAATGCTGCATGGCTACTGAAACCTTTCACCACTTTTCCTATGCTAACGCTACAACTAGTATTGTTCATTTCTTTCTTCACACTCCTGTTCCACATTCAAAGAACCTGTTCCTATAATTATCATTAAACAAACTAATAATCACGGAGGGTTGGCTCTGAGCCTAACCTGTGTAGTTCCTCTGCCAATATCGTGGAGTAGGTAACATTTAACCACAGTAATTGGCCTTTCAAGCTCAGATGCTGCTGGACACTAGCCAGAGGTAATTTTTGTGGTTGATTACAGTCCTAGTGCTTCTAATTGACCATCGTTTTCTTCTACAATGGGCGATAATGACTCCTTGAATATATGTTCTGTCTCCAATGGAACTGTTATGTCCTTTTTGGAGCCTAAGTAGTGCAGGAAGGACTAATTATGTAAACACTAGCTCTTACCAGTGGCTTCGCTCGCGTGGTTGTCGGAAATTAACCCACGGGACGTAATACCGGGATAAAAAGTCCTACGTGTTGATCCAGTTTATAAACGATCTGTGTGCCAAACATCCAAATCCGTTCGGCTTTATTTGCGTGATTGAGTTACAAAAACCATACATTTAGATATCCAAACTTACATCATCATAATCAGCATGTAAGGCTCCCGCTGCTGGGACACAGGCCTCGTCTCTGTGAGAGGGAGTGGGCCGTAATCCACCACGCGGGCCTAGTGCAGGTTCATCATCGTCATATCAGCCGAAAGGCGTCCACTGCTGGACATAAGCCTCCCCCAAAAGGAGGGGATTTGCCATAATCGCCACGCTTGGCAGGCGGGTTGGCGATCGCAGTATGGTGGTCAAATGCATAGAGAACGCTGCTGCCCATTCTCTAGTAAGTCCCTTAGTCGCCTTCTACGACACCCACGGGAAGAAATGGGATGGTGCTATTCTTTTACGTCCGGCACCACACGGAACAAGTTGACAGTGCAGGTTGATAGATGTCAAATATCTTCGAATTTTTGGTTCTAGGACCTAGTTCCTCACGATGCTTTCCTTCACCGTTTTCTGAGCAGTGATGATTAAATAATTTACACAAAATAAAACGCCTGACTGTGTTCGAAGTCGAACCTACGACCTACCTCTCGTAAACATTCGCGTCAGTTACCAATAGGCCACCACTGCTCTCCAAACATACAAAACTTTGACATTTATAATATTTGTAGGACTAGCACTTTGCTAGCGATTTCATCCGCCTTAAACATAACTACTACTTGTCTATATTATTAAGGGAACCTCTTCCCGACATCCCCTGTACGATTACACAACAATCTCGGGCAGGCTTAAAAGTCGTAATAGCTTCTTACGTTCTACGCAGGCCATCCAAAACAAACCACCCATTGCGAGAAGCAAACTGTGGGAAGAGAAGTATCCACCACCTCCCGACTTCGTTAAAGCCCAGGAACATTTGCCTCCCGGGCGTAATCTGCAGTGGCCTGGAAAGCTCTCAATTGATTGCGTACCCAAGTAGGCCGCTGTAGACACAATTTGTCGAACTGGGGGATTATTGACTCATCCAACACCCAGTGCGAGTGCGGTGCTTCTGATTAGACCATGCCCCACTTGCTGGAGTGCCCTAAGTGCTCGTTCACCTGCACGTTGGATGATCTCAATAAAGCCACTGATGCCGCAATAAATGTGGCCACCTACTTGGCCCCAACAATATAAAAAAAAAACACGAAAAGAAGAAGAAGGGAACCTTTGTGCATAATTTTAGCTCGGTAGGTCCAAGGGTTTGGGCTGGGCGATGATGAGTCAGTTAGTGAATGAGTGAGCTGGAGCTTTTAGTTTTATACTAGCTGTGCCCGCGACTTCGTTCGTGTTGATGTCGGTAAACAATAATGTTCCTCTTTACTAATGGTTTTTAGTTACTTACGTGCTTAGTTACTCCTATTAACATCAGCTATCTGCCTGTGAAAGTCCCGTCAAAATCAGTTCGGAGATTAGCTGGCACAAATAGACAGACAAAAATATAATACAAAATTGGTATATACAGGAAAAGTTTTTATCAGTGCGCAAACTTTAATCATGAATTCAGCATACCATTCTAGACACCCCAGCATACAAATATTTCGTCGGTTTTACAAAACAAAATCAGCTGTTCCATACATTTTCACCGCGTAGGTTTTCTATGAAACAGCAGATTTTTTTTGTATAACCGACATAAAATTTCTGCGCTGGGGGGGTCTAGAATGATATGCTGAATTCATGGTAACAGTTTGCGCACTGGATAAAAACTTTTTCCGTATAAGTACCTACCATAATGCTGGTACTTTTGTGCATGTTGATGCATGCAATGCATATGGCATTTAGTAAAAAGCTGTTATTTTGGTATTACAAACAGATATTGAAATTTTACTTATTTGTATAGATACCTATAGATGTATTGATTCTATCTTATCCAATTACCGGAAGAATTGTTTACCTACAGATCTATTAACTTAGGAAATTGTAAAATGTTATATTCTATTCGTATCTAACTACTTTATTATGCTTTTAAGTATCCTGCTTGCTTCCTGTTAGTTGTTAAATACGTTAAGACGGGAGGATGAGGCAGTGAGTCCTAAGCTCTGCATACAATTTGCTTCTATATTCACAGCTTTTATTAAGTATGCACGAGTTCTGAATAATTCTGACTCCTTGGTCATAGATGCAGCTGAATGCGTGCATATAGATTTAGTAGTTTGATTCTGGTTCTTATTTGGGGTCATTCAAATAAACTGGAATTTCATAGGTTTTTGATACACGTCATAATCAGTTTTTTTTTTATAAATTCTTATCGCAATTGTTAACTATAAAATTCTGGTAAATTTAATAGTTAACAATTCAATAAAACAATAAAAGCACAGTATGATCAAAGAACTTTTCATTTTAGAACACACGGCAAAGCAAAAGGTGAATTTAAGAATTGTAGCATCTGCCGTTCTGTAGTGTTTCCCTACACCTGTAGAAAAATAGCATGACTTTATCTATCTATGAATGACAAAGTAACTGTAACCTTGTCTGTATAGACCTAAGATATGATTCTACTGAACCAGGAAAAGGAGTCCAATGCGTTGCAGCATTCACTGACGTCATATATTTCTACATCACTTTAAAACAATACGATCAGTGCAATCCATGATAATTCATATTACAAAACCTAATAACTCGATGATATCATTACTAAGGAGATAATAATTGAGATTGCTACAAGATAATCTAATAAAGAAAAAAATAATTCTCCGAAATTCTAACACGCTGTTCAATTAGTTACTTTGTTCTTTTATGGTTAGAGCATTGTTAAATTGACTTAATAAAATTATTGTATTAAAGTTTATTTGAAGTTGTAGTAGACTAGGTTGTCGGTTTAAAACCTGAAATGTTTATAAACTTTTTCACTTCTCATGCTCTAAAAAGACATCGTTATAGCCCTACGAAGCGGGACTAAAGTGACCACTTTAGTCTCTAGGGAGTAAAAAGTAATTCGATTTTTAATTTCCTTCATGTGACATAGACAAACTCAAACAGCCAGTAAATATACTATTATCTGTGGAGTGTGGACCATCTTCATTGCGAAAATGTTGAGAGTTTTAGTTCCATGGTTTTTGCTAAGGTGGCGCCATGTGTTTTAAATTGTTAATCTGTGACTGGTTTAGTAGAAAAAACTGACCGCGAAAATTTCAGAATTTTTGTCGAGTGTAAATTTGTTCGGTTTTAAATAAATTTATTAAGAATGTCCAGTGACAGTTGTGGTATATATGTTCCTTGGTGAAGAGTTTGACGTCGAGCAAAGAGCAAAAGACATACTTAATAGATATTATGATTTTTATTTTATTAAGTAATATTTATTAGGTACATGTTTTTGTACTAAATTGACTATTTTCCTCGCACTCAAAGTGAAAAGTAGAGTTTGTACCTCGATACTATAAAATATACTATATCAATGTCACTACACTTGATAGGAAAACATCGGTCTGTAATGAAAAATGAGCTCTTAGACCATATTCGCACATACGTAAAAATATCGCACCGGGATTTTATCGCGCACTGGATTTTCAACCCTCCATGTAGAACCGAACATTCAGAATCCAACGGAGTACATCCCAGCGTGTCGAAATAACACACTGTTCTATTTTCAACTCTCGGTGCTAAACGCACTGCGCGTTCAAGTTTCCGTGCGGGAAAATATCCTGCCGCAACATTATTAAGTCCGTGCGAATATCAACTCGGCCTCTAAAGGATGTACTGCAATACCCGGTTAACATCCTTCTGCATCTAGTTCGTCGTTCTGAAGATTTGTTTCTTTTCTTTTAGAGGCATTTCTTTTGCAGTGACCAATATTTAAGGTTGTTATAGATAGATGTAAAAGGTACCGGTACAAATGTACTGATGACCAACATACAGCGAGCAAGCGAAGCAACATTATGCGTTTCTTCTGTGTACATAAATATAAGAAGAGATAATTGTTCTCACAGTGGCACAACAACCGGTCAATAGGCTTACTTGTGCACTTAAATTCAGATGGAAACTACGTTATTGATTACAGCTATTTTGTATCGAGGAGAACAAAAAGTTTAATGACTCTATTTTCTTGCGCGTTATTGATAAACATGACTGATTAGTGCTCGTGGGTGAGCGTCTACTAGTGTTGTAGAATTAATGGTTGCTCTTGGAGGCCTTTATTATAAACTATTAACTAACGATTACTTGAAGATGCAAATATCTTGGCATAAAACTACAAAATTGGTCAACACAGGGGATCTTAAAAAGATCGCTAGAATTAGACTGGATTTAGAACGCGTAAAAAATGTGTGGCGAAACTTGGAAGAGGCTATGTCAATTTACAATTTATACAAGACATTTATCAATGGTTCTTAAAAATCTCAATATGTAACTATCCTTAGTTAAAAGTTACTTCATTTCATTGCAGAAAAACCTGGAAAAGACAATTATATCACAATGAAAGTAGTTACTAAAACCCATAATCATAAGACCGCAGTGTATAAAGGGAAGTTATATAAGAAGGAAGAGGGCGTAATGACCGGTGTCAGACGTAACTTATAACGATGGGAAAACTTGGGGACACACCCGTGTGAACACGGACTTATACGATTGTGATCGAGATAGTTTTCGTTCTTATGATGATATATTGGCTTTCGGTGGTAATAAGTACTTGAGAGATAAAGTCTTAAGAATGAGTGAGGATGGTTGTAACAAAATATATATACTAAAGAAATGCATTAGGAACAGTGTGAAAGATGATATTATGGCTGGGATAGAAGTGAACACTCCTATGATAGCGACTATGGAAATAATTAAGGAAAGATAAAAGAACATTTTGAACAAGCGAATCTGTGCACCGGTCGCCATTGAGACTATTTAGTCGCCTAAATAGCGTCTTGGTCTTCTTATCTTTTTTCTAATCAAATCAGGCACTGAGGGGTCTCAATTACTGGCTACGGAGGTGCTTACCATCATCATTTCAGCCGAAAGACGTCCACTGCTGGACATAGGCCTCCCCCAAAAGGGGGTTTTGTCATAATCGCCACGCTTGGCAGGCGGGTTGGCGATCGCAGTATAGTGGTAAAATGCAAAGAAAACGCTGTTGCCCATTGTCTAGTCCACCACCACCACCACCACCAACGAATACCGTTAAATACTGAATGGTGTCATCATCATCATTTCAGCCAAAAGTCATCGGCTGCTGGACATAAGCCTCCCCCAAGCATCGCCACTTCAACCGGTGTAAAACCGGCCGGCTGTAATTGAAAACATTTTATTATTAGGTCTTTACCTATGAAATTGCCGTTTTGCAGTACTGGCCATTTCAAATCAAAATAATTTTTGTTTGGGTAAGAATTCTAATTTCAAATTAATTTTATTTTAAAAACATGGATTTTTTTTTCCAAAAGTAGTCATTTGTTTATTGATTAGTGTTACATTTTCATCGCATTTCAATCTTTTTCGTCATCATGGATACGTTAAAAATTCGAGTAATTATGGAATATGAGTACCGTCGTGGCAGCAACGCGGCACAAGCGGCACGCAACATCAACGACGTTTACGGAGCTAACACTACAAACCAACGCACCACCTGTTATTGGTTTGCTCGCTTCCGTTCTGGAAATTTCGACCTGAAAAATGAACCTCGCGGTCGTCCGAAGACTTTGGTCGACAATGACGAATTAAAGGCGATTGTGGAAGCTGATGATACACAATCTACGGCTGAATTAGCAGCAGCTTTCGACGTTAGCGTCAAAACAATATTGGTCCATTTGCGTCAAATTGGCAAGGTAAAAAAGCTTGACAAATGGGTGCCCCACGAACTCAATGATCGTCAGCGCGAAGTACGCGTCGAGACGTGCCTTGCACTGCTCAACAGACACACAAATGAAGGAATTTTGAACCGCATTGTTACCTGCGATGAAAAATGGATTCTGTTTGATAACCGCAAGCGCTCAGCAAGTTGGTTGGATCCTGGTTCAGCACCTAAACAATGCCCTAAACGAAAACTTACCCCTAGAAAAGTGATGGTCACTGTTTGGTGGTCTAGCGCCGGTGTGATTCATCACAGCTTCTTACCAAACGGGGTGAGCATTACTGCAGATGTGTACTGTGAAGAACTGAACACAATGATGGAGAAGCTGGCACATCTCCAACCAGCATTGGTCAATCGCTCGTCTCCGCTGCTCCTGCACGACAACGCGCGACCTCATACTGCACAGCAGACGGTCTCCAAGTTGCAAGAACTGGGGTTGGAAGCTCTCCGTCATCCGCCCTACTCACCAGACCTTGCGCCTACAGACTACTACTTTTTCCAGAATTTGGATAACTTCTTGGCGGGAAAAAAATTCAATACCCGAGAGGCAGTACAAAATGCCTTTGAAGAATTTGTTGCCTCCCGTCCAGCTGATTACTTTAAGAAGGGCATCAATAAACTGCCACTGCGATGGCAAAGATGCATTGATTGCATGGGTGATTACTTCGATTAATACAAATAAAAAATACATGAAAAAAAATCGTTTAAATTTTTTCATACAAAACGGCAATTTCATAGGTAAAGACCTATTATTAAGTCTCCATCAGAAAAGTCAGTCAATGGCCGTCACTCAATAGAAAATAAATCTATTCGAGCCTATAGAACTCGATCAACTCGATTCGATTACGCAATCGAATGGATGTGTGATGTGTAAAATCGAGTTTTATAACATTTGCCACTGCAGGTGCTCCGATTCTCATCGCAAAGGTCCTGTTGACATTTGTCCGGCCTTCAAATATGTGGGTCAATGTGAATCGAGTGAGGCATTTAATTTTTTTCTTAAAACTCGAGCAAACTTTTTGGAGAGATTTGATATTTTTGGATGCGGTAGTAAGTTTGTATCTTTCAGTAAGTAAAAAGTGTGGTGTAGTGCCTATAAATTAAGTGCAGTGGGCAGGGCACATTGCTCGCAGAACCAAAAGGGCCAAAAGGTTCTGGAGTCTCCCACAAGGTAGACCGATGACTTGGTGAAAACCGCAGGAATCTGCTAGATTAGGGGAGGCCTATGTCCAACAGTGGATGATGAGGTTTAATAAGATTTTAAAATGATATTAAAATTGCATTGAGCAGCTCAGCTTTAAAAAAAATCTGTGCTTCGATTTCTATTGACAAAAGGTTTTCTTAACATAGCAGAGATATTCTTCTAGACTCTGCTAATTATGATATCGAATTACACTAAAAAAAAAAAACAGAGAAAGATTTTTTAGAATTAAGCATCACCTTTCTACGTATTTATGTGTTCTTTCTTCTTTTCTGTTTATAAATATGTGCGGTTGAATAAATACTTCAAAAGTTTAGGCCTATTAATAAATTAATAATTTATCCTCATAGCTTCATGTTTTTAGGCTTATCATATTTCGTATCCATAATTTGTACCGATAAACGAATATTCATAAACGTTGGTATTTCGGGTGAATGTCATGCCGTGTCAAGTTACCTTAATATCATTTGACGTAACTTTACTTCTTTTCTCTTATTATCATTGTATTTACGGAAAGAAATCTGAGCTTTTGAAGGTAGGTAGTTTATAAAGTACTTTTTTAATTTATAACAAAGACCTTGATTTTAAAGGAGCATGACAGCACGCTTTTAAGCCCCGAAGGAATAGGCAGAGGTATACCAAAAGTAACCCACATTTCGCCAGTTTTTTTAGTCTCATGTAATAGGAGGCGCCAGGTGGTCCTGTAAATGTTGACGTTCAAAAGTGCCTTTTAAGGGCCTATTTGAAATAAATGCTTTTACTTTGACTTTGACCTATTTCCACAAATCCAGACTACTAGTGAGAAACTTCTGGTGACGCAACCCAATATTTTACACTTTACCCGACCTAGTAATTGAACCCAGGGCCATATGATCAGCAGTAGCGCTTGCAACCACTAGACCCACCAGGCAGATTTCATAATTTATGGCTATTGGCTATTACAGCTGCACGGGTCGATCGATCAGGTTAAGCTACACTTGCCACGGTTGGTCCGTGGATGGGTGACCACCTGTACATACCAACACCCCTCCGTGCCTTAGAAAGCACGTTAAATCGTTGGTTCCGGCTGTTATTTCCGTGGATCGGGTCGTCAGAAGCCCGAAAGTCTGACAACCATTTTTACCAAGAGGTATCGTAATACCCAGTAACTGAGTTGTGGAGGTCATATACGCAGTCGCTCCATGTAAAATACAGGTAAACATTGAAAAATAGTGTAAAATGTCCTTCTCTATAACCCAGGCTATCTATTTGTCACTTTTTATAACGATCGGCACCCTTATTGTGCAACACACTATCAATCTTAATCTGAAGCATTTTTCATCCATTGCTTCATATGTTCGAAAAACATTCTGTTCAACAACGTAAATAACGCAATGAATGTTGTTGAACTGTCAAATTGAAAACTATTGCTACTGGCAGGTACCCTGCTGTTTAGTGGTGTAATGTAATGATGTAGATGTAGATAGTATTAATATCAATACATAAAATATTAATACGTGAAGCAAAACCTTTGTACCTACCTACCCCTTTTTATGAGGACGGAGAAGTATGAAATTTGCAGAAGTTCAGAAGAAGAAGAATTTTCTATTATTGATTAATGATGAAATATGGTTGAATTTCGACTATTTGGCGACCTCTAGTACTTATTATAGATCTGTCATCAGCTTTATTGACAAGCTATCCTGAACTTGGTGTGTCAAGAGCAATTAAAATGACGTAATTAATACAAAAATTGCCAAATTTTTTACACTGGGTTTCCAAAACCAGTATCTTCAGCAAAAACCTTTCCGACTGGATCTTTATTTATGTAACAGAGGTCGATATTCTCAAGGCATGAATAAGTATCGTAGGTCAGAATTTCGGCAAATTAATTAAACTTGTACTTGACCAGTTTTATTGTTAATAACGAGGTTGTCTTATTAACTCTTTTAAATTAAATTAAGGTAATTAATTAGTTACGGTTTGAGTATGATCGACATTGGATTATTGCTACATAAATTTAAATTTGATAAATGTATCTAGTAATTCCAAGTATGATGGGCGATTGAAAATATGTAGAGATTTCCTACAGTTATGAGTTTCAGTCTGTTCCTAGAACCAAAAACTAAGCATATCAATTCAATTCCTCGAACTTTGAATAGTTTAGTCGTTGTTTGAATAGAATAGAATTTCATTTCGCTAATATGGGTAATACACAATACTTGTTACAAACAAAAAAAAAACAAACAAACACACATAAAAACAAAAAAAACATTTACTTTATTGATGTAACTTGTACTTTCAAAACCAGATCAATTGAAAAAAAAAATAACATTACAATTACCTATCATTCATTAAAAAAAAAACATTTTGTTTTCTTGTTTTCTGTAATTTTTACTGCCATTTGATTAACAATACTTATTTATTTTATTTATCCTTACACTGGAACGACATACAGCAATTACACCAAAGGAGCAAAAAATTACTTCATGTGCTGTATTCGTGCGCGGTGGACATCGAACGGGTGGCGTTGGATCGCGTACGCTTACGCAGCGTCAAGACACTGCACCATACTTCCATTATTCTATTCCATCAATATCGCGCACACTCTTTGCGATTTATTTTATTTATTTATTTACTTAGTAGATAACCACGTAAAAGACTTGCAGCAGATCAATCTTAATCTGCCCAGCCTTTTTCCACCAGTGCTGGAGTCGGCTTGTAGTCTAACCGCATGTAGCTGAATCCCAGTATATTAAGGGAACGACTAAGGTACGCAAAACGCACGTTTTGTAGGGAGAGGCTTCATGTGCTAAGGCATGGAAACGTCTCGATATATAAAGGAAACTCACCCATCCACGAACCGACCGCGGCAAACGTAGGTAAATATTTCATCGACTCGTGCGCCTTAGATTTGAAATTTAAAATGAATTTGTTTAAGTAATAAGTTTACCTTTTAGCACAAAAGTTAATATGAATTCTAAATCACAAACTCGAGAATCACAACTAACTTTGGTAGAAATTAAATATCCTGTTTTCTAAAAACCACAGAAAGACTATCCTTGAGCTCATAACTCCAGTGAAGAAAACACAAAGGTTTTATTCCTAGAAATAACAAAAGACAGTCGCGCTGGGTTACAGTACAGTTCACTAATGTACCGATGTAGTCTGCTGCAGAATTTACGAGCCAACTAAATAAAGCCAGGAACCCAGAAGATTTCCAGACTTTAACTTTATTTTCCTGGACTTTTATTCTAGACTAAATACCACAAAATGTTAGGAATGAAACTTTAATTACTGGCTTAATGTTGTCGTTAAAACAAGTTCGGGTTTATGCTGGTGGGTGCTTGTTTTCAGTTTGGTTTGTTTTTACTTTGTTCCTTAAGGTTCCGTAAGGCTCTACGGTAACGCGCAAAAATTAAAATTTTCTTATTTGTATTGCAATTTGTAGATCGGTGTCAAGCTGTAGATACCTATATTGAACAAAATATGACTATTTTTAAATGAACTTAGAGGGGTTTTTTTTGAGGTTGGGAAATCATCAAATAGCTTCTCCCGCTCTGGGTGGAGCCCGAGCGTGTCAGACTTTTACTGACTAAAACCCACCCGTGTTCCTTCAGTTGCCTGTGTGTCAGGGGCCGCGGTATCTCTTTCGAACAACCCGCACCCCTGGCAGGTATTGGCCCTTGCGGATCCCACCAGTTGGTTCTGACATCTCATAGAGGCGCGCGTGGAACACAACGCGCCGTCGATCCGGGCTTGGTCCTTGCCGGACGGCGAGCTACCTATTACTCGCCATCCGCAAGCCCGGACTTAGAGGGTGGATTTGAATGATTATCCTTTGGAGTGCCGACCGCGTACCGGAAGATGTAGAGTTGGAAGGCCTCCCACAAGGTGGACTGATGACCTTGTAAAGGCCGCAGTAATCCGCTGGATGCGGGAAGCACAGAACCGGTAGAAATGGCGGAGTTTGGGGGAGGCCTATGTCCAGCAGTGGACGTTTTTCGGCTGAAATGATGATGGTGATGTGTGTTACTGTCGTCATATTATAATCAACATTCGATCTAAGAAAACTTGAGTTTCACGGATTATCCTGGAGCTTTTTACTGACTAAAACTCACCCGTGTTCCTTCAGTTGCCTGTGTGCCAGGGACCGCGGTATCTCTTTCAAACAACCCGCACCCTTGGCAGAAGCTTTCACCTTAAAGAGTTAAGCGGTAGCTACCTCCGAGGTTATTTTACTGAAGTAAGTAGCATAAAGACTACAATCTTAATAGATCGTCCCGCAACATTATTTTGATAAACGTGCTTTTTTGTTTTTTATCACATGCTATTATCGTGAAGAGGTCTTTTCATAAAAGTACCTAAATATCCATGTTTTGGTAACCTAAAATTATGATATTCTTTTTCCCGTAACAGGACCAGAAATCAAAACTCTGTAGAAATCAAGTCTGACGTGTTACTTACTTAGTCAATTAGCGTCAATGTTATTCTTTTCGTGTCGATTTATAATTTTTTCAAACTAGTTTTGTTAGTTTATATTGAATCCCAGTGCTGGGCGATCGCCTCGTAATTTTTCCTTCATCATTGTCTAGAATCATATATAATAATATGCTGAATTCATGGTAACAATAATGTATGGACAAGGCATAACATCCGTTAGTTACACTAGCCTTCGATTACTATAAAGATGTCAAAATTAAAGGCATGTAACACCTATTCAATGTACTTGAAGCCACACACATACCTCCATAAATCATACATCTACTTGAATTCTATTACTGAAGTTCAAGTACAGTCGGAGACAATTGAGTAATTTGTCATAATCTCGTTACAAATGTGGCTAGGCGGACAGTCGAGCACGAAACTTACAAAATCAATGTCGACGCATCATTTGTTATGTTCGTTGGCTTGACACTTGGTACTAGCGAGCGTAAAATAGAGTATAAGTAAAACATACTATGATCCGCTGTTGAAGGCCTTCTATTTAGCAGTTTCTTATGTTTATTTCTTCACCACGGAATAGACATAGAAATAAAAACATTAACAAAGCGATAAACTGAAGGCGTAACGTAATTATCATTTCATATTGCTACTAGTCATTTAAAAACCCGAATCAAGACTAATTTATTCATATTTTGTAGCAAGTGTTCTTGTTAGTAATAAATTATGCATTTAATAGGACGATTGTACGCAACTGTACGTTTTGTACATCTAAAGTGTTACACTGTAGCAATTTTAGTTTGTGAAGTGACCGTGATTACGATATGACATGGGTTAAATTGGACAAATGGTGCGTCTATTTGGTAGACAATACTAAAATAAGGTTAATTTTTGTTGTTGTTAATTTATTTATTTAACCCAGTAAAAATTACCTATACTCCATAGGTATAGGTAGTTAAATAAAGGTAAACAAAAAAAAACACGTGAGTTGTATTTCAAACTAGTTTGCGCCCGCGGCTTCGCCCGCGTGGAAGTCGGAAATTATCCCGCGGGAACATACTACCGTGTGCCAAATTTCAACCAAATCCGTTCAGCCGTTTTTACGTGAAAGAGTAACAAACATCCATCCATCCATCCATACTTACAAAGTTTCGCGTTTATAACATTAGTAGGATGTTAAAATTAAATTATTTATAGTCTAGTAATAATAGGCTCTATTCTGAATCTGAATCTGATGAACTATCTGTCTCATTAATAATGAATCGTTTCGTTGTATCATCAATTATTTTGCTAGCTATAAAAACACAATTTGACAAAATCAAAACGCACTCGCAAAATCGTAAAAGTCAGTTTTTGAGAGCGCTGTCAAAGGCGTCTGGTTAACCGACTAAACGTTATACCTGCCACTTCAGTATACCATACTACCAGGGGTGCGGGTTGTTCGAAAGAGATACCGCGGCTCCTGGCACACAGGCAACTTAGGGAACACGGCTGGGTTTTAGTCAGTAAAAGTCGGATACGCCCTCCCGCTCCACCCACAGCGGGAGAAGTTATTTGACGATTTCCCAACGTCAAACAAAAATAAAAACCGTGGCAAGCGTAGCATAAACTGATAAATCGAGCCGTGTGGCTTAACAGTCGCACTTTACTTAGTGTTACTTTATTACTTAGTCGTGAGTTGGAAATTGAACACTGTTTTTTCGACGAGCTGAGACTCCCTCGTGCTACACTCTGTTGGATTTTTTTCGACGAGCTGAGACTCCCTCGTACTACACTCTGTTGGATTTTTTTCGACGAGCTGAGACTCCCTCGTGCTACACTCTGTTGGATTTTTTTTGACGAGCTGAGACTCCCTCGTGCTACACTCTGTTGGATTTTTTTCGACGAGCTGAGACTCCCTCGTGCTACACTCTGTTGGATTTTTTTCGACGAGCTGAGACTCCCTCGCGCTGCACTCTGTTGGATTTTTAATGCTCAGTTCAACACTGAGAGTTGAAAATACAGGCGCAAAAAAGTCACGACGCGATTTTATAACGTCCATTTGAACGTTGACTTATCGAGCGGGGCTTGAATTCACTATGAATGACCACTTAACGATTCCTTACTCGAAACCACGTCAATCACACAACAATATAGACAAATTGTCATGGAACATACAGAATATGACCTTTCGATTCCTTACCGTTACATTGATTTCTAAAAAACACGATATTGGTGCCGATTCTCTTTTACACCGAACTAAACTATCACTAAAATTCCTTATAATAGGTCTTTACCTATGAAATTGCCGTTTTGTATGAAAAAATTTAAACGAATTTTTTTCATGTATTTTTTATTTGTATTAATCGAAGTAATCACCCATGCAATCAATGCATCTTTGCCATCGCAGTGGCAGTTTATTGATGCCCTTCTTAAAGAAATCAGCTGGACGGGAGGCAACAAATTCTTCAAAGGCATTTTGTACTGCCTCTCGGGTATTGAATTTTTTTCCCGCCAAGAAGTTATCCAAATTCTGGAAAAAGTAGTAGTCTGTAGGCGCAAGGTCTGGTGAGTAGGGCGGATGACGGAGAGCTTCCAACCCCAGTTCTTGCAACTTGGAGACCGTCTGCTGTGCAGTATGAGGTCGCGCGTTGTCGTGCAGGAGCAGCGGAGACGAGCGATTGACCAATGCTGGTTGGAGATGTGCCAGCTTCTCCATCATTGTGTTCAGTTCTTCACAGTACACATCTGCAGTAATGCTCACCCCGTTTGGTAAGAAGCTGTGATGAATCACACCGGCGCTAGACCACCAAACAGTGACCATCACTTTTCTAGGGGTAAGTTTTCGTTTAGGGCATTGTTTAGGTGCTGAACCAGGATCCAACCAACTTGCTGAGCGCTTGCGGTTATCAAACAGAATCCATTTTTCATCGCAGGTAACAATGCGGTTCAAAATTCCTTCATTTGTGTGTCTGTTGAGCAGTGCAAGGCACGTCTCGACGCGTACTTCGCGCTGACGATCATTGAGTTCGTGGGGCACCCATTTGTCAAGCTTTTTTACCTTGCCAATTTGACGCAAATGGACCAATATTGTTTTGACGCTAACGTCGAAAGCTGCTGCTAATTCAGCCGTAGATTGTGTATCATCAGCTTCCACAATCGCCTTTAATTCGTCATTGTCGACCAAAGTCTTCGGACGACCGCGAGGTTCATTTTTCATGTCGAAATTTCCAGAACGGAAGCGAGCAAACCAATAACAGGTGGTGCGTTGGTTTGTAGTGTTAGCTCCGTAAACGTCGTTGATGTTGCGTGCCGCTTGTGCCGCGTTGCTGCCACGACGGTACTCATATTCCATAATTACTCGAATTTTTAACGTATCCATGATGACGAAAAAGATTGAAATGCGATGAAAATGTAACACTAATCAATAAACAAATGACTACTTTTGGAAAAAAAAATCCATGTTTTTAAAATAAAATTAATTTGAAATTAGAATTCTTACCCAAACAAAAATTATTTTGATTTGAAATGGCCAGTACTGCAAAACGGCAATTTCATAGGTAAAGACCTAATATTTGGCTATGAGAATCTTAAAGCTCTGCAAAAAAAAACTCTAAATTTAAAAAATAATTTTCACACAACTAAAATCGAGTTTGACAAGCGCGATTCTACGTGGTATTTTTTGGGTTCGTTTTTTTTTTTTTTTTTTGAGGGTGGGAAATCATCAAATAACTTCTCCTGCTCTGGGTGGAGCAGGAGGGCGTGTCAGACTTTTACTGACTAAAACCCACCCGTGTTCCCTCAGCTGCCCGTGTGCCAGGGGCCGCGGTATCTCTTTCGAACAACCCGCAACCCTGGCAGGCATCGGCCCTTGCGGACCCCACCAGTTCGGCGCACCAGGACACGTGGCACGCCGTGACCACCCCAGGAACCAAGTAACAAAAGGGCCCCAGACGAACCCGTGTCTGGCGCCCTTGGTCCCCCTGCGACGGGTCAGCACAGTGGCCCCGCCGCCTACCACTTTTCGGCCGCAGGGGATAGGGAGAGCGGCCAACGCTATACCGACATTCCTCTTCCCCTGCGGCCCCACCGCGTCCGCCATCAAACGGTGGCGGCCCCGTCCAGGCCACGGAAGGGAAGAGCGCTACTCAGAAGTACCGGCACTCCTCCTCTTCCGCAGCCTGTAATCCTCAGCCGCGATGCCTCCCATTCGACACCGCGGCCCGCCTCAGTTGCGGTGCACCTCACCGCAACCTACATTCTGGCCGCTACGTCGTCGGCTTGGAGACAAAAGCCCTGACGAGCGGCCCCACCTTGGGGTTCCTCTTCGCTTCACCGTGGGAGCGGACCACGGCTACTGAGCCCCCCCGCAACGACAATGCGGGAACCCACTGGGGGGGTTTTTTGGGGGGGTTCGTAACGTGGTACTTTTTTGCTTTACCCCGTGATTTTTTTTTAGAGCTGGAGGCTCGTACGGGACAGACTCAACGTGTTTTATATGGAACTTTTCACTTTTTGTATGGAAATTTGAAAAATTATTACCTACATGTTACGTGTTAGACGTCTACGAGTTTTATAATGGGGGTCGACATTTTCATTCTTTTTACGATAGGACACACCATTTTCGAGATATAAGCAAAAGAAAAGAAAAAAAAGATACAGTACTACTGTTTTTGCGCCTGAAGTCGAGGTGTCGGTGTGAAGTTTAGTTCTTGACAACGAATTTTATTCCACACCTTTTTAATTGCGATTAAAAATAGTCAGCTATAGTTAGGCAATCAAAATTTTAGGTTCAATAGAATAATTAAATTGACAACAACAGAATAGTAAAATTGCCATTTTCACTAAATTAATAACCAGTGCAATTTTAGTGCCGTCAAACTAAAGTATAGTTAAGTTGTGTCACTTTAGTCAATTTGAGAATGGGAAATCGTCATTTGGCAGGAATAAACAAAATTTTGGTGATTTTTAGTCTAGTTTATAGAATTTTGTGACAAGAGAATCGGCACCATTGACGTAGTTTGAACGTAGTAAGATTCCGCGGGGAATCATAATAACCTTACAGAATTGGGGCCGTGCTATCCGCGACTTCACGTCCAAGACGCGTATTTTGCGTACAGAGAAGTCACATAACAACGATACATAAGTTTGTAACAACTACAAGAGCTAACAACTCGTCACCTTGGTCTAAATTCAAGAAAAATGATCTCTCATGTGGGCAATATTAATAGCGTGTCGTGTTGATGTTACGATACGACATGATGTGATATATTTAAGACCTTGATGGAGATATCTCAAAACTTCGCATGACGAGGTTGCCACACCCCTCTTGATACATGTGATCAGTTTTATATCTAAGGCACACAGGCAACTAAGGGAACACGGGTGGGTTTTAGTCAGTAAAAGCCTGACACGCCCTCCCGCTCCACCCAGAGCGGGAGAAGTTATTTGATGACTTCTCACCAAAAAAAAAAAAAAAAAAAAAAAAAAAAAAAAAAAAAAAAAAAAAAAAAAAAAAAAAAAAAAAAAAAAAAAAAAAAAAAATGGTTTTGTCTAGCTGAACTTTAATGACACAAGGCGGGTTAAGATTTGACAGGTACAATATGGCTACTGACTATGTCTGTCGGTAGATTGGTATAATCGAGGTACTATGTAATTGTGAACATGGCCACATGTAAATTATGTCTCGTATGTGAAGCGGTTGGTCCCGGCTATCGTTCGTAGATCTTTGACAGTCGTTACAAGCACGTAGGTAAGTCTGACAACCAGACTTACCAACTAGTTAAGTACTAGTAGGCGACCACAACAAAGTTAGGAAACGGCTAGGTAGATGATGTAAGGAATCAATGAACCAGTCTGAAAATTAGCGTTTTGTGTGACTGTGGAATCCCAAACCTACACCTGCACCATAATTGCGTAACTCACGATTCATCATAATTTGTTTCGTTTTGAAACAGATGCAATGGCTTCATATTTTCGAAAAATGTGTGTGCTCAACAACGTAAATAACGCAATGAAAATTGTTGAACTGTCAAATTGAAACCGATAATTATTAATCGCGTGTTACGCAATTAGGGTTCTGCTTGACCTGGCGCATACATACATACATAGTACAAGTATATAATAAAAAAATTGTAAAACCACTAATTCTAATTTGCGTTAATCTAGGTTGATCCTAGACAATAAAGCCGAAAATATTGGGCTCTCAGTTCAGACGTTTTAGTAAAATTCGACTTTCATTTACTCTTTACGAAATTAACTTTTATGACATTATTTCTTTTTAACTAATTCACAGAGGTCTCTTAGTAAAATATATTGAAGTCGTATTTATGTATTCCGTCAGTTATATTAATGTTTTGCAAATTCCTCAGTAAAGACATGAATGAACTGCGGGCCCTAGATATAGCGCCATAAATCTGTAATGTCATATTCTACAGATATGGGAATTTCCAGAGATACTACTTTCTGAGATTTAGGCTATGCCACTTTATGCCCGCGTCTGGATTGAGGGCCCAAGTTATTTAATCATAACAGTTTTAATTCACGTTTAAGGAATTCATGGCTTTAAATTTTAACTATTTTTTACTAATTTCCCCTAATAAGTGTTATTTCATTTCGCAAGGATAAAACAAATGGGCCCTCAATCCAGATGCACAGCCGGTAGGATACAAACTTACGCTCTAAAAGGGAATATGAATTAGGAAACAATGCAAATAGTATCTCGTATGTGGTTCCTCACATAAGGACACCGTTTACATGTACTCTCATCGCAGGAGTGGCCCTGGGCGTCGGGAATCCCAGGCTGATTCCCGGCCACCGTAGGCGCGGGCTTGCGGACGGCGAGTAATGAGTCGCTCGCTGTCCGGTAAGGATCAAGCCCGGGTCAACGGCGCGTTGTGGTTCCTCGCGCGCCTCAAAGAGATGTCAGCACCAACTGGTGGGGTCCGCAAAGGCCGATGCCTGCTGGAGGTGCGGGTTGTTCGAAAGAGATACCGTTGCCCATGGCACAAAGGCAACTGAGGGAACATGGGTGGGTTGTAGTCAGTAAAAGTCTGACACACCCTCTTGCTCCACCCAGAGCGGGAGAAGTTATTTGATGATTTCCCAATCTCAAAAAAAAAAAACATGTACTCTCTTACAATCACGTCATATTATAATATATCAATCTACTGAAAATGTCTGTCATGCATTGCCTAACATTTCATATTCAGCTTATAATATTCCCACTGTTGTGACACAGGCCGCCTCTCTGTGAAAGGGAGTTTGTGGCCCAATGTGGTTTGGTAGATGTCACAATATGTCTTGGAATTGTTATTTCTAGGACATGCCGGTTTTCCTCACGACGTAAGTCGGGTCCCATAGCACTGGACCACCACTGATATACTTACATTATTAAAGTCTAATATCACGCCTCCTGCTCACGTACTCCTCATACCGCTAACTGCCATGCCACAACCTTCTCTGTAATTTGATTTCAAGAAACAATCAAAGCTCTACAAATAATTTTGAATTGGTTTACAGAATTAGTAAAATAGGCAGGTACAGAGGCCAGCACATCAAGCTACCCCAATCTGTAAAATTTTCCCAATTGAACATGAACCTTACGCTTATGTCATAAAGTTGAAAATCTATCAAAGAAATTTGACAGATTGAGGTAGCTTGATCTGCTGGCGTCTGTACCCTTAATGAAAGCTAGATTAATTAATTGTTCTAAACGCCAATTCAATTAAACATTCCGTAAACTACCGTAAAACATTCTTCGATTCGTTATAACTATTCCAGTAGAGTAAATAAACGCTAAGTAAAAGTTTTCAGTAATTATTCGATTTTCAGTAGAATCAGTAGTTTTGATTTTAGGTAAATATTTTGTTTTCATTAGTTTGTTATTATAGCCTAAAATTTTGCTCTAAAACTGTGATATTACCTTAATTGGATTTTCATACATTTTGTATGTAACCCACTTGTTCAAAATTCGCGTAAGTTTTAAAGTGGTTTATGTAGGTTCGATAGAGCTGATCCTTAGAAAATTGTAGCGCCATGTTAACTACTTCGGAAAAAAATTGAATTAGGACATGACATGTGTCATAATTCAATTTTTCTAAAACCAAATTACCTCAAGTTAGTTTGGTTATGTTTGATTTAATCTGAAACCAAATTACCCCAAAGTTAGTTTGGCTATCTTCAAATAGAACACAACAAATATACCAGAAACATTATAGGTAAGAGGATCTACACAGAATTTATATGTGTAGGTGAACATAAATTCTGTACAAAACTTAACCGAAACGCAACCTCTACATATCAAAGTAAACACAATGGTAGAACAAAGTGATCACGATAAGGCAAACTGAGTAATTTGCATTAAAAGCGAGGCACTTCATTCACGTAGGAGGACCCGCAAAATTGGAGATTGTTCACTCTTATAATAGGAAGATACCGAGGAAACAGGGTGTTTTTAAGTGTCATTATAATAATTGGGCCCTTTGTTTTATACCTACTGATATAAATAAAATGGTTGTGTGTTGGTGGTTAACTGAGTATTAGACATTTTCCGGAAAATCTGTAAGAGAATTTATAAAACAAAGAAGCCCCTGAGCCCCATGGGAATCAGCAAATATCACGAACTTCTAAACAAACTTTCATGTCATTTAACCCATATAGGGGGGGATGATTTTTTTTTAAATCCTCCGTTAGTCGTCAAATCTGCTGCTTCTAGACCTAGCTTGGCGATCGCAGTATGGTGGTAAAATGCATAGAGAACGGTGCTGCCCATTCTCTAGTAAGTCCCTGAGTCGCCTTCTACGACACCCACGGGAAGAAATTGAATGGTGCTATTCTTTTACGTCCGGCACCAGATGGACAAGCGTGGTGATTATCGCAAAACTACCCCTTTTGGGGGAGGCTTATGTCCAGCAGTGGACGTCTTTCAGCTGAAATGATGATGATGAGACCTAGCTTTAGTTTGTCAAGGTAGGTTGTCTATCAATGAATGAATAAGTTTAAGATTTTTGTTAAAGTACCTAGATGAATTACGTACTTACTGGTTTTATTAGGCATTATAAATAGCCAGAGCGAATATCTTCGTATCAATATTTAGAACTGTCGTCTCTAAAGGTTTTTTTTCAGTCTTTTCATCAGCAGCTGGTGCGTTTTATTGATACTCTAATAAAACTTGTGTTAAGCAATAAGCAACAACCTTCTCCTGCGCCTCCCAGAACCCAATCCTGGAAAACAAGCAACCCTGGTCCGGTTGCTTGTTTTCGAGGATTGGGTACTGTATGAAATGAGATTGATTCGATTTTAAGCGAATATTAGACACAAAAGACCTAAGCCCACGTTCGCACAAACGTAGGTAAATTTGTCGACGGAAGAATATATTAGTATAATTATATTCTTCCGTCGACAAATTTACCTACGTTCATTGAGCCGAGCTGTAAAAATCTTCCAGACCGTCGAGAAAATACACTGTTGGATTTTCCTACCTAACACCTACGCGAAAACTCCGACCGCGATATTTTTACATTTATGAAGTCGTGGACCTATTCCATTCTTGATGTAAAGATTTCATAAAAAAAAATATCGTGTAAGAGATTTGAATTAATATATGTAGTACCGCGTGTAAAGTAACAGCATTAATTTATTACTTGCAGTTCTCATATAAATCAGTCTAGCGCTATAAAAAGAACATTGCGTAAAAAAGTTATTAAATTAAAATAAAACAGTTCGTCCTTTGATCGTATGAATACCTTGTTCTATTACCGAGTGATTACAAAATGTCTGTTCAATTAGCAAGAAAAATTACTGCAATTAACTCCCTGACTCATTAGAATTGGTTGAAATGTTTGTAGGAGTGAGAAACAGACTGTTTTGCAAGCTCTACGTTGTTTTAAAACTAGAGTATAATCAAAGACTGATCTAGGATAAGATAGCTTATGTTTCCTGTTGGTACCGTAAGAGCAAGAAGGAAGCATTTTGGGTTACGGGATGAAATTAAAAACTTGCGCCCACTTGAAATAGGAGATTCAGTACGTATTTGTTACATCATAATAATTATAAATCTCCAGACGCGTAGTTCGCATGCGGCATTGTAGATGGCGCCACATCACTTTTTGTGTTTCAAGATATTTGTTGAGAAGTTTTTTTCTGTAGTGCCACTACATTTTCATAATCTAAATTCTTGAAAAATTGCTTAATTATCGTCTTAGATAGTGCAAACTAAGTTACATGTAGACACGGATTATTGGCGTTATATATAAATATATTTCTTAATCTATTGAAACAATTATGAATAATAAAGTAGTAATCAATCAATTATTTAAATAATTTAAGCGCGTGCCTGATAACACATCCATTCATCGCATAGTTCACAACATGAAGCAAATTAGCGGTCAGTACCTAATTTGGACCGTTCCTGCGAAAAAAAGGCCATGCACAAATAAATACATAAAACTTCCAAGATTACACATTACCACAAATATAAATATGTATAACAGTAGCCATTCAAAGTCTTAATTATGTTATTATAATTGAAATAATAGCTGCATAATTAAAAGTAGTTCATGTCACAACTCAAAAACATTAACAAAATGAATTATAAAGCCTATGACATGTTGATGAATTATAAGCAGGCCGTGAAATTAAAATGCTTGTAGATATTTGCATAAATTATTGATTAATAGTCGAGGTTTTAGACGATTTAGTGATATAAATCAGATCTTAGTTGATTAGTACTATTAACCAAAATTTTGTTAGGTCATCTTTAAAAGGTGTTATAAATAGAAATACGTTACAAATAAAGGACGTTGACAAGGTTAAGATTCAATTTGAATATCTGCATGTGAAGAAATTGAAGATAGGTACGATTATTTACCATAGCATAAAGAGAGAATCTTCGTCGAATGTTCTCGTCGCGTAGGTATTCCCGCATAGCCTAAAGACTAAAGTCGTCACCAGTGCGTCCTGCCTATTATGACCTACGGAGCCGAAACGTGGACATTCACCGTACGTCTGGTTTATAAATTCAAAGTCTCTCAGCGAGCTACAGAACGAACTGTGCTCGGAGTCTCTCTGAGGGATCCTGCAGAGAACCAAAGTTGTCAACATAACTCACAGTAATTCAAGCTGAAGTGGCAATGGGCCGGCCACATTAGCCGCAGAAACGATGATCGCTGGGGTAGACGTGCTTCGTGGGGAAAACGTAAGGTAGGATGCCCTCACGCTATGTGGAGCAACGATCTTTGGAGGATACCTGGTAGCAGCTGGATGAGAGTTGCCGAAAATCGAGCTGAATGGCGCGCAATTAGAGAGGATTATGTCCAGCAGTGGACTGCTGTAGACTGATGATAAAAGAGTGAATCTGATGTCTGTGATACCTATTGATTTTCCTAGATGAAAAATTCACTCGATAGAAGCTTGTCCTTACTGTTGCTAGGGACAAAACGTCGCAGACACGAAATCCAACACCTAATTTGAATTCACTTCTTGGTAGCCAATTAGTTGGGTACTTCACTAGAAACGATTTACTTTCAAATGACTAAAATAGAATAGAATCTTGTATTTGGCAGGTCCAATCTTAATAAATAAACATTTCAACTCAAAAATCGTGATCTCATATACGTAACGCTCCCTCCATTCAATGCCTCCATATCTAAACCTCGAGGCATTTCAAAAGAAGGACTTTTACACACTTTCAAACGTGCAAAGTGCTTTAATAAACGAAGTCCATTTTTTTGGCCTATGTTCTTGCGTAGTGTCCTCTTGCAAAATATTTAGTTGCAGTCGACAAAAGAGATAATTAAGCAGGCCCAAAAAATAAAAACATAATATTTTTATTTGACACCCAAGATGGCTTCTTGGGCGTCGTTTCGACGTTTGACAAAGCTAATTTGGGGGTGTTCTACATCGTTTTGTCTGTCAAACTTTTTTGTCCACTGTACATTATCTGGCTCATTCAAAAAGTAGTTTGTTGCCATATTTGGTTTACATAATGATAAGCAAGTCATGTGTAATACATGGATCTTTTAGCACAGTTATGGTATATTTATGTACGTGACATTATGATTTAATTCGTGTAATTACAAAGCCAATTAAGTCGAAATTAATTGTGTTGTATGAATTTAACTTTGTGGTGCTTTTGGGATATTTTCGTGATCTAGCTTTGTTAGCATACTGATTGTTTTGTTATTATTTATGCTTTTACAACCATCAAAACAGCGGATGTATTAAGCTTTAAAGTTACAAGATAGATTTATGTTTTGATAACACTTAAGTTTGAGACTTAATTTAACTTAGATAATATATCAGATAAGACGTTTAGATGACGATTTAATTATAATATACATCTTGATGGGAGCTGCACCCGAATTTTGTTACACTATTAATCGAAATCTGAATCATTTTGATGACGAAAAATTAGTCGGCTCCACAACGTAAATAACGCAATGAATATTGTTGAACTGTCAAAATGACAGCCATTCTTACTGTTGGTGTTTTACGTAATTAGAAACGTGCTGCCCCGCTGTTTAGTAACATGGTCCCAGTTTTCTAAGACGACATTAACCGATGTCCTGATAAGAAATGCAAAATAAACTTAATCCACGACTATATTAATAAGATAAGCAAATTAATATCCTGTAAAAGACAGCAATAAGCTGATTTGATTGATTGATTATAACAGCTATTAATTGAAAATTATTCTCCCCAAGGTAATCAAAAGGCAAACTACGGTGTGAAATATCAAACGTTTAAAACAGCATCAAGATAACGTTTATTAGCGATTAGAAATGTTACAATTGCCCTATATGGTCCTATATTTCACCTAGGTACTGATATGCCTAAATCTCTACGGTCTACGTATACTTTATTGATCCAATTATGTCATTTTGGATCAGAATTTTAGGGAGTGTAGTATTTGGCTGTTCTATGATCGCTATAGGCTGACCAATGGCCATCTCAGTCTGACTGATGGCTGTTGAAGCAGACGAGTCCTTGAGTGGAGCCCGCCTTTCTCATTATCATCATCATCATTTGAGCCATAAACCACTGTCCACTGCTGGACATAGGCCTCCCCCAAGCACCGCCACTTCGACCGGTTTTGTGCTTCTTGCATCTATTGGATTTCCGCGGCCTTCACCAAGTCAGCGGTTCACCTTGTAGGAGGCCTTCTAACACTACGTCTTCCGTTACGCGGTCGCCACTCCAGAACATTTTTGAGGCCGCCTTTATGTGTCCCAAAATAAAATATTTTGGCCTAGCGTGGTATGACACCCGCCGTATAGGTGGATCGGTAATATTAAAAAGGTTACTGGGACAGACTGCACTGCATAAAGGAACATTCATAAAAATAAAGCCAAAGATACAAAAATGTAAAAGGGTCATTAAACTGTCTGCGGAAAAGTACTGCACATTCGTATAGGTATGAATTTTACCAATACTAGGCGGTTTAGTCATACAAGTAAGAACTAATTTCGCAACCGCCGGAGTCAGTTAAAGGCATTTCAAATAGAGTATTAATTATTGAAGTGGACCAAATCGTGTCGTGAGATATGACTCTTTATGATTTGATGTAGTACCTATGTTTGGACTTAGAGGGGCAGGTGTGCATAAGGTTTTGCTACAAATAGGTAGTCTTGACAGAGGTCCGGCGTGATCTTATGTAGTGCAAAACTCGTATAGCTAAGTTCTGGGTTGGTTTGTCATCGACACGCTATGGAGAAGAAGGTTCTATATCAATTCCAAGGGCGGTACCTTTTGTGGGTTAAAACTTCTAGACGACCTAAAGATTTTATTATTATGACCGCGTCTGGCAAATAGACTGGTGACCGCAGTGTTAAAACTAGCATTCAAAACAATATTGGTGTTCGGGAAATGTAGACTTTTCAACAAAATAAGAACACCTTAATCATTTTGTGGCCCTTAAAAAAAAGAGAGGCTAATATTGAGTTAGGTATCTATTCAATTTGATCATAAATAAACCTAAAACATTTAGAGAAAGTGGTAAAGTCTGCATAGTCGGAATTTTTGTCTAGAATCTGCTTGTCTGAAAGATTAAGCCGTTTTCGCAATACTTGGTACCTAAGTGCTAACCAAAAGGATCTCTTCGATTTTTCACGGCTTGAGATAAGATATTTTGTGCCTAAATATTTGAATTCTTGGTAGATTTTTGGTCGTGGAAGATAAAGTAAGCCAAATAATAGCTTCTACGGGAGTCTGTATTCCTTTATCGCTAGCAGGCGTTCAATAAAATAAACCTTAAGATCTAGCATAAAAATAGCTCATTTTGATCATTCTAATGCATGCATGTTTTAAAAATAAATGTCTACGTCACGTATCTCAAAAGCCAATAATCTTTGGAAGGCCTTCATAAATTTTCCCGGATTGGTATTAAATCGATTCGGCACTTGAGCAATACCATTCCTAGAAATGGACTTACCTATTTATGAACTTAAATAACTAAATTCATAACCAGCGTCGGTATTTATATCGCTCTATCATAGCGAGACGATTAATTATCGAGATATCGATACTTTTTGTGACACTTCGAGAATTCTCCAACGTCTACCGATTTATGTTTCGCAAACGTACATAATTTTATTGCATAGAAGTCTAATGAACGAGTAGATGTGGTAAAAAAATATGTGTGAAACGTTTCGCGTCTGCCTCGTTGGTCTAGTAGTCGCGAGCGCTACTGCTGAACACGAGGTCCTGGGCTCGCTTCTCAGAAAGAGAAAGGTGTTGTTGGTTTCCATCACTAATTTCTCAGTAGCATGAGCATTAAACATGAAAATCGAAGATGGCGGGTGCAAATAAAAATCGTCTCTTGTGTCGTTTTCATGGTTTTCGAGCGTGCTTATAGCCGATAGTGAAGTCAAAATAAAGTTAAAGTGTTTTAAGGTAGAGTAAACGGCGTAGATTTGGAATTGAAAAAAATACTAACCAACTGCATTCCAAACACGTTATTTTCTATTACTTTATACCCTTTTTAAAGATTATAAGAATTTCACGCAAGAATGCCAATGAAGTAGAAGTTCTTGCATGAAATGTAAACTAATGGTAGAAAAAATAAACTACGAGGGTTAAAAAACAATTGTAAGTTTTGTCAATTCAGCTGAAAAATTGTGTGCCTTATTTAAAATTCGAAATGGAATTCGAAAGTTCGTTGTTGAAATAATGATGTGTTATTCAAACCCCACTCGACGTCAATTCTATTGGTTACTGCAACTCTCTATGGTTTATCTAGTTGAGAATCTAGAGCGCTGACTGGACGTTTGTGGTGAAAGGTCATGCAAACCCGTCAGACGGTGTTGGGCAACGTGTGGGGGAAATATACGTATTAAAGTGTTAGGGCTTGGTCACTTACTTTGTATTGGAGAGTGGATTTTCTAGAAGGTTCATGTTTCATTTTGTAATTTTAGGTTTTCGAGCAGACGCAAATGGTCTCGAGACTTTTTTTAGAATCGTTAGTCGTGTAGCATGAGGAAGAAAGTTTTAAGGGTCCTGTGATTTGTGATTATATCGCTATCTGCTGAGGTGAACCACCGTTATGGAGTTCTACTAAACTGACTAACGGATTTTACAAAAAAAAAAAAACAGAATCTATTAAATAACTCATTCGCCATTCAATTTACGCAATTACCTACTTATACGTATACTATCAATCATCATAAACAAACACATATTAAAAAATAAATAGCGCACTATGTATATTAAAAAAAGAAATCTTATGTTTTCTTGTTTACCAAATCAACTTACATCATATTTGAACTTTAATACATTCAAAGCGTGATCGGTTTGCGGTTAGCAGCAGCAAATACCCATTTAATTTTCTATTGTATAAAAGTTATTAAATCACACAACCAGTACAATATTATTCTAAACCATTCGTACATTCGCAATATTTACAACCTTTACTACAAAGTTCATCAACCTACATGATGACGTAATGATGCACCGAGATGCGCACGATTCGATCTCGTAGGTCGTAGTAGATTATGTAGTAGTAAGTGACGTAACTAGACTTGACCTTGTTTGCTACATACTCGTCTTCATTCCGTTTACATTATGATACTTGGGGTATCGCTGTTGGAAAGATGGATGCGGTAAAAATACTACACGCACACTTCCAATAGCTGAACTCTTTTGTTTGAAACAAGATCAGAATGAATCAAAATCCCTATAGCTCCATATGTTCGGAAAAAAATCTGCTCAGCAACATAAATAATGCAATGAATGTTGTTGAACTGTCAAAATGAAAGCTACTGGTAGTGTGTTACACAATTACCCCGCAGATGACTAATAAGCATCTGAGTGCATTTTGTTCAATCAGAGTATCACAATAGAGAAGACACAGTGTCAAGAAGCGGACCCTGGCAGAATGTAAACCGATAAAAAAGAATTAAGAGAAGGAGGGGCTCATAGCTAAGTAATAATAGTCCGTAGATGGGTGATCATTGGTGACCATTTAATTTAACATCGAGAGCCCTCCATGTCTTGGAAAAATTGTTGGTACCAGCTGTCATCTAGTAGATCTTTGACAGTCGTTACGGTTAGTCAGAAGCCCAAAAGTCTGACAATCAGTCTTACCAAGGGGTATCGAGTTATCCAGTAGCTGGATTACGAAGCTCATAAAATACTCATATTCAGCTGCATCCAAACATCCTAGCATGCAAGGTTAGGCAGATAATGAGAAAATAATGGAAAAACGCAATATTATGATAAAAAAATAATAGTTTAAAAAACTAAAAAACACGCTTTAAAAACCAAACTAAAAAAGGAGAAAATAATTTAATTCAATTAAAAAGCGTGGGGTGCTTTTTGAGGTATTTTTATAATCAAGGAATGTCAAGCAAGTGGTTTTTAAAGCGTGTTTTTTAAACTATTATTTATTTCTATTTTTAGTTCTGCTAACTACAAAAACATGTTTTTTTTTTCTCATTTTTTTTTTTAATTATTGAATTGTCATCGGTCCTCGACAAGTTTACAAAGTTTCAATGAAATCTGACCGTTTAAAGTGGGTCAAAATCGCGCTCAAAGGAGTCGGTTACATACAAACAAACAAACTAACAAACAAACATACAAGTGAAGCTAATATAAAGCGTGAAAAAACATTAAACTTCAGTCTCTTTACGATAAAGTAGATAGAAACAAGTAATTTGCATACTTACGAATTAGTTATCTTTATATCACAGACGTTATACTAAGTGGTTAGGAAAGGAGTTCAATTAATATGTATATTAGATTATTACCTTTTAACTGATTTATTATTTTCAATTTAGTAACATGTGGAATAGATTAAGTATAATATGTATACAGTTTTGCCATGCATACAAATACGAAAATGTAGCCATTAACTAACTTATTACGCAATAGATAATTAAAGACTTGTTGTTTTATAAAATGGCAGAATTTGTAGCTTTTTGAAGATAATGTCACATCTAAATTTTGGACTAGGTACAGATGTGTCACATTTTTTTCCGGCAGACAAATCTTTTAATAGAATAGAGTGACTATTCTCGTAAATATACTAAGCTCAATTCACATTTGCCTAAAAGGAAATTAATACCATATCCACAATCAATCTTATTATGCTTCATGTAGGCATGATACGGCAGACGAGTCTGGCTATAACTGTATTAACATCTCAATAATTTAATTTTACGGCAATGATTTTACCATATTTTTATGGCCAATACCACATCTACTTATTGATCATACAGTCATCATTCTTATACTCTATGTTAGGCTAGGCAGACGAGTCTAGTCGGCACTTGACAGAGCTTCGTCAGCATGTCTATAAGGCATTAGTTCAAGGTTCTCGTACCATCTTTAGCATTGTTTTGTTTTTTTTTTTTTGTTCTCGGTCATTGATCTTGATTAGTATTTTTGTTTGTAGGTTAGAGCTGTCAGAGATATTTCTATTTTGTACAACAATTTTAAGTATCTTCTGGTTGATTTGTTACATCAGAATGCGAGAAGAGAGTTGTTTTTCTTTCTGTTGTGACAACTTACCTCATCAACTCTAGGCACAGCGTCCTCCCTTCCCTCTTCCCTCTACCCTCCTTCCTCATTCCAAATCATAACTTTCTCATGCTCTGCAGTCTCTTTGTGTCCATTTTGTTTGACCTCAACTTTTTACTTTATAAACGGGATATTAAATGACGTCATACTTTAACATCACTTGTCTTAACATTAACCTTACTGGTATTACTCAATGAATAAAATGTTTTACACCATAATACCTATAGTTTAGTCACGGATCTAGATTAGGTACACGAATAATAATTCTTAACATCTTTATCGACTACTAGACGGTAAATTATTTATGGATCGTGATAGATTTACTGATAATGAAACCACGATATTCGCCCAGAGCGTCCAACAAAGAAATGTGAAGCATAAAGTAGATGCATATGTTTATAATAACAATGTACTTGTGTAGTTTGCACTCGTAATTAACTATTGTACGAATTCTGTGCCAAGGCGAGATTATTCGGACGGCCTATTGCGAAATGATGAACTTTTTGCCCGAAGCGTCGAAATTGTTAATCTTTCGTTAAATTTGACCATGAGGGGTGCCAAAGAAAGATAAAATGGCTAGAAAAGAGATAAATACTGAGAAAAAGGTTAATAGATATGTATTGAAGAGGACAAGAAGCGCCCACCAGATATATTAGATGAGTTGAGGGCAGGTGGATGATGATGACGATGCTCATGGGTGCCAGCATTTAGAATATGAAGACAAGAAAATCGTACAAATCAAAGATTTACATCGTTAGATTTGCCCTCACCATAGTAAGGGCCCGAGATAGTGTCCATATAGTGAGACAGTGAGCTCACATAGCCCCCATGAACGATAGATACAATTGTCAGTATGAGTGACAATACCATACAAATGTCATTGTCAATGAAAGAGAGACGTATTCATCTTTTGAAGCTGTTGGGAAAATTTATGGACTTAAATCTTTGGTACCGATAATAATGGTACCGGTAATCCGTCAATCGTAAAGTCTGAAAATTAATAGGTTTCAATTCACCTACTCAAAGCATTGTAATTTTCGCTTGCGTGTGTCGTTGAAAAGAAAACGGTCTTTCTTGTCATTCACAATAAGTGTAACCTCGGTGTATTCGG
This sequence comes from Antitype chi, assembly GCA_947359405.1. Lineage (NCBI taxonomy): Eukaryota > Metazoa > Arthropoda > Insecta > Lepidoptera > Noctuidae > Antitype > Antitype chi. The sequence goes on along the minus strand of OX375818.1, from coordinate 14,064,939 downwards.
TAAAAATGACAGTTACCGGTTACGATATTTACCGGTAATGATCCGTGCGCAGATTCACGTCAGAATATTCTATTAAAATTTGTTTTTTACGTGACTGTAATGGAGAAACGAGTCATATTTTGTATCCTAAATATGGCTTGGATCTGCAGTTGGGATCATTAGTGGGTAAGTAATTTAACTGCAGCTGCTTGTCATTTGTGGGTTGTTATTATGTTGCTATGGAAACGTATAAAGATTTAAATGTATAATATCGTTTTCGAGGCGAAAAGGGATCGGATGGGGCTATGCTTTTAGTTTTCCTACGTGATTGAAAAAGAAATGAAGAGACAGTGGGTAGGCCACATTGCTCACAGAACAGATGGTTGATGGGGCCGAAAGTTTCTGGAGTCTACTCTCACGACCCGAGAGTAGTTAATCTCTCAAAATAACTGTCAAATTCAATTGTTCTGACTAGCAACTGCTTATCGGGAGGACGGACAACTGTCAAATCGTGTTGTCATTAAATCTTAGGACGAGCCCTAAATTAATAATTATGTCCGTAGGTAATACGGAGTACGAACCGCCCGTTACTTCGACGGCGTCTTTCTGCTGCAATGATGATGATGATTTTTTGAGAGGACGCAACTTTCATTTAGTAGCCATTCCCACGGGAAGAACTGTATAGCCTATTGCCATCAACTGGGCAGAAATCCAGACTACAGACTGCCACGGAGAAATTCCAGATGGAAAATCTAGTAGGTAACACTTTGCCCTACCCCCGGAAAAATTCCAGGGCTTATAGTATAGCTATACTATAACTGTCATCAGCTTGAAGCTCCACTCTAGACTGTTAGTTAGTTAGAAAACCCAGAGTTTTAATTTAGTCTAATTAGTGATCGTTATTAATATACGTATAACAACCACTTGATATCTTGATAGCTTGTTAATTCCCATTTAGTAACGGTTCCTAACCCTAATTGACGTGGCATTATAAATCATTAATTAAATGGTCTGTTAATGTCTATTGTAAATATAGGCTACCATACAGATCGACTCTATGATACCAAAGCGTTTGGCACTTGGATTAGTAATTAAAGGTTGTCCATATTATTATTTATACGCATAGATGGCCCAGTGTTAACGGCTGCGATTTACAGGTTGTAGGTTCGGGTTGAACCTTTACTCGTAAATTATTTCATCACCACTGCTCTCAAAACGGTGAAGGAAAACAAAACATCGTGAGGAAACGGTCATGGACTAGAACCAAAAATTCGAAGACACGTGACATCTACCAAACCGCACTGTGCCCGCGTGGTATCCGCACCACTCCCTGTCAAAGCCTACGTTCTAGCAGTGGGAACATTATGGATGATTATACGTACATTAAATGCCATAATCGCCACACTTGGCAAGCGGATTGGCGATCGCAGTATGGTGATAAAACGCATAGAGAACGCTGCTGCCCATTCTCTAGTGAGTCCCTTAGTCGCCTTTTACGACACCCACGGGAAGTAATGGGATGGTGCTATTCTTTACGTCCAGCACCACACAGAACCTCAATACCTACGCATGTTTATAAGAAAAAGGGTCTTACCAACCGGATGGACAACGAAATGATTCTATAAGAGTTCCGTATTTTAACTGAATTAATTCCTTTTGAGGTACGGAACCCTAAAAGACTTTACAATATATTTCAGTCCCTAAGCCCACAATGCAACCTTTTAATCAGTCATCCGTCGCCAATAGTTCTGTATCTAGCCAACAATGAGTTCAGATGTGATCTCTATACCTACTAAATGTCGCAACTCTTAAGGCCGAGCGAAATGTTAAGCGGTCGACAGTGGCCCGATGGATCATTACATCCGAACGCGTTGCGCAAACGCACACCTAATTGTAGATATTTGCATGTTGTATTTAATCCTTAAGTGTTCTGGTTCTAGTTGATTGAGTTTCGCGTGTAGAAATAGTTGCTGTTATGATTGAGCTTGTAATGTTTTTGTTTGTTTTGATCGATTATGTACTTAGTTATGTTATTTATACTGGCCACACCCCATGATGTAGGCCCTATGTAGTTTTTTGAAGGAGTAAGTCGTACGTGTGTAGAATTAACGTCAAATTCGCCCGGAGGTATTCATAAGTACCTACCTATATAATTTTTGCACAGATGTGTTTGAAGTAGCGCCATCTACATCGCCACATGCAAACTACATCTTACACTGATGTCACAGAACATATACCCGAGCAGAAATATTTTTTTGTTCTGTACTTTGAAAATATTATTATGATAAACTTTTTTTCGAAATGCTGTTCTCAAATCCTAAAATCTCCAAATCTCTCAGTTAGATCTCCACAACCTACAGCTGTAAGCCAGTTTTGTCGCCTGAAACAAAACACGAAAGTAAAATATGTAATAGTGATAACATACTCTACCCACACATGCGAAGCCGCTGGCAAATGCTAGCTTAATTTCTAAAATTAATTTAATTAATTTATTAAAAAAAATCTATGACGAGCTGAAGTCCACCCATCGGTATCCAAGCCCAATTCATTTGAGATTGTAACTAAATTGCCTGCCGCGGGAACAAGGTTCCCCGGGTCAGGCGGGTCGTTCATTTTCGCCCAGGCAAGTTAAAAGACGGCAGCGAGTGCTGGCGGCAAGTGTGGTGGCGGCCAGTGCTGGTGGCAAAAGTGCTGGCAGCCAGTGCTGCAGGCGGCAAGTGTGCTGGCGGCAAGTGTGCTGGCGGCAAGTGTGCTGGCGGCAAGTGTGCTGGCTGCAAGTGTGCTGGCTGCAAGTGTGCTGGCGGCAAGTGTGCTGGCGGCAAGTGTGCTGGCGGCAAGTGTGCTGGCTGCAAGTGTGCTGGCTGCAAGTGTGCTGGCGGCAAGTGTGCTGGCGGCAAGTGTGCTGGCGGCAAGTGTGCTGGCGGCAAGTGTGCTGGCGTCAAGTGTGTTGGCGGCAAGTGTGCTGGCGGCAAGTGTGCTGGCGGCAAGTGTGCTGGCTGCAAGTGTGCTGGCGGCAAGTGTGCTGGCGGCAAGTGTGCTGGCGGCAAGTGTGCTGGCTGCAAGTGTGCTGGCGGCAAGTGTGCTGGCGGCAAGTGTGCTGGCTGCAAGTGTGCTGGCGGCAAGTGTGCTGGCGGCAAGTGTGCTGGCGTCAAGTGTGCTGGCGGCAAGTGTGCTGGTGGCAAGTGTGCTGGTGGCAAGTGTGCTGGCGGCAAGTGTGCTGGCGGCAAGTGTGCTGGTGGCAAGAGTGTGCTGGTGGCAAGTGTGCTGGCGGCAAGTGTGCTGGCGGTAAGTGTGCTGGCGTCAAGTGTGCTGGCGTCAAGTGTGCTGGCGGCAAGTGTGCTGGCGGCAAGTGTGCTAGCGGCCAGTGCTGGCAGCAAGTGTGCTGGTGGACATTGCTGGCGGACAGTGCTGGCGGACAGTGCTGGCGGATAGTGCTGGCGGACAGTGCTGGCAGCAATTGTGCTCACGCCCAGCGCTGGCAGCAAGTGTGCTGGTGGCCAGTCCTGGCAGCAATTATGCTGGCGGCCAGTGCTGGCGGCTAGTGTGCCAGTGCCGTATATTGAACAATAATAAAATAAACAATTATAAACGTCCGCGTCGTATCGCTGCCGCTAACAGCCCTTAACTTCGTCTTCTAAGGGCCGCTTTTTTGATCTGTAGTTAACCGTAAAATGTGTTTTTTGATCAGTTTTTATTAGAACCAATGGTCAAATAACTAACTGTTAATTAAAATAATTAACCATCATAACCATTAACCATTAACTGGTCAACTACCAGCAGTTTATAATAAAGTTTGACAAAAACACGTCAGCAAAACACGGATCGTTACAAAATCGTCGCTATTTTTAGGAAACGATTTCTCATAAGTTTGGCAATAATAATATGTATATGTTTGCCAATGGTTGAGTTTATCCTATAGTGAAGTTTGACTTTAGTTAAAATGTATATTGAAAAACGTAATAGCCATTTAACCATTAGTTGACTGGACTGGACAAAATCTTGCATCGCGCAAACATAGTTTACCGCGCAACAATATACAAAGTCCCGTAATCAATCATCGGGCAGTAGCCAGAAACAACTACCGTCTGGTCGAAGGATACACCCTTTTCCGTACATAATGAGTGAACTGCACATTATGTTTTAATAGTGTCAACCCAAACGCCAGTTTTATGACTCAGTATCACAGTATACTCAACATTATTATATTATAAAGAAATTGAATTTGCATAGTTCGTATGATGCCAGAGCGATCAGAACCTGCAAACCTATTAAGCACTCTAATGAAGAACACGTATTACCAAAAGCTTCCATGTAATGTAGTTCTATACAAGAAGTTTCGAACCAGCAAGAACATAGTGATTACATCCCAAACTAACAGATATACCAATTTTCCACTACCCACATTTGAGTCTACGTTTACTTAACCACTTATTGTGTACTGATTAACTCTATATTTTAGTACCACCAGTTATAATTAACAAACGTGGTGTTTGTCTTGCTTGTTTGGTCGCAGTTGTTCCAGAAAGTGTGTTGGAGCAAAGAATGAAGAGTACAGAAGCGAAAGGGAGGGAGAAGGGAGCCACCCACGTGGCAGGCAGGAGAACGGTATGGTGTCAATTTTTGTTGCATCCAGCTTTAACCAGAACTCTTATTTCGTAACACACTATCAATCAGAATCTAAATGATTTTGAAGGATTTTTATATTAATCCATTGCTTCATGATTGAAAAATTTGTCTGCTATCTTTGATAGTCGTAACGGGTCGTCAGAAGCCCGAAAGTCTGACAGCCAGTCTTACCGTCAGATAAGCACTCGCTCCATGTAAAATACTGGTATTCAGCTGAATCCGGTTTGACTGAAAGCCGACCCCAACACAGGGGTTGGGTTGGTTGGGTTAAGACAAGGCAGATGATGAATGTACTCAGCACTTGCAGCGCCAAAAGAGATAAGTCACCAGGATCATCGGATATAGTTGAAGTTTTGTTAGAAACCGATGGATGCTTTCGAATGAAATTTAATTTGATAAATGAACTGTTTGTTTTCTATTATATAAATTAAGTTTTATTCGAAAACATTGTGGGTTTGTTTACTAAACTTCAACTATAAGGTCTATCTATTCATACACGAAATATCTGAAGGGGTCATTGTACTCATCATTATGAACAACTTTTACTATGGGGCCAAACCTGAAATAGCGAAAAAAAATAGCTGTTCCAACTGTTCCCTACATTTATGTTCACATAACTCGTCAAAATGTAGTGGAACAGCGGATTTTTTTTTCACGATAATGATGAGTACAATGAACTCTTCAGATATTTCGTGTATGAATAGATACACCTTATACAACGAGTAACATAATTCACGCAAGACCTCATACACCCCAATTAGAGTATTGAGTTAAAAGCATAATACGATGACCAAAACTATTTTTTTAAAGCTAACTGATATTATTAAGAAAAACGTGTCGACCCAAGCATGGCTTTATGCATTTAAAATTGAGTCTTATTTCTTCTGCAATAAGATTGAATTTTCTTTGGCTTAATCAGTGGTAGGTATGCCAAAATACATAATAAAAAAAAAACTACTTATATTAAAAGTTACTGAAATCGATTCAGTAGTCAATTAGGAACAAACTACTTTCAGGTCTTGCGTCTATTCTGTTAAACCTTGTGTATCCGACGACCTTGGTTACTTATCTCTTTTGGTCACCGTACCTATGTAGGTAGAAGCACATTTAGAAGATGGACGCGCAATTTCAAATTAGACGATCTACAATACATATACATTATCAGCCTATACTGTACCCACTGCTGGGACATCGGCCTCCTCTCTGTGAGAGGGAGTGGCCTGTAATCCACCATGGGATGGTGGATGTCAGATGTCTTTGAATTTTCGGTTCTAAGACTTGCCTGTTTCTTCACGATGTTTTTCCTTCACCGTTTTGAGAGCATTGGTGATGAAATAATTTAGTCAAAGTAAAGCACGTTAACACTGGGCCACCCACAGCTCTCTGGCCCACCACTTCTCTTCAATACATGAGTGTCCCGTCCTATCTACACGCTTTTATTATTCTATGGTTCGAATCAAACACGAAGTTCGTCGTATATCAGGGAGGAGGTTCTATTCAACTAAATTGTATTTGTTTTGTGAAAGCTCTGAATCTGAGTTGTTTTGTCTGATTTATGATCGTCATTTGAAATTATGTGCCCTGCTTTTGTTTATTATGAAGCGAAGGACGTTGTTTTCTGTGAGTTCATTTAGTCGTTTAATTAGTTAAGTTCGTGATTTAACCGTCAAATTAAATAAGAAAATCTTAGTACCACTGCTCTTTAAAAGTTGAGAGAAAAGATCGTGAGGTAACCGACATGTCCTAGAAACAAAAATTCAAAGTCCATCCGTCCGACTGTTTGTCTGTCCGTCTGTCCATCCCATCCGTCCGACTGTTGGTCCGTCCAACTGTTTGTCCGGCCATCTTTCCATCCGTCCGACTGTTTGTCCGTCCGTTTGTCCATCCGTCTGACTGTTTGTCCGTCCATCTGTTCATCCGTCCGTCTGTCCATCCGTCCGACTGTTTGTCCGTCCGTCTGTCCATCCATCTGACTGTTTGTCCGTCCATCTGTCCATCCGTCCGACTGTTTGTCCGTCCGTCTGTCCATCCGTCTGACTGTTTGTCCGTCTGTCCATCCGTCCGTCTGTCCATCCATCTGACTGTTTGTCCGTCCATCTGTTCATCCCATCCCCCCGACTGTTTGTCTGTCCATCCTTCCGTCTGTCCATCCCATCCGTCCGACTGTTTGTCCATCCGTCCGACTGTTTGTCCATCCGTCTGTCCATCCGTCCGACTGTTTGTCCGTCCGTCTGTTCATCCGTCTGGCTGTTTTTCCGTCCGTCGGTCCATCCGATGTGCGATGCTGTATTTGTTTTTAAGTTTTTTCTGTGATTCTGTCGTCAAAAGGTGCAGCTGTTATTGTTTTCGCCCCACTAGGCTACTCTTTCAGAGGGGCAATTCTCTTAATTTTAAGAACGTTCACAGTCTGATGTCAGTTTCAATCTATCAAAAATACCGCTAGTTTTCATACATTTTTGACAAGTTTTTGACATTTGCTTGTCGCTGAGATGAGACTGCGACTAGATTTCGAACGTTTATAATTACGAGAATTGGCCTTCAGGTCATATGCCATATTTTGTTAAAACACCGTACGTACAGACGCCAGCACATCAAGCTACCCCAATCTGTCAAATTTCTTTGATAGATTTTCAACTTTATTTCATTCGTATAAGGTTCATGTTCAATTGGGAAAATTTGACAGTTTGGGGTAGCGTGATGTGCTAGCATCTGAACTAAGTAACTACAGTTGCGTAGTTCATTAAGCGTAACAGAAAAAATGAGAAATATTCAAACGTAAATGATTTACGAAAAATAAACCCAACGTTCAGTCCGGATACTCTTTTGATGTATGGCAGACAATTTATACCTGTAATCAATCTGATACATATTGCGCGTAAACAAATACCGGTAGCGTACCGGGACCGGTACCGGTTGTATGCTCAGAGAGTTCGGCTTTCCGCCATAGGTATGTTTGGTAATTTTCATTAGACTCGGAAAATAATTCGTTACATATTCTTTTTTGGAGATATCTGTGCGAGAATGTAGGATGATTATCCGAAAAAAATGGTAACTAAGCATTAACAAATATCTGATCTGGGTAAATAATTATTTAAGTGGTTAAATAAAAGTGAGTTTAAAAACGAAAGCGCGACTACTGAAAAATAACGCTTTAAAAATATAAAACAAGAAAATATTCTAATCTGACAGCCGTGGCGTACGCCACTTTGCCCAACAAGCTTAAAAAACAAGCTGAATATTTTTGTTTTTATGTGACGTCACATGGCCTATTATATAGCTAGCAGCCGATCAGATAAGTAGTTTAGAAGATCTGAGGGAACAGATGCATACATACATACAGCCGGTCTAAACCATAACCCTTCTTAAAGAGCGTCTAGGTTTTAAAAGAACCTCTTCTAAAAGTTTTAATAAAGCACAAGCATAACAAAATCTTTTTTTTATTTTTGCTTCCCTTTCTCATAAAACTACGAATGATTTTAGAGACCAATTTGGTCCTTCGGTACAATTAACATTTTTATACCTGGACCAATAAAGTTTATTGAATTTTTTGATTCTTTAGCTTTGTCCGTACCGACTTGGTTTTGGAGAATTTTCACTTTTTTTGTTAAAATTAGACTAAATTAGCAAGAAAAACAAATCTTTGTTGGCTCATAACTTTTTAATGGCTTTTTATTTTAGTATTCTGTTTCCGCACAGACAATATATTAATATAGGTACAGACAATAATGAGACAAAACCATACCATGTTTATTTTTATTTTACATTGCCGAACGGTTTAGTAATACACTCCTGAAGTTTATATGGAAAAACGTTGACTAGATTCACCTTAATAAAAAAAATCTTTGAGAGTCTGTAAGAGTTATGTTGGTTGAAGTTTTAAGAATCTTGTTAATTTGCTTAATATAACACATACCAACAAGATATCATTAAAGATTTAAATGTTCGGAAGTTTGTATAAACCTTGAGAATTAAACATTAATTAAATGAAGCTGTTTATTCTTAATGTTCAATAATGTACTTTTAAGGCGGTTATACCTTTAGGGTGTTTGTCTTCCTGTTTCCGTCAAAAACATTGCATTGTTTACTAAATATCTACATGTACAGTCACCAAAAGATATAAGTAACCAGGTTCGTCGGATACGGTTGAAGTTTAGAAAGAAACCGATGGATGTTCTCCAGTGAAATTTAATTTGATAATTGAACTGTTTGTTTACTATTAATTTTAAATAGTTAATTATGGTAAGTTATCTCTTTTGGTGACCGTACAAGTGTTGTGAAACACTTGTAATACTAAAGCTCAGGAGCATTCTGAAACTATCAAATCTAATAATTCCTAACATCAAAATGTAAAAAAACAATTTATGGGCCAAATTTAGGTTTTAATTTAGGACTAGCTCTAGTGAAACTATTGGATATATTTTTTTTTTTTTTTTTTGTAAACAGGTTGGAAACGTCGTTACTTAATTTTAGTCGTAAGTTTATTTTCCTATTGGCGTTTGGACTTTGAATGTGTTTATAAATCGACTTAAAAAAAGGAGGAGGTTCTCAATTCGACTGTGTTTTTTTATGTTTGTTACCACAGAACTTTCGACTGGGTGAACTGATTTTGATGATTCTTTTTTTATTTGAAAGCTGGTGCTTTCCGTGTGTTCGAGCATAACTCCGTCATATATAGGCCGATTTGCAAAATTCTTATTTATGTTCGAAAGGGTCCCATTTGAATTTAATATAGATCTGATGATGCGTTTCGGAGACCGACAACTGAACTCTTAAAAAATTACAGCAAATCAACCGCGATTGCTGCTATTGCTTAAATATGCATTTTTTTACCCCTAAGATGATGAAATTTTGAATTGGTGTGGGGTAGGTACCATAAATAAAAAGAAAAAAAGAAAAACTTTTTCCAAAAAAAAACAACCGACTTCCGGAAAAACACTACAAAGTGAAAAATAACTTTTATTTCGGAAGGCGGTGACAAAATATTAAAATACATATCCAAAGTCACCGACATCCGAAATTAAAGTTATTTTTCACTTTGTAGTGTTTTTCCGGAAGTCGGTTGTTTTTTATTTGTATATTTAGATGACCTGGATCAACATATAGGATACTTTTCATCCTGCTGCGCTGATACGTTCCCGTGGGATAATTTTTGACCGCCACACAGGCGAAACCGCTGGCAAAAATTATTACAAAATAAATTACTATGTTGCTACGCGCAAGCAAGGCTATTAATAATGGTAAGTATTTACAACGTTGTACAAAGACAACGTTATCAATTAAGCATGTAAAATAATGGAACATAGCAAGTTGTTGGCCATTAGACGATGTAATTTAATATCAGCGATCCAGTCTGTTGCCATGGTAACAGTTTGTTATTTTTGGTCCATTTTCGGGATTTTTGTTGCTGTACCTAATTGTTTCAGGGATTCAAGAGTCTTATTTCAGAAATATTATTTTGCTTAGACGATAAAACATAGGCGCTTATCTGCTACCTGCATAGATAGATCAGCAATAAAAATCGAATTCCATACCACCAACTTAAAATTAAAGTAATTTTTCACTTTGTAGTGTCCTTTTTGGAAGTCGGTTGTTTTTTTTATTTTATACTTTAAAGTTTTTTTTTTCATTTTCGAAGCTAACTTAAAAACTACACAATATTAAATTAAAAATTATATGGCACCACCGTGCAACCATTATCTAACAAATAAATTTTCAAAAACGGTACCTACAGTTGACGAAAATTTAGATGAACGTAAGTAAGTACATTAAAAAAAATTTGCTAACAGACGAACATTTAACCTCCTCGTTTTTTGAAATCATTTTAAAATACCAGAATGAAGTTGTGTAAATGGGTTGCTAGTAATCCCGCAATTTGAATTTTAGAGTGTCAATAACAGTCCCACAACTTCTTAATTAAGTTTGAATATCGACGCCAATTTAAATTGAGCAATAAAATGTAAATCGGGCATTTAGGTCACACGTCATTATAGGTCCGAGTATATGCCAATGTATTCGACATTCACTTATTTAATGAGAATATATTCGCTGGGAAGCAAATAGTTATGTAGATCATGCCAATCTGGGATTGCTAGCAGGTAGACAGTTTGTATACATTCAGTCAAAAAAGTATCGGGAATGGATCATTCGTTTACGGTTCGAAATTCATTTTTTTTTTTTTTTTTTGCTAGATTGGTACAAATGTTTTCCATTTTGGCGCGGAGTTTGAGTTGCATCTGTTATTTGGATTAACTACAGTGCTGTCTTTAGTAAGATCATATCTAGTGTGTATTGGGAATTTCATAATGGATAAAAACATGGAACAAAGAGTTGTCTTAAATTTTGCAACGCCAATGGAATTTCGTGTTCGGAGTTCCTGAAAATATTACAGAAGGCTTACGGTGAATCGATTTTTATCAAAAACACGTGCTTATGAGTGGTACAAAGCATTAAAAAGCGGTCGAGATGTGATGGAAGATTTGCCTCACTCTGGTAGGCCATCCACGTCTTCAACTGAAGTTTACATCGCAAAAGAGAAGAAAATTGTGACTGAAAATCCTCATTAAAATTTGAGAGACATAGCCGATGAACTTTCTATGTCTCACGAGTCAATCGGTACCATTTTAAATAATCAATTAGGTATGAAACATGTCGCCGCTCGGCTAGTTCGAAAAGACCTGAATTTTCTCCAAAAAATTAATCGCATAAGACATGCCATGACATGCTAGAACGAGTCAATTCCGACCCAACATTCATAAATCGCATTTTTACTGGTGATGAGATATGGGTTTACGAGTTTGACATGCAAACTAGTCAACAAGCTTCGGAGTGGCGCTTTCCAACTGAACCGAAACCGAAAAAACCACGCCAAAGTCGATCATAAACCAAAGTCATGTTGACTGTTTTCTTTGACTATCGCGGTGTTGTACACTCGGAATTCTTGCCGGAAGGTCAAACGGTAAATAAAGAATATTATTTGAGTGTTATGCGGCGTTTAGAGCAAATTCGACGAAAAAGGCCAGATTCGTGGAAAGAAAACAAGGTCCAGCTTGGCAGACACAACTTTGAGAAAGAAGCCGACAGGAGGATCCAGTTGGGTTGGGCAGCGTTTGGAAAACTTCGTCAAGTCTTCTCGTTGCCAATACCGCAATTTTAAAGACTAAGGACTTCAACCAGTGCGTCCTGCCCATGATGACATACGGTGCCGAAACGTGAACACTGTCAGTTGGGCTGGTCCACAAATTTAAAGTCCCTCAGCGCGCTATGGAGCGGGCGACTTTAATTTTTTTTTTTAAATTGGGGTTTCTTTGAAGGATAAAATTAGAAACGAAGTTATCCGGAAAAGAACTGGAGTTAGCGACATAGCTTGCAAAGTAAGTAGGTTATAGTGACCGTGGGCTGGTCGTGTTTGTCAAAGGGCCGATGGCCGATGGAGCAGACGACTCCTGTAGTGGAGACCGCGTATCAGCAAGCGTAGTGTGGGACGCCCCCCAGCTAGGTGGACCAACGACCCTAAACTAAAAAGGTGGCTGGGTCAGACTGGATGCGGAAGGCGGAAGACAGGGTGCTGTGGCGCAGCATGGGAGAGGCCTATGTTCAGCAGTGACTGCGATAGGCTGAGTTGATTATTATGTACAGTCACCAAAAGAGATAGGTAACCAGGGTCGTTGTATAGGAATCTGACCGAATTGCAAGCGCTGCTTAGTTTACCTTGAAGATCGACCCGTGTGGCAGTTATAAGTTAGCCACGAGCCAATCTCATTTAATACAAGTATCCACATAAATTCCACCTACTTTAACATTAGAACTTACTGTTAGGTAGTTATACAAACTCAGTCCTGACATACATTGTTTAAAAAAAAATTGTGTTGGAAAATAGATACTTCCGCAAACAAGAGCATGCGATGGTGCGACGTAATTCTGGCAGAACCATTTCCATGAAGTTTTGATAGAAATTGTACTACTAAAGTCGCGTCGTGCCTGCATACGGGAGCCTTAATGCTGAGAAACTATACTCCGGATAAATTAATCTTGACTAAGCTCTAAACCATATTTCTCTCAATCGTTTAAAATATAGAATAGACAGTCTAGTACGGAACAAAGAAACCATTACTCAAACTATATTTTTCAGTATAACAGCGTTACGTCGAGCTAAAACAATGGAAGCTAAATAAATCGTAACTTAATAAATATCTGTGTGGAAACGTTGTTTTGAAAATAGGATAGATAATGTTATATTTTTGGTCGACGAAAATTGAGAAATTGATGGATGACAGGGTTGTGTAATTTGCTGGTATTAGGTATTTTCTAAAATAAGTAGGTAAAGCATAGTGTAAAAAAATGTTCAAACGAAATATTTAAATTTCACACAGCAACCAAAAAAAAAACAGAAAAGGTTTAGGCTGTAAATAGTCTGAAATGTGCAACATAGTTCATAATCAGAATATAATGTTACCACTACTAGGACACGGATCTGGGACGCTTACGCGAAAGACACTTGCGCGAACCCACATGCGCGAAAAGTCATTTCCGCGCATGAAATTTCGCGCGAATGGACTTTTGCGCGAAGGAACATTTGCGCGACAAGACATTTCCGCGAATGGACGTTTGCGCGAGAGAACTTGCGACAGTTGCGCGAAGGACACTTGCGCAAATCCGCTTGCGCGAATCCGCTTGCGCGAATCCGCTTGCACAAATCCGCTTGCGCGAAAGACAGTTGCGCGAATCCACTTGCGCGAACGGACAGTTGCGCGAAAAAGTTACGGAAATGAAATTTCTTCATAGCATCACGTCTATATTCTATCAAAGGGTTGAGCAGGGGTGTACCAGACTGGAAATAAACAGTAAAATTAGACGTCAATAGTGATCATCGTCATGGTGTGTCGTTTTCAGGGTTTTTGGGAGATCTAAAGCCGATGGTCCCCGCAAGTGTCTTTTGCTCAAATGTCTTTCGCAAAAGTGTCCTGATACCCTAGGACACAGGTCTCCTCTCTGTGAGAGGGAGTGGGCCATCATCAAATACATGTCTTCGAGTTTTTGGTTTTAGGACATGCCTGTTTGCTCACTATGTTTTCCTTCGGTATTTTGAAAGTAGTGGTGATGATGAACATAGTGCAATCTTTACATATTAATAATACCTTTATATGTAATTGATTAAAGATTAAAAGCACTCTTTCGTAGAATTTCTGTGTTTTTTTAGAACGAATGAATTCCTTCATCATTCCTATCTCCAAGCGGTTAAAAGGAATTTTGATGACAGAGCAAGATTCATTGTTCTCACTAATTTTGGGTAAAAGAAAAAAAAATGACTGCGATTAGTTACTGGATTTTCATATGAAATTAAATTCATGTTTTGGTCATGTATTATTTTAATTTATTTACATCTTCTTATTTTACGAATACCTCATACAACTGAACTGGAACATCTTATTATTAATATAAAAGCATATACCACATATGGACGTATTATTATAATATTAAAAAATCTATACAAGACGGCCAAGAAATCAATATGTAACCTGTTACTAATTACTATGGACTCTGTACATAATACTGAACTGCCAGTGCAGCGGCAGCGTGGGAATTTTTGGTCGGTTATAAAAGAAATATGTTGCTGTTCCTTAAATTTTAAACTCGTAGGTATTGCTCTTTTCTATAAAACAGCTGCTTTTTTTAAACCTTGTCGCTGTCTCAATCCTGTATACACCGAGAATTTTTATGGATTTTAATGGTTGTTTTCCCGCGGCAGAACATCTTGCCATAAGGAGTACTATCGAAGCATAGAGTAAAATTAGAAAAATACAGATGTTTTTGTTTTAAAATAATTAAAAAAAAACTTGTGTGGTTTTATGAAACCACCGTAAAAGTGAAACTTTTTTTCACATAGACATTTAACTAAAAACTACACGGTCAGCTGATGCGAACTATAGGCGCCGCCATATTGGCCTCGGCTGCTGTGACGAGCGCCTTTCACTTTATCCCTACTCCGCGGCCGACCGTCACGCGACACGTCACGCGACATGCAACACACAGACGAAAAAGTTTGAGACGATGTAATAAAAGTTTCACTTTAAAATATTCATCAACTCGAAAACGTGAGAATCAATAGTAAAACTGGAGGCAATTTCTAGGTACTACTCGAATCACACGCGCCGCCCACAAAGGTATGCGAGCGATGCATAAATGTTCAAAGCAAAATAAACTCTCGCACGTGGTGATTTTTCACAATGGTTAATATATCTGTCATTTTTTGTTTGTAATATTTTATTTGATTATAAAACGATTGTATTACCAAGAACCAAACCATTTCGCTGCGGGAAAACAACCATTAAAATTTCTCGGTGTATAAAGTCTGTTCCAAAACTAACTGATGAAAGACGAATGGATCACAAAACGTACATGAATGCCAATTTGTAGTATATACTTAACTGACACATGCATTATAATATCTTAAACTAAATTTTTAATATGTGTTTCGTTTTATCTATATGTTTCAGGACTTTGGTAATAAAGTTATTTAATGAACACATGTTGTGCTTTTAAAAGCAATTATCCTTTTCTCATCATGTCTTATGATCACTGCTTTACCAGCTGTCACTTCTAGGTGGGGCTGGTGGCCTGAAATAAATAATTATTAGTTAGATGGTCAATTTAACGGCTAAAGGCTCGACTAGTTGCGGGTTGTTCGAAAGAGATACCGCGGCCCCTGGCACATAGGCAACTGAGGGAACACGGGTGGGTTTTAGTCAGTAAAAGTCTGACACGCGTTCCTGCTCTACCCAGAGCGGGAGAAGTTATTTCATGATTTCCCACCAAAAAAAAAGGCTCGACTAGGTCGTCATAATGGTGTGCTGGTGCCTACGCTTATGTATGGAAGTGAATGTTGGGTGTGGCCAAAGAAGCATGAAAGTAGAATAAATGCTGTGGAAATGCATTCCTTGCGAAGCATGTGTGGTGTGACTATGAATGATAGGCTGAGGATTGATGTGAGTGAAAAAGCCGAGAGGGTACGTCCAAGGTGGACATTTACAGTGACCTTACTGTTGACGATCTTCAAAAAGGTCTGGTGCGTAGTGTGTAGTGCGGCGTGTACGTCCAGAGGTATAAACATAAACGAGGCAAAATGAGTATGTAAGGATCTTAACAGGTGCCGTTCTGTCGTTTCTGCCTACCATCATAGAAAGAAGCGTGAGTCTATCTTTTATGTTATGTTAGTTGGTTAAATTAGATAAGACAAAGAAAACTCTTATACTGAAGATGAGGTTACTAGATACGTAAGTATTACACCAATTACACTCACCCAGGTGTATTCCAATTGCTGCCGTCGCATAAAGCTGTAGTTGGAGTTTCTTGTTGTCTGAAAAATACTCGTATGATAAAAAACCTATTGTCATATAGCACAATGCACATTACAAAAATCAGTTTGGGATTGTGGTCTGAACTCTGTCGTGAAAATATCATCATCATCATTTCAGCCGAAAGGCGTCCACTGCTGGACATAGGCCTCCACCAATGGGGGTGTTTTGCCATAAGCGCCACGCTCGGCAGGCGGGTTGGCGATCGTAGTATGATTGTCAAATGCATAGAGGGCGCTGCTGCCCATTCTCTGGCAAGACCCTTAGTCGCCTCTTACGACACCCACGGGAAGAAATGGGATGGTGCTATTTTTTACGTCCAGCACATCGTGAGAATGTTCATAGTTTTAATAGCAATGGTCATGAAATAATTTACATTTAAAGCTTCTGTCGGATGGACGACATTATTGCCATCGCAGACCCTGATGAGGCTGGCACAGAAGAGTGGGGATTGGCACAAGAAAAGAGAGTTGGGAAGAAGAAGAAATGAAGTCGGGATAAATGGTGATGATTATGATGAAAACGATTGTCTGGGTTCGAGCTTACGACCTACAACTCAAAAGTTGCGTCGGTTACCATTAGGCCACCACTGCTCACTTTACATTACCTTAAAAACATGTAAAATGAAGTGAAAGTCACATGACATAAACAGCCTTAAATGGGCCAATTATGTACAAAACACGTACTTACCCAGAGCCCAAGTTAGCTAGCGGCATAGCTTCGTGTGCCCTAATTCTCCTTCCGTATGCGCGCCAAAGTTTGACACAGAGTGGAGTTAGTGCGGCGCACCATGAAATCCCCAGGAAGAATCCGCAAACCCACCAGTCGTGCTGAAAGTGTCATATGTTTATTTGTGGATATTCAGTAAAAACAATACATATTTTGCAATCGAAGTTTCAAATTCATATAATGTGATCTGCCTGCGGTTAGAATCAGTTAGGCAAAACTTTGCTAGGTACTGATAAAGGTTTTCAAGTGTCGTAACACTTGAAAACTTTTATCAGTACCTAGCAAAGTTTTTATCGTTGATGTATGCCACCTTACAGATTACCTCTAGGTGCTTACATTAAACCCAATCGTAGTTTTTAAGCATCATATTATTACAACTTCTTTTCTTCTGGGAAGAAAGACCAATGTGTAGATAATGCAGATAAGTGAAAAACTGCATTGCATGAATAAAAAGAGGCTCCACCCAAAATTACCTGCATTGCAGAGGCTATAAATAATAAAATAAATAAATCCGTGGTTTATTCAGCCACCGTAATGTCGACAACATTACGGTCTGATCCATCATTTTAGCGTGAATTATAGCGAAAATTCATTCTTATAGTATAGAAGAAACACATAAGAAAGATTCAACAAATAATCTTCTTACCAAAGACGAAACGTATTGAGAACACAGCAAAGACCTTGCGGCTGCATACACAGCATACAACGGTTTACATCGCGCAGCATGCTTTCCAGTCGATATGAGTACGTGCGATCGCCAACCAGCAGCATGCGAGATCAGACGGGATATGTACATCGAAATCTTCTGCAACAAAAATAATCTTCATGATTTGAGTCGGCGCGGCGGTATGTAATTTTTTTCAAAGCACCTAGTTTTATGTTCTATGAACATCTAGAAAGCTACTTACCTGAGTAAACTTTAAAGGCCTTTTAGAATACAATAACTATAATAATACAATACTATAATTTATATAGCTTTTTAGAAGGTAATGTATGCGAAAAACCAGCAACTTTGGTTTTAAACTGAGGCATGTTGCCGTCTCTATCAGTGCAGTTGTACAATTGTGCGACAAGGACAGGATTGACGATTTGCCAAAGTATGTCCTGACAGTTAGGACATCTTTGGCTTTACTTACTTAAGACTTAAGTAATGTTTATGGATCTCAGCTCTAGTATTGGACCCGTGAAAGTATAATATTGGAGTAAAAGAATGACCAATGAAATGATTGTCCAGCGAAATAATTTTTAATGGTTGTAAAACCTATAAGTATCGAAAGCTATGTTCCAGCTTACCTTCTGAGCAATAACATCGCCCTGGTTGTCAATATAAAACTGCGCTGTATGGATGTGGCTCAGCGAAATGTTCAGTTTTCTTCTGAACGGTAACAGTTGAAGTTCTAGCTCCGTCAACTTAAAGACCACGTCAGCTCGTAGCTGTTCCAGTGGTTTGATGTTCGTGAGGTGTAGTCTCTGCGTTCTTGTGGCTGTGGAATAACAAGTGTCTATTGCTAATTTTTCACTCACAAAAACATACTGTTGGGTTTTCGATGCTCGGCTCATCGCTGAGGATTGAAAATCCATAGTGCAATAATATTACACGCTTTATATTAGCTTCACTTATGTTTGTTTGTATGTAACCGACTCCTTAGAGCGCGATTTTGACCCACTTTAAACAATCAGATTTCATTGAAACTTTGTAAACCTACCGAGGACCGATGACAATCTAATAAAATAAAATAAAAAAGAAAAAAAAGAATAAAAAACTCGTTTTTGTAGTTAGCAGAACTAAAAAATAGAATATTAGTTTAAAAAACTAGAAAACACGCTTTAAAAACCAAACTAAAAAAGAAAAAATAATTTAATTCAATTAAAAAGCGTGGGGTGCTTGACATTAATTGATTATAAAAATACCTCAAAAAGCACCCCACGCTTTTTAATTGAATTAAATTATTTTCTCCTTTTTTAGTTTGGTTTTTAAAGCGTGTTTTTTAACTATTATTTTTAGCATATCATTCAGGTGTATAGTAGGACAATGTGGCCAAATAAGATGGGATAGTGAAGTCTTGTTCATGTCATGTCTACGTCACACCTCTGCCACTTCCAGTGTCATGCCCCTTGTCATGCTGTTGACGAAAGGTAAGACAAGGCTTCCAAACTTTAGTAATTAGGTATATGAATGCCCCTCGGTAGCTTAGCATTATATCATCATCTACTTAACCTTTTCCCAACTATTTTAGGGTCAGTTTCCAGTCTAACTGGATGCAGCTGACTACCAGATTTTTATATGGAGTGACTGCCTATCTAACCTGCATAACTCGGTTACTGGGTAATACGATACCTCTTGGTAAGACTGGTTATATTATCAGACTTTCGGGCTTGTGACGACCCGTAACGACGAATCCACGAATGACGGCCGGGGCTTATTTCTTTATTTTTTTTTATTTTAGTAAAACGTTGCCCCACACTAGGAATTTCTCCTGTATTGTGGGTGCGTTTACAAACATTTAAAATCACATACACAAACAGCCAGACCCGGAACAAGTACTTGTAGATCATACAAATATTTGTTCCGTGCGGGAATCGAACCCACGACACGCAGCGCAGCAGTCAATCGCTTAACCACTGCGCCAACCGTGCCGTCAAATAGCGTGCTATCTGAAGCACGGAGTAGTCCTGGCGTGTAATGATGAACACCACTACCGATTGACTCATGTGGTTGTTATTATTTACCCACAAGCCCATTAATACGTAATTAGAAGAAATACTGAATTGATTAATAAAACCGTAGGAAATATCCATACCTAAAGTTTCCAGTCTTCCCGCAGTGGTCAAATCTGTAACTTGAGCTGCTATATTTTCAAGTTGGTCCACCAGAGATGGTAAGTCTTTTCCTACTACAGGTACGTTGTAATCCATTCTGAAACGGAAAACAATGATGTATTACTTTTCTTATTTTATCAGCCCACACTCCTGAGCAAAGGCCATCCCCAAATCCCTCCAGCAGACTTAGCATGACGCTTTCTATTTCTACGAAGAAATGATAGTGGCTTTTTCTATTTAAAGTCACATTTCGTTTCTCCATTTTTGACATCGCACCGTAGATATCCTACTACAATCTGTCATTTTGTCTTTCGTTTCTAACAATCTTTGTCTAGGTCCTTTCATATGTAGACTATTTCATAAGAATGTTTCTTCCCAAACTGTCAAAATCACACTGGCAACAATCTTTCTACTCGACGGCCACAAAGTTTATACGATTTTATCTACAAAATCATAATTCTTATAGAACACTGTGATAATTTTATTATTAGAAGAACATAGCTATCCTCTCCTATTGTACATCATTTAGTAAATAGTCATGTCTATTCTTCTGTCGACAAATCGGTGCTCGTGCTAAGCTTGCTAGCATCCATTTCCAGGGCCACCTCGATCCAACCCTTGCAATACGCGTCTAGGTCACTTCCCACCTCTTCTTGGGCCGGCCTCGGCAGCGCCGACCATCCTCAGGCATCCACTGTGTGGAGACCACTGCTTAGCGGTCACTATGCATGACTTTTATGAAAAGGATTTTTTAAAGCCCTCACCTCTCTCTAGGCATTTTGTGGTTCTTAAGTCCACAGTTTACTAATCAAGAGAATATAGTACTTATATCACAAAGATCTTACCTATATTTAGCAATATTCACATTAGAAACAGTAAGCATTTCGTGCAACAATCGGCTGAAATTAACTGATATTGTCTTCAAAAGTCCAACATCTATAGAAGAGGCTAGTCTTCCAAAGTTAGTCTGCAGTTCTTCCCACTCAAAATAAGAGGTCTCCTTATTGACATCTAGTATTTTGTCGAGTTGGAAGACGACGTACGCTGGTCTGTCTTTTTCACAATCTCTGTAATATACTGTCTGATTATTTTCCATGTGAGGTAAGTCTGAGTTTACATTTGTTACTTCTGATTGAAACTATATATGAAAAGTATCTCCCCAGGTGGTGTAAAGTGTAAATGTGAAGGTTCCACTACTAAACATGTGGAACCTTCACAGTTTTAGCACAAAAATGATTATGTAACTACACATAATTGTTAGGAATGGTATGAAGTTAGGATCATCAGTAGATTCTATTAGGTTATTTTTACGTTTTCCAGAATAATATTAAGGCAGACCGGCGTGACGCGACTCTAGTAGATCAATTTCCATGAAGTTATTTATATAAATGATTCTATTAATGTCACGACCCGCTGCTGCGTCGCACTAACTCGTCACGGAGCCTTTATATTATTCAGAGATCTAAGCACTAATTTGTTACTCTCCATTATTTTCATTCATCGTCAAAAACTTATTAATTTGAAAACAAAAAACTACAATTATAAAAAAAGGTCTACCTTAGCACATCCTTGACTGATACATCAATAGTAACATTCTCAAGTTCTCTAAACATTGCATCGAAGATTCCTTCATTGTTCGCCAGGAGAGGAGACGGTCTGTCTAGTAAATCTGTTAGTGTTTCGTACTGAGAGTCCCATAGGGCATGGCATACGTATACCTGAAACAATGTAGGTATTCTATTTAGTAAAGTATTATTTAGGCTTTGAAGCGTTTCAAACTAGGTATCTAGGTATACCTAATGACTCCCCTCAATATATAATTGTTTACCTCGTAATCGAAAAACATACAATTTTGCGTTTACTTTCTTTGACTCAGAGTTTTATTTAACTTTTAACTAACAAAAAGCTATGAAAAGCTAACTACCTCGTGTTTAAATTTCGTCAAAAATATTATCATGCATTTTTCAAGCACTTTTGTTTTACTTCCAACTTACAACGACATAGCAATCTAATTAGTAGGTACAAACTAAACAAAAGGTTTATCTAGAAATTATACTGTTATGCGAAAAGCATAACAGTATAATTTCTAATAATATGCAGTAACTTACATCACATAAAACTTAAGTTATAACAGCATACGCTACAAATAACTCTGTATATGAACTACGAACTCAAAGTTAGTATCAGTAGACGCATGTTCTGAACAACTTGCTCAGTTGCTCAGTGTTTCAAACGCCTTCAAAGAAATGCTTAGCAATACACACCAAAGCGATTTCTACAAGCGGGAGAACAAAGGTGTTTTAAAAACCGTTGTTTCTCCCTTTGATTATTGTGCGTGTAATTTACTTCGAATATGGAATATGAACGTGTTTTTTTTTAACTTACTTCTGCATGGCCAGCTATGAGGAACACTGCTGATACTATGCCCCAGAGTATGAGCGATACGAGGCATAACCAGACTGCTGAGCTGGAAAAACAATCATTACATAACGTCACGACTGTAGTAAAGGGGAAGGCGGTTGTCCACTTGCAAGATTACGCGAATCTTTTAGTCCTATGTTATAGAGAGCGAGCTTACAGTCCATTAACAGGGTAAAAATCAAGACTGCTAGTGAGAAATTTCGGATGAAAAAAACCCAGTAACTAATACTTTGCCCGACTTGGGAATGTAACCAAAGATCGCGACAATCATCCATCGCATTTCAGATCACAAAACCAAAAGGCAGTGAAAAGGTTACTTACACTTTCAATGTTCTTCTTGCGTGATTCTTGGCGTGCCCACAACCGCAAAGCATACCCAGGATTATAAGCACCATAACAAAGCCGAAAGTTACAATGCATGCTGAAATTGTGTTAGCAAATAAATATTTATCAAAAAGTGGTAAAAAACATCAATGCTGCATGGCGAAACACATATTACTTACTAAAGGGGAAGTCAACAAAAGGCGTTATTGGAATTTGAGCGAAATATAAGCTTGCGAGATAAAAACATTCCATTTAAAAGCACTGCATATTGTTTCGCTTAACATTCCTATAAGGATTCGTCTATTTGATTTTAATGGTTCAGCTTTTTATTTTCCAAGCCATGCCAACCACCCCACTATGTGCACAGAGCTCAATCCAATTCAAAATAATGTTTTTGGCAGAATATTGTTCAATTGTTCAAACCTATAGCTATATAAACCTACAGTTAGTTATTTTCAGCCAATTAAGGAAGAATTTGTTTCATTGGAGGCCGATTTTATAATCATCAAATAACTTGCACAGCTATTGTAGAGAAAAGTTTATTTATTTAAATAAAACTTATCTGACACTGAAATAACTTTACCTACGAAGAATAAAACATGCAACTAATATCGTAATAGTCCATGTGACAATTTTCAGAATATACTAATAATCAGAGGGAAAAAAATGTAGTTCTAGCATAGCAGCAGCTTCGGCATAGGAAATATGCCTTTGACCCTTGAAATAAAAGTTATCTGACGATGCAATAATCGACACTTTGCTAAAGAAAATCTCTCTATTTACTAGTACCTACCATAAAATATCACAATAATTACACTATTTTTATTTATTTTTGGTTGGGAAATCATCAAATAACTTCTCCCGCTCTGGGTGGAGGGAGGGCGTGTCAGACTTTTACTGACTAAAACCCACCCGTGTTCCCTCAGTTGCCTGTGTGCCAGGGGCCGCGGTATCTCTTTCGAACAACCCGCACCCCTGGCAGGCATCGGCCCTTGCGGATCCCACCAGTTGGTGCTGACATCGCTTCGAGGCGCGCGTGGAGCACAACGCGCCGTTGACCCGGGCTTGGTCCTTACCGGACAGCGAGCTAACCATTACTCGCCGTCCGCAAGCATAATTACATTATTAAAGCTTTAGAAAAAGCCTGTCAAACGAAAGGGCTTGTCGACGATTGTAAAACATTACCTACATCTATTAGTGTACCTACAATTTCACAGATTCCCAGTAACTAAACTATTCCATTCAGTAAGTTCCAATACAGGACAAACTTTACCTAACATAAGTGTCCACCTCGCGAACTCATATCTTTGCACTCTCTCGAGACTCGACTCTAGTTGTCTTGCAACAGTGTGCAAGCTTGACGTCAGATGGCGCACTATGTCGCTAAGGATTTTAGCGGAACTGTGAACCGCTTTGCGACGATTTTCTACGTCTTGCAGGATATCTGGGGAAATATACAAGAAATAACATTTGAATTTTCATTTTTAACCAATGTGTTGATGGTCTTAATAGGTAACTAGATAAGTAGGTTAAAATTTTATACAACATTTACCACAATTAACGCAAGCCCTCGTACATAATTAGAGTATTGTGTTAAATAAATAATACAATGACCAAAACTTATTTTATTTAAAGCTAACTTAACAGTTAGCTTTTAAATAAAATAGTTTTGGTCATGGCTTGGGTCAACACGATTTTCTTAATAATAACTTATTGAGAAAATCGTGTTGATCCAAGCATTACTTTATGCATTTCAAATTGAGTCTTTTAGCCTTGAAATAAGATTGAATTTTGTTTCACTCAATCGGCGGTAGGTATGGCAAAAAACAAAATTTTTGAAAAAAATATCCAGGTATTTAAAAATGACTCGAATCGATTCAGTAAGTTGGTAAATACTTAATCAATTATGAACAAACTGCTTTGAGGACTTGCGTCAATTCTGTAACACCTTTTATAAGCTTAAGGTAAATAGTAGTATTATTACTACTATGACTAGTAATATTTTGCACTTATTAAATGAAGTTTTTTGTGAATCGTCAATTTTTGCATATACTTAACAATAACAATCACAATATTTTCACAGAATCAAATAAAGCGTCTGATTTACATCTTTTGCGCTGCAAGTAACTAACCACTGTGGTTGTATCTTGGCACGATTACAAACTTAAAAATGCCCGAAAAAATTTGGTCCTGTTTAAAATAAATTAGTCCTACCCTACCTTCTCTAACTTGCGTGGTCTGCGCCAGTATGGCTGACGGTAAAGTTCTGAACTCTTGCCGGGCCGTTGATATCGCGCGTGTCAGGTTCTCCACCCCTAGAGTACGGAGTTCCAACAATTGTTGCTCGTGTAGAATCTGCAACGGTAAGTTTTGATACATACCTATAACTGAAACTATAACTGAAAAGTACAGTGGGACTGTACACAGACGTAGGTACGAGTGGACCAATAATTATGATAAAAGCGTGGGGTTCTTTTTGTGGTATTTTTATATTCAATTAATATCAAGCACCTCACGCTTTTTAATAGAATTACATAATTTTTTACTTGTGTTTTAAAGCAACTATTATTTATTTTATATTTTTTAGTTCTGTTAATTACAAAAGCGTAGCTTTTAATGTTTTTTTCTATTTTTTTATAATTAATAAATTGTCATTGGTCCTTGATAGGTATGCAAAATTTCGATAGGGCAAATATTTTATGCTTGTTAGTGATAAACAGAGATCGGATATTCGGATGCATATTTACCTAAAGATAATTTTTAGCTATGAAAGTATGGAAGCGGCTTTATAAATTATTTGTAATATTTATTAAAAACCCCGGGATTCTTGGATTGCATAAAACTATTCAGATGTGTATTAATTTAAAATTAATTTTTAACCCGATACAAATATGTGTATGTACTGGAGGACGGGTGGTTTGTATTAGCTAAAACGAAAAATAAACAAATTACTTACCTAAATTAAGACTTTTTCGATACAAAAGCGCATTCCATGTTAGCCAACATCTCAACTTTAGGTGAATATGCATCCGAATATCCGATCTCTGGTTA
This sequence comes from Antitype chi, assembly GCA_947359405.1. Lineage (NCBI taxonomy): Eukaryota > Metazoa > Arthropoda > Insecta > Lepidoptera > Noctuidae > Antitype > Antitype chi. The sequence goes on along the minus strand of OX375818.1, from coordinate 14,039,638 downwards.
TAATCTATCTGTGTGCCAAATTTAATCTAAATCCGATCAGCTGTTTTTGCATGATTGAGTAACAAACATCCAAACATCTTCATAAACTTTCACACTTATAATATTATTAATAAGTAGGATAGTCGGATTAAGCTTACCAAATCGAACTTCATTTTTAACTCAAGTGAGTGAGTATTGATAGTGTCACAAAGAGGGGAATCTTTCAAAGTGCAATGTTTCTTGAGGTTTTCCAGCTGCCGAGCCAAGTCCCTGATTCGGTCTGATGCTGCAGAAGCCAGAGAACCTGCTTTGATGCTCACGTCTCTTAGGGACGATATCTTTATTGATAGGTCTTCACTTTCTGGAAATTTAACAGAATATTTAATAAGTACCTACTTATCTCATTTATTTAATACATTCTTACCGTGGTCCTTTCCGGCAAAAGATCTCAACGTTAATCCGCTGTTGGACTTAGCCCTAACATGTAAGATCTTAATTTAAGACAGCATAAACATATCAGCTTTTAATGTTCCCGGCCCACTGCTGGGACACAGGCCTCCTCGGTAAAAGAGGATGTGGGCCGTAGTCCATCACGCGGGCCCAGTGCGGAGGTCATATTTTATCGAATTGACGGTTCTAGGACTTACCGGTTTCCTCACGACTTTTTTCTTCAGTAAACAACCGACTTCGGGAAAAATACCACTAAGTGAAAAATAACTTTAGGTAATTTCGGAAGGCGGTGACTTTGGATATGTACCTATTTTAATTTTTTGTCACCACCTTTCTAAATTAAAGTTATTTTTCACTTTGTAGTATTTTTCCGGAAGTCGGTTTTTATTTTTTGGTTTTTAATTTTTTATTTTTCACTACTTAGCTAAAGTACCTATCCCACACCAATTCGAAATTTGACCATCCTTGCGCTCAAAACAATGCATATTTATGCGATAGCAGCAATAGCGGTTGATTTGCTGTCATTTTTTGAAGAGTTCCGTTGTCTGTCTCCGAAACACAGCATCAGATCTATATGAAATTTAAATGAGACCATTTCGGGATAAACCCCTTTCGAACAAAAACAAGAATTTTGCAAATCCGTCGGTCTATATATGACGGAGTTATGCCTGAACACACATAAAAAACATGTCTAATTGATAACCTCATTCTTTTTGAAGTTACTTAAAAATGCTATGCGTTCTTAATTCCTGTTACTTTTTCGTGTAGTTGGTATGTTTATGATCTTAGAATTAGCTTCACCAAACTTTTGATGATTTAAGTACTAAGATTTTTCCAATACTAACTTTATAAATCTTTAATGCATGTGGGTTGATATTTATGCGATCTAATTTAAGTAAATTCCAATTTGAATTCTTTCCAACTTGTAATTACTTATTGGATGAAATGTTTTGGAATTTCTATTACAGAATTTATTCTAGACACTGATTCTAATGCATATTTATTTCTGTCTGTCTCTCTCGCTTTTTTAGATGATATTTCATTCAGTCTGGACTCTAATTAAAAGTTGAACTGAAGTAGAAAAAATTATAAACAACGCATATTAATTTGGATGGCATTCTGTAATTATATGTTGCGTTTTCTTTTCATTCACCATATAATTTTAATTCTATATTTACCATGCCAGCGGGTATTGCTGGCTGCATTCCTTAATTATTATTATCTTGACATTCAGTTGTCCATTCAATCATACCAGATGAAAACGAACATCCAATGAAAAAAATGCCTACGAAAGCAACTTTTGCCTACAAGAAATTTACTGCAGTATTTTTTTTTAAATAAACATTATATTATTTTCTTTTTAGTTGTGGTACCTATCTCACACAAATTCATATACCTTCACTTGTTAAGTGACACGAAGTTAAGAGAAATAAAATACAACTGAATTAAGAACCTGCTCTTTTTTAAAGTCGAATAAAAAGACAACTTTTGGAATAACTCCAGTAGATAATTAATAAAATAATAGTTACCTGAAATAATATCCGCCAAAGAATCGAATACTAAATCGATCCCGCTCTCTGAAGATATCGCCTGTTGAATGGGTTCTCCTAGCAACGTCTCAACGTCTGTGGGTGAACAAAGAAGCTATTAATCATCCAGTGTATTATCTAGCCATTAATTATCGTTTACGTTAGGATCTGGATTGGGAGATTTGGTAAAATAGATAGGTATTATTATTTTTACAGGTCGGTATACACGAAGGCTTACTTGACTTAGTACTCTAGATTCAATTACATAAGTGGGAATGTATGAAAAGTAGGTACCCTGTATATTAATCCAGGTTATAAACTATCTGTGCGCCTAATTTCATCTAAATCCGTTTAGTAGTTTTTGCGTGAAAGAGTAAAGAAAACATCCATCCATCCATCTATCGTCATAAACGTTCACATTTATAATAGGTGTTAGTAGGATGTTCGATGCGAAATGAAAAATTACTGTCAGTACAAGAGGAGAAAAGCACTTTAAGGTGAATGCGCAGTGGTAGAGCCCGAAATTCAAATTTTGTTACGTTTTTTGCAATTTTCAGGTGAGTGTCAGCTTGTTACTTGATCAAAATATGATTTGCGACTATAACATGTACGTATTTACAGATTTATAATCATTAGAATCAATAATACATCTTTCTAAGTTAGATTTGTTCCATAAGAACAAATTTCTTATGGAAAAGTGCTTGTGGAAGAAATCTAACTTATAAGAGATATATTAGACATTCTAATGACTATAATTCTGTAAACACGTACCTGTTATATTCGCAAATCACATTTTGATCAGGATACAACCTGATACTTCCCTGAAAATTGCAAAAACGTAAGAAAATTTGAATTTCGCGGTCTACCACTGCGCATTCACCTTAAAAGTAGGTAAGTGTATATATATTAGTGCTCGTGACTGTACTATAGGTACCACCTCAGCCTCACTCTTCGGAAATTATAGGCTTGATGATATGTAAACAGTATTATATTAAAAAAAAACATTAGGTACAAAATTAAAATACCTAGGTACCGAGTTCGGTACACATGAAAAATAAATAGTTGTCGATTTTTATACGAAATCTTTTCCAAAAAGTACCCGAGCTGAAAAACTATTTTTCACACTAAAAGTAGCTGTAGTGCTTCATAATGGATAGGCCGTAAGTGCGACGTTATCTACATAACGGTCTATTAGTAACACAAAAAGAAAATTCATCATTCATCATCATCATTTCAGCCGAAAGACGTCCACTGCTGGACATAGGCCTCCCCCAAGCTCCGCCACTTCGACCGGTTCTGTGCTTCCCGCATCCAGCGGACTCCTGCGGCCCTCACAAGGTCATCGGTCCACCTTGTGGGAGGCCTTCCAACTTTACGTCTTCCGGTGCGCGGTCGCCACTCCAGAACTTTTCGACCCCATCGGCCATCTGTTCTGCGTGCAATGTGCCCTGCCCACTGCCACTTAAGTTTGGCAATTCTTCGGGCTATGTCGGTTACCTTGGTTCTCCTGCGGATCTCGTCATTCCTGATTCGATCACGCAGAGAAACTCCAAGCATAGCCCTCTCCATTGCCCTTTGGGTGACTTTAAACCTTCTTATGAGGCCCATTGTGAGGACCACGTTTCGGTTCCATATGTCATCACTGGCAACACACACTGGTCGAAGACTTTCGTCTTGAGACACTGCGGTATGTGGGACGAGAAGATATTGCCTCCCAAAAAGAAGAAAATCCTCCCAAAAAGAAGAAAATCCTCCTCGAAAAGAAAATTAAGCCTCCCATAATATGCACACTGGATTTTCCGGACAACTTAATTAACGTGGGTAAAAAATGTTTGAATATGGTTCCTACTTTAATATTATAGCACAACTTACGTACACGGTTTTACCTATGCTATTAATTTTATATCCTACCTCTGTTACTATGCGCAAGCATGGGATTAAAATCTATAGATGATATGAGACGCGTAATTTTATTTCATTTGTTTTTCCTTCGGCATTACAAACAGTTACTTGAAGTGACATCACACACACACTGGTGGCACGAAGGGTTAATTTATAAGGACTTAATAAGAACAAAGGCTACTTTTTATCGATATACCATGTGGGCGATGTTGCGGGCGGAAGCTAGTAGATAAAATATAATATTTATGTCACTGTGGCGTCTTTGCCTATTGATTTACAAGACCGTCAGTAAAAGTACAAGTATTCGCAGCTGTACAACCAGCAAGCAAATAAGTCATTGAGTGTAATTTTTCGGGTGTGTTATTGAAGTCCTTGCACCGGAGAGTAGGTCAACAATATTAATTAAACAATTTATATTTGACCTACCACAGTAGGTTAAATATAAATTCAGAGATTGTTTCAAGATCAAAAATCTTGACTTGTTTATTTGCTCTTATAGATCCTAGAGATACTCAATAGAATATCATCTGTAGGTCTTATTTAAAAATAATATAAATAATTTTATTATTGTACTAATACATTCAATCGATAAATTTTTATGTTTTCAATACATTTAGTCTGTATTGCCTTTGATAAATCCTAGTATAGCATGTATGTTAGGATGTTAATATGTTTGAATGTTTGTTACTCAATCACGCAAAAACAGTTGAACGGATTTGGATGAAAGACACACGGATAGTTTATACCCTGGATTAACGTTACAACTTACCCCAAGCACGAGGTAAGTTGTAACACCGCACTTCTTCTAGAAAATAATTGATTGTAAAATAATGAGGAATAGTTATGGTATTATTTTTACTTGATTTGGTAGAGGAAGAGTTACAGTATCCATCCATCTTTATTTAGTAGAAATTTAATCAATGGATCTCAAGATAGTTTTAATGAAAACTGTAACAACAAGCCCCTCGCTCCCCTACTTTTTATCCCGGTAGTACGTTCCCGTGGAATAATTTCCGGCTGGGCGAAGCCGCTGGCAAAAGCTAGTATCTTCATATAAAAAAGGTGTAAGTAGATACTACTACTATACTCCATTTGAAATAAGATTAGACATTTAAGTAAACCTTTTTTACAGTCCGATCAACCGATTCTGACTTCTATTGCGTTGGTGGCATGACAAATGGCAGCTGCAGTAAACAGTTGGTATTGTAACTACTTTTTTTCTTTTTATGCCATCCTTATGCTTACGGTATAGAAGTCAGAATCAGTTGAACGGACTGTAACAAAGGTTGTTTAAATGTCTTATTTCAAATGGCGTATAGGTTACAAGGAAATTTAAAGAACTCATAAACGTCTTCTCATCAGAATTTAATAATACTAATCGTGGCGCGGTAAAATAGCTTTTTCACAAGCTTATATCTCACGATGTTTATATAAAGACAGCTGCAGAAATGGATCGCTCCACTTTACCTAGCAACAATATTTCTGAAAAGCAAATGACGTGGGAGCGGGTAAAATAGCCCCATGTTAGCTTATGCTCACACATAAAATTATACCTATTTATTGTTCCACGGCAAGCCTCTTCATATACAGAAAAAGTACGAGCATTGATAATCACGCTTGCTCAAGACGTACTGGCGATTTCAGACTTACTTAAATTAACTATACAAGGTGAATTTTTAGTCACTGTTTAAATTTTTCAGGGTGATAGTACCAGTGAAATTGAACAACTTTCTCCGAGGAACATGGGTCGAAATATGAAAAAAAAACAGACCTCCCATGCAAAATCGATCAGCTGACTTATTGATTTTGCATGGGAGGTCCGATTTTTTTTTCATATTTCGACCCATGTTCCTTGGAGAAAGTTGTCCAGTTTCACGAGTACTGTCACCCTGAAAAAATTAAACGGTGACTAAAAATTCACGTTGTATACATTTAAGTTCAGGTGTCACACATAAATGAAGACGCTACTACGCAAGTATTATTTTTAGACCAACTTACTTTTTAAATCTTCTTTATAAGCATGCAGCACAAGATCCATAGGTGGCACGAGACTGTGGTGCAACTCCCGTGCAGCCGCTGACAGCCAGGACGCGATATCGGCGCACGAGCAGCTCACAACGTTGCGTCCGTCGGATGCAGCTACACGAGCCTGCTCGTTGCTTACTGCCATGCCTGATATGAGGACGCTGGAAAATAAAAGAACTGGTTTTAAGCTCTATCGCTGAGCATGAGGTCCTAGGTTCGATTCCCAGGTCGGGTAAAGTGGTATTGGGTTTTTTTATCTGGAATTTCTCAGTAGCAGCTCGGAGTCTGGATTTGTGTTCGGTGGCTCGCCTCTATTACATGGGTCTGAAACATAAGTGGCGAAATGTGGGTGTACTATACAGGCTAAATTTTGAACCAGTGCGCAAACTCTAACCATGACTGCAGCATAGCGTTCTAGACCCCTTAGCGTAGAAATTTGTCGTCGTTTATACAAAAAAAAAATCAGCTGTTTCATAGCAAAGTGCAATCAATACCTACGCGGTCAAAATGTTGACAAAACAGTTGATATGTTTTTGTATGAACGTCGCGCGTCGAAAAAAAATGACGCTAGGGGGTCTAGAATGAAATATTATGCTGAATTCATGGTTACAGTTTGTGCACTGGTTAAAAATGTATCCAGTATATACATAGGTACACCTCTGCCCAACCCTTTGGGGAAAGAAGGCGTGATGTTCTGTGTTATGTTGTATTACAGTATTTGTTCTATAAGTATAAAAAAATATTATCGAAGTGAAAACTTCTTTAGGCGCGTTGAGAACTTTTTGGGTGAACAAAAATCATGGAACTCCCGCCATCTGTGTACATAGATATAGGAGTGTCAAAGCGTGAAAAATAATAATCTAATAGCTTGACGATACAATTCACAAGTTACTTAGTTTTATTTTTATTTAATCAGGTTATGAGCCACCTCAGGGGTCTATTTAAAATGGTGTTGGGTAACGAGCATGTGCTGTACGGATGAGTCGCGCATTGATTCATTTGGAAAAGTCCCTTTATTTCATCAGGAAATTCTAATTCTCTTATTCCTTTCTTTCCCTTTGTATTTTTATCGTTAAAATCTGTGCTGTTACCTTTAATGGCTGAAGTCGATCACTCATTTATAATTTTTTACCGAGAGCAATCAGGACCCAAGGACCCAATGTGAAATCCTGTATTAACGATTAAAAAAATACACACGTAATTGTTCAAGTTTTCACTTCTGTCGGCACACCCGGAATGCCACTGTTTTTTTTAAATCAATAGAACTGTCGTGCGAAGGTATTTTGGCTGAGTGGAATCAGTGGAAAATCGAGTGAAATGTGTATTTGAGAGGCCTTTGTTTAGTTTTGGACAGCTATTATGCTGATGATGATAACGTAACATCATGCCTGTGATCACCTAAACGTTTGCCAGGACGTGCCTATAGTAACCCACCATACGCACAGTTATGTTTGAGTCCCATGCATTAGGGGGTGACCCTATTCCAATCAACCGGGTTCGAATTCAGACTGCGGGCTGTTACTGAGATATATCTGATGAAAAAATTAAATAACACTTTATCCAAGCTTGAACCGTACCCAAAATTTCATCAGCTCAGCAATAGCGCTTGCGACTACACTGACGAGGCTGTCGCAACGTGGATTATAATAATGATACTGAATAAATAAGTAAATAGGTTCTTGGATTTTAAACAATCTACACTCGAGAGCAATGAATTAGGGTCACATAAAGATACCAGAGGGGCAATTCTCGTAATTTTAAGGACGTTCGCAATCTGATCTCAGTCTCAATCTGTCAAAAATACTTCTAGTTTCCATACATTTTTGACAAGTTTTTGACATTTGATTGTCGCTGAGATGAGACTGCGACAAGATTGTGAACGTTTTTAATTACGAGAATTGGCCTTCTGAAAGTCTCGGAAGTTATGTTTATGTTATTACTTTCATTTATGGTACATTTAATTTTCTATTAAACACATTTTATTTTATTTTATTAAGCTAGCATTCTTAGTTTCTAAGACTTTCAAGTATCTTTATGCGACCCTAATTCATTGATTTCGAGTATATTTAGCGCCAAAAATAAGATTACCAATCAAACTACATCTCAATCTCATCTCATCTCTCTCCTCTATTAATCCTACTAAACATAATATGTGAAAGTTTGTTTGTTTAGATGTTTGGGTATTTTTAAGTTTGTTATTTAATCACGCAACAACGGTAGAACAGATTTGGATGAAATTTGGCATACAGATAGATTATAACCTGGATTAACACATAGGGTGCTTTTTATCCCAGCAGTACCTACGTACCCGTGGGATCATTTCCGAAATCCACGCGTGCGAATTCGCTCTAAGCTACTGGTAATATTTTTTTCCAGATAGGTCATAACCAGTTAGCGTCATCGTATTTTGATCGCAGAAAGTAGAAATAAATTCTAATTACTTCACTGAAACATCATTAAGTATTACTATAGATCCGCAAAGCGCTCTACTGTTTAAAATTCACAACTGAATTGAAAGCAATTGGACGTGGAATCGGTAACTTTTTGTACTATTTCCTCGTTAGATGAAGTTCCGTTTTAATGAGAGCTGACGAGCGAAGTAAAGTAAAGGAATTGGGTGCTAAGGCGGCGCTTGTTCCTGTTAAATTTTAATAACCGTTGGAGTTATTCGAACTATTGCTTTAAAGGACCATGTTTTTTTGTTATGGATCTTATTATCTTGCCTAGCCTTTTCCTAACTTTGTTGGGGTCAGCTTCCAGTCCAACCGGATGCAGCTGAATACCAGTATTTAACAAGGAGCGACTGCCTATCTGACCTCCACAACCACTGGGTAATATGATACCCCTTGGTAAGACTGGTTGTCAGACTTTCGGGCTTCTGATGACTCGTAACGACTGTCAAATATCCGCGAATGACAGCCGTGACTAACGGCTTAACGTGCTTTCCGAGGCACGGAGGGGTCTTGGTATGTAAAAATGGTCACCCATCCCTGGAACAACCGCGGAAAGCGTAGCTTAACCTAATCGATCGACCCGTGCGGCTGTTATTACTTACCCATAATCCCCTCAATAATGACAGTAAATATTATACTACAGACGAATTATTGTTAGTTATTTTAGGTCTATTGTTCAAGATACCTGTTGGTATTTATTTGCATATTGAAAATGGAACCAACTTTAGTGTAGCGGAATCTCGAGGAAGTAATTATTATCGAATTTAAATTCAAGCACGATGTTCTGTTAATTAAAACTAGCCAATATTAAACATACAAGGTGACGAAATTGACGCTCAAACTGTAACCCTGAATTCAGCACAATATTCTAAAAGACTCCTAGCACAGAAATTGTTCGTCGGTTATCTTAAAAGTGAAAGTGAAGTTTTATTGAAAAGTGCACAAAAATTTTCAAGGCCGGGTTTCAGAACCATGCCCCTGATCCATTGTTTAAAATAATATTTTATGATAATGCATGTTGACCTATGATGATATTGCTGAGTTAGACTGAATAAAATTAACGTACCTAATACAAGTTTACGAAAAATAGGAAAATCATCATAATCTTCATGCTTCAATATAAAATATTATTTGGTAGATGTCCACAGTTCTGTAAAGCGGTCGAATGAAATAAGATTGTGTACACAGCGGAGATGAGAATGTATAGATAGATGGAACTGTGGAGTGACGAGAAAAGATGAAGATGAGAAATTAGTACCTCAAAGTGGCACATGTGACAGTAAAGTTAGAAAGAAAACGTTTAATTTGTAGACAAGGAGATTAGACGAATAGTTGGTCTTGGTGTAGATATGTGATAGCAGACAAGAGGAGGAGAGCGGAAGGCATCAGACCCAAACTATAGAACAGTGCAAAAAGAAGATGACATTCACTGCTGGGCACCGCACAAACAATCATTTACAACACCCTAATTGCGTAACGCACTATCAATCACAATCTGATTCATTCACACAATCCTTCCATACAGACACACAATCTCACATAAAATTACGCAGTGAAAATATTGTTTAGTTTCAACTTTAATTTTAAGTTTTAATTTTAATATTGTTTTTATTTTTATTTAGTTTTTAGTCTTTTAGTTTGGCTTCTGTCTCGATTTTGTGGAGGTGGGCGTTATGACTGCGACACAGTATTATACTAATGCAGTTGTTATCGAACACAGAGTTTCTGTAAACTGAGTTTTTGTTTCAATAAATGTATATATTTATTATTTATTTTGAAGCACATTGCCAATCCATTGCTGAATTATTTTGAAGCACATTGCCAATTCATTGCTGAATCATTTTGAAGCACATTGCCAATTCATTGCTGAATCATTTTGAAGCACATTGCCAATCCATTGCTGAATCAGTTTGAAGCACATTGCCAACCCATTGCTGAATCATTTTGAAGCACACCGTCAATCCATTGCTTCATTTGTTAGACAAAGGTCATGGCCCATATCTGACCCGGTTGGTAAAAGTTTTCGTACAAAAACTACATTAATTTTAAATTATGGTCTTACACTCCCGTAAAAAATAGAAAAGATTTGATATATATAAATTTAGGTACTAAAACCGCAGTTTTTACTTTATTGTAGTTGAATTTCAAGCAAATAAATATCTTAACACTCGACTGCAAACTGTGCGGTCAGTAAGCAGCATCAATAAAACTAAAATAATAATAATGAATTTTATTTTCTTATTCTCTGATATCCTAGTTTTACAAGCTACCCTACGTTTTCTTTACGGGGTGGATATGGTTTTTATACTTTACCATATTGTAAAATTCCCTCAGTAATGCGACATATACCATTGCAAACTATACATTTTTCTCTGTACATCCAGCCCTTTGTCATAGAAATGACAAAGGGCTGGATGTACAGAGAAAAAGTATGAAAACCATACCCACGTCGTACAGAAGTACGACGTGGGTATGGTTTTCATACTTTTATGGGCCATTACCTTTGTCTGCTCAACAACGTATCATCATCATCATCTGCCTAGCCTTTTCCCAAATATGATGGGGTCGGCTTCCAGTCTAACCGGTTGCAGCTGGATACCAGTATTTTGCATGGAGCCTCTCTGACCTCCACAACCCAGTTACTGGGTAACACGATACCCCTTGGTAAGACTGCTCAGCAACGTAAAAACGCAATTAATGTTGTTGAACAGTAAAAATAAAAGCCATTCTTACTGCTAGTGTGTTACGCAATCCCCGCTGATATTTACTTTGATAAGTACGTTAAAACTCACGCCATTCATTGGCGTAAGTTAGAACTCGCAAGGTGACAAACTCATACTTGTGTGAATTTCCTCCCTTTGGATTTCCAGACTTGATTCTACCAAACGTTAAACATCTTGTACTTAAAAGATTTCCTCGTTTTCTGATTGAAAAGGCAGATTTCCAGCACGATACACTGTCGGCATTTAATTTAACTTCATAGAACTTTCCTACGCATTAGAGGTCGGAAGTTTCTTGTGAACATTTCAACCGAAGTATGTTTTAAAATTAATTAGGTACCACCCGCGGTACGAACGTGTGTAAACATGGGGATCGAATAAATTAGTTCTTAATTTATTTAAAGACGACTTTAAGAATGATTTCGTTGGCGATAATGTGTTTACTTTGTTTAATTATGTTTGTGACTGTAGAATATATTCCGTTTTCGTTATTTGTCTGATATTGCTTGGAATTTTGGTACAGCACACTACTTTACTTAAGTTGTACAAGTTGGCAGGGAAATCTATGCACAAACAGTCACCATGAATTTATTGTACGTTATTTTTTAAAAAAATGCCTGTCGATACATTTTGACCGCGGAGATATGGCACTTGTTTAAGAAACAGCTTGGGTTTTTTTTATAAACGACGAAAAATCTAAGCTAGAGGGTCTAGAATCATGTACTGAATCCATGGGACAGGTTGCACGTCGATGTCTCTGCTATCTTGTATACTTAACATGAAATAAAAAATGTACAGACGGTCTTGATGTAATTATAAGGGTTCCGTTTTGGCCATGTCGTTACCGTACCCTAATAAAAAGTTCATTTCTTAGAATAACTCACAGAGATATTTAATCTTTGCAGGACAACGCCAGTAATTTAATCGATAACTTAGTAAGAGAGTTATTACATTAAGTATGAACCGAAATAGAGTAGACCTGAAACGATATATTTTGTATTTATTTACTCAATAAAATGAAAGGCAAACAGGTGATTTTACGCCAAATATGCGTGGTGGTTTTGGCTATTCAGGTGACCAGCAGGCTTAGCACGACAACCGTAGACAAGCGTTTGGTCACCGGAAGAGTTGACAAAAATGACGTTTACGTATAGACAGTTGACAGTTTTTCATCGAGAAATTTAGACAAGCGATTTTTATTCTACAGTAGAGTAGAAATAGAAAGCGTCATGCTAAGCCTGCTGGTTGTCGTAGCTTTTTTAGAGACCATAGACATTTTAGGAGGCCCTATATGCGACATTGAAAGTTAAGTACTCATTATTACTAGTGGTCACCTATTATAATTATAATTAAAAATATAACATAAAATTCCAAATGTCAAACTGCATCTAGTGATGGATTATTTATTATTAAATAGTTAATATCCAATTTTATACGATTTCATTTGCATTTTTACGACAATGCTTGCTCATATAATATTCAAATTTATTATGCATTATTTATTATTGCTATAAGAACTATTATCGCTCATAACGACAATGTTTAAAGTTACCAGGGCCTTAATTCCTCCTAATATCATGAAAGGGAAAGTTTTTGCGTCACGTATTAATATAATAGATATTTTCTGAAAATAAGCACCGAGTTATAGAGGAGGATAGGAGTGTGTTTTTCTTCCAAAAGGTGTTATTATTTAATCTGACTCTTGTTATACAGGTACTCCCAGGATACACTGATGTATGTGATTAGCAGTGAAAAATAAATAAATAAATTATGCAGTCTATAATTTTCTTACGTCACAGATAATTGCATGAAAATCTGTTCCACTTATATTCAGGTATCTCGTAGTATTATGGAGAAGTACGAAAGCCTTTGAGAGTTCCTTGAGAAAATATAAGATTAATATCGTACTAACCAGCAGACGAGCACGACGAATAAGGTCACAACCACCAAGGCTCTGTCATTGCAATTTGAGTTCTCTGCTTCGGGAAATAAAGTTCCAGTTTCTAGTTCGTCTACGTATCTGGACCTTGAAAACAGGGATAGTATTCCCAGGATGAGGAGGTACGCAGGTATTACGAGAGCAATGCAGGCAAATGTGATGATAAATGCGAGGAACGTTGATTCCACTTTTATTGACTGAAACAAAAATGAAATTTTGTAAAAAAAGAGTTTATTATTAATAATAATAATAGTTTATCCTTATAAGGGGCACATTTATAAAGTATCTTAAAATAGGGCACATGTTTAATGCCTGAACTAGGTTGAACCTGTGCCTCAGGCTAGGAAGTGCATAAATACCTACTTAATGTAATAAATTAACAATGTGTATAAAGTAAAAACTAAGTTAAAATTAGGATGATAAAAGTAAATAAAAAAAGCATGTTAGTCGTTCTATTTGCAGACAGCAAGTAGATCTGCTGTCGGTGACTAAGCGATGGTTAGTAGGTACATATCCTTACTAATATAAACGCGAAAGTTTTTATGTATGGATGTGTGGATGTATGTATGAATGTTTGTTACTCTTTCACGCAAAAACGGCCGAACGGATTTGGATGAAATTTGGCATACATATAGATTATAACCTTGATTAACACATATAATAGGTACTTTTTATCCCGGTAGTACGTTCCTGGGGGATAATAGTTTAAAATATAGAAACAAATAAGATAATATGTTCACTTAAATAAGTAGATCTCTTATAAATTGGTATTCTGAACGAAGTACCAGGTTGTCATAACTTGGTAGGAGCTCACCTAACATAGTTGTGTCAGCTAGAAAACGCTTTATGCTTTCAAAGTACCAGGTTGGCATAAACCGGTAGGAGCACACTTAACATAATTGTGTCAGCTAGAAAACGCTTAATGCCTTCAAAGTACTAGGTTGTGATAACTCAGTAGGAGCACACTTAACATATTTATGTCAGCTAGAAAACGCTTTATGCCTTCGAAGTGCTCTCGTGGGATAATTTCCTACCTCCAAGCGGGGAAGCCGCTGGCAAAAGCTAGTTTAATTATGATTTTCTTACATCTAAAGTACTTATATACGCGCGTTACGCGCGTTTATAGATACTCAGTTTTATATTTTACCTATTGTACAAAAATGGGCCTAAGAAAGTAATTAGTCGATTCTCACGAATTTACTCCCCCAAATCGGGCGAATCGACGCTTTTAAATAATATAATTCCTTCGATAGGCAACTTGCACGAAGTTAACTAAATTTGGCACGTTTAGCGCAGTGTTTAAGCGATTGACTGCTGCGTTGTGTGTCGCGGGTTCGATTCCCGCACGGAACAAATATGTGTACATATGACCTACAAGTAGTTGTTCCGGGTCTAGCTGTTTGTGTAATGTGAGTTTAAATGTTTGTAAACGCACCCACAATACAGGAGAAATTCCTAGTGTGGGGCAACAGTAAAAAAAATATGCATAAATTCGTGTGAATTTTAAATTTTTAAGTAAAGTGCGAATGGACTAATTAGCCAAAACTGACTCTGCAAGAACTGCAGGTAGCACAAGTAGGTAGAGCTTTTTTTGTTCAGTAACAAACGGGCTTTGCCCTGGGCTTTGGGAATCCCCGGCTGATTCCCGGCCACCGCAGGCGCGAGCTTCCGTACGGCGAGTAATGGGTAGCTCGCTGTCCGGTAAGGACCAAGCCCTGGTCGACGGCGCGTTATCTTCCACGCGCGCCTCATACAGATGTCAGCATCAGCTGATGGGGCCCGCAAGGGCCGATGCCTGCCAGGGGTGCGGGTTTTTCGAAAGAGATACCGCGGCCCCTGGCACACAGGCAACTGAGGGAACACGGGTGGGTATTAGTCAGTAAAAGTCTGACACACCCTCCTGCTCCACCCGGAGCGAGAGAAGTTATTTGATGATTTCGCACCCAAAAAAAACCCCTCTTGGTAAATTAGAATCGAATGCGGAATTAACGGAAACGGTTTTTTTCTATAAATGCAAAAAATATAATGTTTGATTAATAATATCCGCAGGAGTGACCTCGTCCCGTCATCTTTTCTGATCAGTCAAAGTCGCTAAAGTTACGTTGAGTTCCGCAATGGTAATTATCATGACCGCATAAATCATAAACAACATTATAATAGTATCGATTTAATGTTAAGGTATCAGTATATTTTTTTTGTAAATTTCTTGCTCTAATAATATTTGTATAAATACCTACACCTATTAAAAAAAATAACACATATAAAACAAAATATTAGTTTCTGCCAAGCAAAAATTTTTGAATCTGTTTTTCTCCCAGTAGGTATCAAGTATGAAATTGATATTTGATACTGGCACAATAGTCGAAATCGGCCCAGTTTTTAACACTTTAAGAGGTGACACATCTTTTTGAAGCCGATGCAGCATTTTATATATTGACGTCGCTTGTCCTGTTATTATCGTTTTGGTGTTCCTTCGACGTCACATATTTGTGCCGCCACTTGTGTATGCCTTTCACAAATTAATGATCACGTATATTTGCCGTCATCTTGACGATAGATAGTAATGGATGACTCATGAAATGAGATATAATTGCCAAGCTGTTCATATAGTAATATATTTATGAATAAAGTCTTCAAACTAAACAATTGTGTACGAATTGATTATTTGGAATTTAAAATACTTACGTTTACTTCGTTTACTTCGCGCGTTCGTGCTAGGCCTAAGCAGGTACTGGTTTTTGCTCCATGCGTAGGAGTCATTTGAACATTGTGTTGATAATTATTTGGTGATCGATCTAAGTATCTACTTTACTCGATGTCTATGGCCACGGAAGGCCACAGTATAATTATGGACAGTTTGGAAAAGAAGCATTAAAAGTCTGGCACGCCCTCCTGCGCGGGAGAAGTTATTTGATGATTTCCCACCCTCAAAAAACAAAAGGCTTGATCACTCTTAGTGTTTGTAAAATTAAAAACTGTTGAATTGGAACGAGTTTTTTTAAAGCAGCTTGCGGTAGGAGTCGAATGGTAGCAATCGTCACTCAAAAATGAGTATAAACATGGTATGCCCCCTGCCCGGCATGCGACTTTCGACTTTGGTCAAAATGGAAGTTCAAGAAAATGGCTGCAAGCATTTTTAAATGATACATGAGAACGAGCTTCACACGTTTCTTAAATAGAATTTATTTCATAATAATTATGAATTGCAGTGATATTAATTCGTAATAAAAAAACAAGCTTAAATTATCCGGTCGTTTTATGTGTCGTCTGGTTGGTATGGTAAAGAGTTGCCGCTTGAGGATCGGTATTTCTGAATTATACTGTATTTATTGTATGCATTTTATCACGAAATACGCAATACTCTCCTGGCATTTTTGAAAAAGATCTCAGGCGGTTTATCGCGCAAGAGATAACGCTACTGAGAGCACCGTGACTATAGCTTAGGGATCTCGTAGATGCGCGCACCTGTGTGACTGTGCCGTTTTGAATGTTTGTTCGTAGTTTCTGTACTGCCCATATTTATACTGTGGTAATATTTATACAAACAAAGAGATTTGTTGATATAAAGTTATGACGTGACCTTTTAAAAATACCGGACTTTTGTACGTATATATAATTTAGCTCGTTTTCAAGGCTAAGATTGGATGAATGTCATCTACTTCACTATGTCAACTTTATAAAAAAAATAAGATATCAACTTACACCATCTGACGTGTGTCAGCAAATGATAATTTAAATTTATTTCTGTGACTTCGTAAAAGATATAATACGTCAAAAATAAATTGTGTTTTAAACTAGATGAGTTCGCTGTTTCTAACTGTTTACTCTGAGAAGAAAGACCGAAACAAACTAGGCAAAATAATAAGTACTTAATAATAAAAAACCTTGCTTGCTAGCTCGTATGTTTTGACATATCTCAGAAACTGCTAGACAGCAACGACAGAAACCTTTATCTTTGGATTTTTAAACTGGTTTTAACATTATTGAACAATTTATTTATTTAGTTATTGGGGATTTTCAACAAAGCAAACACAGACAATAGAATTCACTTTCAAACGTTTAAAGTTACTCATAATAATTTGACAACATAACACCTTTTATGAACCATGTTAATACTACTATATCCACTGGTTTCTACTACATTCTACTATGTCCTACTATATCCTACTGGTTCCCACTATATTCTACTATATCCTACTGGTTCCTACTATATTCTACTATATCCTACTGGTTCCTACCAAATTCTACTTGTCCTACTGGTTTCTACTACATTCTACTATGTCCTACTATATCCTACTGGTTCCTACTATATTCTACTAGTTCCTACTATATCCTACTGGTTCCTACTATATTCTACTGATTCCTACTATATTCTACTATGTCCTACTGGTTCCTACTATATTCTACTATGTCCTACTATGTCCTAATACATCCTACTATGTCCTAATATATCCTACTATACCCTACTTTCCTACTTATCCTACTAATCCTACTATATAATATTGTAAATGTGAAAGTTTAGATGTTTGTTACTCAATCACGCTAAAACGGCTAAACGGATTTGGATGAAATTTGGCACATTGCCTGGATTAACATATAGGGTACTTTTTATCCCGGTGTTAGGTACGGTCCCGTGGGATATTTTCCGACCTCCACGCGGGTGAAACCGCTAGCAAAAGCTCCATTTTTATGTGTACACAAATGTGACAGAAATGTATACATTGTTTTTTTTTTGTGTTAAAGGTACAGTACATTCTTTCGTATGCATTTAGTAAAAAACTGTTTTTTTTACATTATAAACAGTACTAAAATTTTGTTTATTTATCTTTACAGATATCAATAAATAAAGAAATAAACAGAGATATAATCTTCGTTAAAAGCTCGCGTAATTAGGAATGAGCGATGTGTCTTGTCCGAAAGAAAAATGTGCTCTTGTGCTAACGAGAGCAGGGAATCTCAGAGGAATCATCGTCTAATGGTACTGACATTATATCCGTAATTCGTTCAGAATGTTATATTTTCTTCATCATTTTCTTTTTTCGTAAAAAGAGTGTGCATTTTGTTGGTTGTTTTCTAAAATATTACTGTTATGGAAACATAGATGGATGCCTTGTATATAATTCTGATTTTATTTAATTATAATTTTGATTTTCTATTTTAATTTAAATTTCGATTTAAATTTTAAGTTTGTTTTTAATTGTAATTTTAATTTTTAACTTGATGTTAATTGAAAAGAATTCAATTTGGTTTTAATTTTGAATTGATTAAATTTTTATGTTATTTTAATTTTATATTTTGAATCGGACTGTATGGATTAAGTTATCTGAAATAATTGGTTTGTTTTATTTTATTTATTTAAAAGTGTTAAGGAGGCTGCGCACAGATAGCCCACGAAATTTGATTTTTCTTAAGTGTTTTACTATTTGCAAGTCAGTGTCAGGTTGCATGTTGTACGAAATATGATTTGCAACAGTGAAAAGTATGTATTTACAGAATTATAATCATTTAATCATCAATACAGCCCTCTAAGTTAATATAATCCCATATATATGTTACCGTAACATTATGAACATCGTGATTTTATGATCTATCTCGCGAGATTATAAACTGTCGATAAATTGTGAACTGCAAAAACCATTTACAATTTAACGCACTATTTTGCGATAGTTTATAATCTGTCCGTCAAATTGTGAACTGGTATCAAGACGGTTAGTACCTTCCGCTATTACTAAATAGTCAAGTAACTGCCACTAACTTAATGGCAGGAGGGGTGCACATCGGCGTCGGGTTGACGATGAAGAACCTGGGACTCGTCCTCGACCACCGCATGACATCCTCGCGAAGAAGGAGGCGGCGCACGTGATGGAGAGGCAGTATATGCGCCCTCACGGCCCTAGTCGCCGCAGGAGACGCCCCGGGCGTCGAGAATCCCAGGCTGATTCCCAGTCACCGTAGGCGCGGGCTTGCGGATGGCGAGTAATGGGTAGGTCGCTGTCCGGTAAGGACCAAGCCCGGGTCGACGGCGCGTTGTGTTCCAAGCGTACCTCAAAGAGATGTCAGCACCAACTCGTGGGGTCTGCAAGGGCCGATGCCTGCCGGGGGTGCGAGTTGTTCGAAAGAGATACCGTCGCTCCTGGCACACAGGCAACTGAACACGGGTGGGTTTTAGTCAGTAAAAGTCTGACACGCCTTCCTGCTCCACCAAGAGCAGGAAAAGTTAATTGATGATTACCCACCCTCAAAAAAAAAAAGAAAACTGCCATTAACGAGGAAGTAGCGCTCGCCGGCCGCTGCCGCGGCATCGGCACCGCTCGCTACGCTCGCTCGGCTCGCTCGTTTAGTCGCAGTTCTAACCTATTCGGTCAGTAAGCAGTATGGTGCAGTTTACAATTTATCGTTAGTTTATAATCTCGCGAGATAGATTATAAACTAACGGTGTTCACAGTCATGCGGTGACATATACCTATATATTTCATGAAATAGTAATTCAATGTGATTATGTCAACTTAGAGGCTGTATTTAATTATTATAATTTCGTACATTGTATACTTGTTAATGTCAGGAACATTACTGCGTCACGAATCATATTTTTGTCAATATATAGCTTGGCGCTGATCTGCATGCGAAAAACATAGGAAACATATTCGCGGGTTACCCTAGCGTTTCCCCCTTTAGTAAGTCTATCTTCTGTCCACGATCCAATTTAAAAAACATTACCTACTATCAGAAAAACTAAATAGGGACAATCGACTGCACGTCCGAGGAGGTGAACTTTCACCTTCAACTGGTCTGGTGTAGTACGGAGCTTCAATAGAATTTTATAGTTTATACCGGCGTTGTTGCCATCGATTTACGGCCTACTTCATGCAATAAAAAAAAAATAACGTTATTGGATCCATAGTTTATGCAGCACGCAAAACAAGATCGTCTTTCAGATAACATAGCAACGGAAACGTGAAAACAAAACTTTAAACAATTTCATTGGATTGTAAAGAAACTCCTCCATTTTCTTTCTTGAAGAAGGTATTTCATAAGACTTCCAATAGTGAGCACGCGTGTTATAAACTTGTCAAGAAAGAAATCTGAACTTGGTTCTAACTTAAAAGGTTTCTGTCAATGGCCGAACTGAGTGTGTAAATATAAAAAAAATCGATAGGGCAAAAGTGTACCTATTTTCACCTATGCAAAGATTGAAATAGAGACATAGAGAGGAGTTACTAAGACATGAAAAAATAAGACAGGGAGAAGACTTTAAGAGCTTTTCTTAAACAGTAAGGTAAGTTCAAGTATTTGGTTTGCATAATTTATTTAAAAAGAACTTAGGACACACTAACTTTACGCACTTTTCACCTTTTAGCATGCGTGGAATTTGGGCAAATGGCACCATTTGCTGTAAGTAATAGTGTTGATGCACCCGATAACTGACAACTGCCCAATAAATCAAAATGAAACAAAGTTTCCTGCGAGTACAAATATATTCAAAAAAACGATTTAACTCATCACATTTGTAGAAAATCTTAACAGTGAGATTTAGAAAACTTAACAACACCATCTATCGAGCTTTGAGGAAGCTCTCACTCAAACATCCCGCCCACCATGGACAGAATGTCCAAAACGAAATTAATCATAACAATAAAATAAACTTAAATAACTACCCACCATGAAGCAAATTCCAAAATAGATGGGAGGGCACAAAATTCAAAAAATAAATAAACATAAGTGGACTGTATAATAAGTATCTACAATTATAAAACTATAGTTTGAAATTACATCTTAAACCAAAACGTTAATTATAAATTAACCACTATTCTTAGTCAATTATAAACCAAAAAAAAAACATAACATTATCAAGTAGTGACAGGAAGCAATATTAACTTTGACACAGGTCTTTTTATGATGGAACCCTTACAACGCAATGAAACAACTCGTGTGATATTGTCCGAGCCAGTATGCTTTGAAATAATAAGACCGTAAAGCCACCTTGCAGCTATCAAAAGGTGTGTCAAGTGTGATTTGTGTGGAATGATTATAGGATGTTTCATATCTTCATGAATGTTCGCTCTATTTAACCTCCCGCCAACTCTCAAAATATCTTCCTGATCTAAGTAAGGATTGAGCGAGGTAAGTATTCCTCTTTTATTTATTGTTGCTTTTATTTTTTAAATATCTATTTCTTCCTTAAAGTGCTCCTTTTGACATATTTTAATACATATAAGTAAAGCTTGATTGATTTCAGAAAAGTTTAAATAAATTGTAGAAGACACATTCATTCTTGATTTTAAAAATCTTCTACAATATGCAATGACTCTAGTTAACTTCCTAAGAGATGAATATTTGACCATTATGTCATTTTCTTTCACTATAGCATTACAGACAACATCTAATATCTTTTCCTTTTTTTCTAGATTAGTTTTCTCAAATTCCCTTTTGCTATAATCTATAGTTTTATTTTTCAGCCAACTAGGTCCTTGCACCCACAATTCAAGCTCTGCACACTCGGAAGGGTTTACTCCTCGCGAAGCACAATCTGCAGGATTCTCCTTAGACTGGACGTGTGACCATTGATGACTGTCCATGACAGTGAGTATTTCAGAAACTCTGTTTCCGACAAATGTCTTCCATCGACTTGGGTGGCTACTCAACCAAGCGAGTACCACTGAAGAGTCAGTCCAAGCATGTACATTTTCTTTTGCAATTTCTAAGGTGTCCGAAACTTCACAAAGAAGTTTTGAGAGAAGCACAGCGCCACATAACTCTAAACGAGGTATAGAAACCTGTTTAACAGGGGCCACCTTAGTCTTGGATGCTATTAGACTGTTGTGAACATGGCCGTTGGAATCGACAGTTCGAATATAGACAACAGCCGCGTAGGCGTTGTTAGAAGCGTCGCAAAATCCTTGTAGTTCTCGAAGGACATTGTGTCGACTTGTGTGAATCCATCGAGGTAATCGAAAGTTACTGAGGTTGTGCAGGTTGTTCCTATAACAAAGCCAATCTTTCAAAAGATGATCTGGAAGTTCATCATCCCAGTCGATGCCTGCAAGCCAAAGACGTTGGATGAATATTTTAGCTGTAATTATTACTGGAGCAAGCCAACCAAGAGGATCGAACAATCGGGCAATGTCAGAAATTACTTTTCTTTTGGTCACTGGAGAATCAATAAGAGGAAGATGGACAGTGTATTTAAAATGGTCTGTGTTTCTATCCCAGGTTAAACCCAAAATTTTCATGACTGTATCCATTTTAAATTCCAAGTTTTCATTTGATGAACCATCTTTGATTTTATTAAACAACTCTTCACTGTTGCTGGACCATTTTTGCAGCTGAAAACCTCCACGACCTAACAACTCATTCATTTGCTGATAAATTTGCTGACCTTCATCAACAGACTCACAACCAGATAAGAAATCATCGACGTAAAAATCCTTTATAATACGATCTGACACTAAAGGAAAACAGCTTCCTTCATCATAAACAATCTGCTGCAAAGAACGTACTGCCAGGTAAGGAGCAGAGGATGTACCAAAAGTGACACGCAACAACCGCAAATGTTGCAACTCCGAATCAGGGTTGTCGCGCCACAAAATACGCTGAAAATCAATATCCTCTTGATTTACCTTTATTTGACGGTACATCTTCACAATGTCCGCTACTATACTTATGGGGTGGCGGCGCCACCGCATAATGATTTGACGTAAATCTAATTGTAATCTCGGGCCAACCATTAAATCATCATTCAACGAAACTCCATTGCATCCCGAACAAGAAGCATCAAAGACGACCCGAACCTTAGTAGTACTTCTATCATCGCGTACTACAGCGTGATGCGGCAAATAAACAGCATCCTTTCCTAAATCCTCCTGGGAAACAACTTCAGCATGTCCTAACTGAACGTACTCGTTGATAACAGCAGTATATTGCGTTTTAAAATCAGGATTGTTTGCCAGTCTTCTTTCCAGCATGTGAAACCGTTTACGAGCGATAGCCTCTGATCTACCAAACTGACTTCTAGGTTGATCAGACTTAAACGGCAATTTGACAATATATCGCCCTGTTTCATCTCTTTTTGTTGAGTTAGCGAAAAAGTCCTCACATTTCTGCTCTTCTTCGGTCAACATAGCCTTATGAGCAGACGGCTCTGACTCTAACTCCCAAAATTTCTTCAGTAGAGTGTTCACATCTGACTTTAATACAGCGTTATAACAAACTGGCCTAGAGACTGACGATGTGTGGATCTCACCAGACAGAATCCATCCTAATTTAGTCTTCTGAGCGACTGGAGTTCCAGGCGGACCCTTGACTAGACCATCCATTAAAACTTCCCCGACCACACGTGTACTCAACAGTAAATCAATTTTCCCAGGCATATAAAAGGAAGGATCTGCTAATTCCAAAGATGAAAATAAAGGCAACACCTGAACGATCTTCCTTTCAGGAAGACGTGATGTAAGCCTATTCAATACATAAGCATCGACGTATAAAACAAAAGTGGGATCTAGGCGTGATTGCAATTTGAATTGAACTTTCCACTTAGAGGGCATTGTATTTCCCTCATCATCGCCTAGTCGAAGTATGTCAGTGTAAGCAGGTGTTTTCTTCAATCCAAGCAACTGTACTGCAGCCTCTGTAATGAAAGAGACCTGAGAGCCCTGATCCATCAGGGCTCTTAAAACAAGAGCAGTCCCAGTTCTTGATTCAACGTTGACCAAGGCTGTGGCTAACAGACCCTGGTTATGAACATCTGCAAAACAACAAATTGGTTTGGTAATCTCGCGGTGATTGGAAGAAGTAGCTGCATTAGCAGCCGCAACATTCCTGTCTGCTGAACTATCAACATTTTCAGCAGATTTGGCAGTTGTTTTTGGGTGCAATAGTGAGTGGTGCTTCTTTTGACAAAGGTGACATCTGGTGGACTGACGACAAAAGTATACAGAATGGTTGGTTCCAAGACAGTTAAAACAAAGCTTACTGACCCGTGCAAACTCACGACGTTCGTGACAATCTTTCTTAGAAAATTCTTTGCAATGACATAATTTATGATCTCCAGAGCAAACAATACAATTTTGAGTATTGGTGATATGAAAAGATTTATTAGCATTACGAGCACAAGGTTTGGGATTTGTTTTGGGTTCTAAATATTCCAAAGCTCTAAACCTCGACTCCATAAAGATTTTTAGTTCATCAAGTTTAGGTAACTCATCATTACAACTTATCCTCAACTCCCACAATTTACGGGATTCAGGATCTAATTTGTCACATACTAAAAAAACAACAATTGCGTCCCACGTATCTACAACAATACCTAAAGTGCGCAATCCATGGAGACAATCTACAGTCGTATCTAACAGAGTTTTAATAGCATTTGGTGATTCTTTAATAATGGGTGATTGATAGACAAGCCGCTTTAGCATATTATTGGCTAGAAATCTTTTATTGTCATACCTTTTATTTAACAAAGACCAACACTCACGATAGTTAGATGCAGTTACTGGAATATGGCGTAGCAGTTGTTCTGCTTCGCCTGAAAGATGAGCTTTTAAATAATGTAGTTTTTGAACTTCATCCAGTGTTTCATTGTTAGCGATCAGTGAATTAAATAAATCGCGAAACGTAACCCACTCTGAATATTGCCCCGAGAACGATGGCAAGCAAATCTTTGGTAGCTGTACATTTGAGTTATTTTTGTTATTACTACATAAATTAACATTAGAAGGACTGGGTTTTATTAATAGCTCTTTTAACTCAGACTTATATGTCAAATATGCATCTTCTGTGTGATCGTATATGTCTGATGTAAAATAAACATATTTTTCGACGTCGTCGTCAGTAGCCTTTTCTACAATGCGCCTATGAGTTTCTACAAATTGTTGCCACTGTGACTCTAGTGACTCAAGTCGTGCTTCTAAATAACTTACTGTTAAACGATCTTTTGGTGATTTTTTAAAATTAATTCTAGCTTTTTCAATTATCGTTTTGTTATTCATCTGTAGTTTACGTAAGGATTCCATTGTGTTATAATCTATAAACCTTTTAATCATCCAAAACGAATTCAGTAATTTAAAGCAATCGGTGAAAATTAACACGAATATAATCCATTAAATTTTACAAGTTAATGATAAAACCGAAAAAAATTACAAGTGTTTGAAACATTATTTAAACTTAGAAAAAATCGGGCATAGGTTCCCCGTCACAACACTTTTTTTTCGTAATCTATTCTAAGTCTAAAACTAATGCTAAAATTCTACAAGTCCCAAACACTTCGAAATTAAATTTCACTTCACTGAGAAAATTACAAGTCTAGATTAAAAACTCTTTGATCGAAACTCACAGTTTTGCTTCAACCAAACCTCTTTAAGCACATCACTGATGACGTCGCTGCATAATGTGTCGTCACAGTCCTTGACGTTCCGCTCGATGATCTTGTCACATTTGTAGCTTGGTAGCTTCCCTGTCACTGTCTTCGAAGGGCGAAGTCTTCACGACACTGTTGGTGCTTCTCTTACGCCAACCTCGTCGTACTGCTGATCACCACTTCACTATCGGTGATGAACTTTGCACTTCAGGGTAATCGACCCTGTTTTCCGTGCCACACATTCAAAAATATAAACAATTAAATCCGGCTCGAAGGACCATAAATGTTGATGCACCCGATAACTGACAACTGCCCAATAAATCAAAATGAAACAAAGTTTCCTGCGAGTACAAATATATTCAAAAAAACGATTTAACTCATCACATTTGTAGAAAATCTTAACAGTGAGATTTAGAAAACTTAACAACACCATCTATCGAGCTTTGAGGAAGCTCTCACTCAAACAAATAGTAATAAAGAATAGAAAAGGATACCCTTAAGAAATAACTTAGAAACTTAGTAAAACTTACAATTAATCACATCAAGTCTTTTACTAAAATAAATTGGGAAAGCAAACATATCGAATCAGAGTGGCAATGGCGACGCATTATCGCCTTTCTTCGTAGGTACTTGTGAGATCGATAACCATGATCGGGTAACCGGATGCGATCCTTTTAAAATGTCAATGTCTTTCTGCGGACATTACTGACGTATGTTAGCGTGTTATGTCGGAATATTAGTAAGAGTTCGGCTTTAAAATGTTAGACTGTGCATTTCTCTTTTTTAACTGACTGGTAAAAAGAAAGAGGTTATCAATTCGACATGTTCTTTTTTAATGTATGTTCGGGCATAACTCTGTCAAATATAGACGGATTTGCAAAATTCTTTTTTTGTTTGAAAGAGGTTTATTCCGAAATACTCCCATTAAAATTATAGATCTGATGATGATTTGGAGACAGGCAACGGAACTCTTCAAAAAATTACAGCAAATCAACCGCGATTGCTGCTATCGCATAAATATGCATTGTCAATACAATGCATATTTATGCATATTTTTTTTACCAATTCAAAATTTCATCATCCTTGGGGTCAATACCCCAAGGATGATGAAATTTTGAATTGGTGTGGGGTAGGAGGTACTATAACAAAAAAGTGAAATTACTTTAATTTCGGAAGTCGGTAACTTTAGATAATTATGTATTTTAATTTTTTGTCGTCGCCTTCCGAAATTGAAGTTGTTTTTCACTTTGTAGTGTTTTTCCAGAAGTCGGTTGTTTCTTTTTTTTTGGAAAAAGTCTTTATTTTGTAGCCTTGGTTAGATAAGGTCTTCTATAACTAAATCCCTGCTACTTACTAGGTAAACTTTAGTTTAGTTATCAATATCGTAATTCTAGGGTGATACCAGTTGACTATACATATAATGAAAGTAGGTTTAAGGGTATTTCTTGAATTATTATTTCAATCACGTTAAACAATTCATTAATTATTTTCAGAATTTTTCCCTTGGTCTGTATATTTTTTAGATTAATTGTGATGTTACTATGTTTTATCGCCTTTTATCTCGATTTATTTGCCTGATTCACCAGTGAATTTACGACCAGAAATGTAATGAATAAATCAGTGAGTGCGTATGTCAACAGGTATTTCTTTTTTGCTTTACTGACTCTAAAGTAAGGTCTTCTCTCGTCACTATAGTTCTTGTAATTAATAGTTTTAAACTTAAGGACCGGTTATACCAAGTATTGGTTCTTTCCGCGCTGGCTATTTATTTACAATTGAATTATAAGTAGACTTCATTTTGGAGGACCTTCCGATTATGCATCAGTAGTTCTCTGGACGGCAATAGTGGTAACCGCCTTTTGGGTCACAATGTTTAAGTCAACAGTTTTGAATTCTTTCGTTTTATTTTTAGTTGTTTTAAATGGAAGTTCCGCTAAAGTTGCGCGTGAGTATTTATTTTATTTATAATTAGATTTGTAAATGAAAATTATAATACGTAATTATATTTAT
Source organism: Antitype chi (assembly GCA_947359405.1). Taxonomy (NCBI): domain Eukaryota; kingdom Metazoa; phylum Arthropoda; class Insecta; order Lepidoptera; family Noctuidae; genus Antitype; species Antitype chi. Next base: position 14,012,279 of record OX375818.1, on the reverse strand, counting down.
TTATAAAAACAAACATACATTTGTCATTGAATTGAATGATAATTCTTTTTTTTTAAGTAGGTTCAGGATTGGGACTGTGATATTTGATACATAGTAGATTATAGAAGTCACATCAGTCTCATTTTGTAATTTTGCTAGTGATTTTTTTGTGAATTAAAAACTCGGGATACTAAAAAAATGCACGAATGTAACCAAAACCTGACACAGGTTTTAAAATATTTTTTTTTCTTTATTGCTGAATGGACCTGCTCTTGATCTCGATCACGCCTGATGGAAAGCGATTGATGGTTGATGTACCTATTACTATTGTCGTGCAAAAGTGTTTTTTACTACCAACATACAGAAATTAAAATCACTCATCAATTATTTGTTACTTTCAGCTTCTTACATCAAAACCTGCCCAGGTCTAAAGTCTGATTGTTTGAAGGAAGTAATACAGGAAACCCTGCCTCTATTTGCAAAGGGAATCCCAGAACTAGGGATTGACTCTATTGATCCCTTAAGACAAGATAATGTTAACGTAGTCCTCCCTGGAGGATTCAAAGTGGAATTCCGTAATGGGACCACGACTGGACTTAGGAAGTGCACCATAGATTCTGTGTCGTAAGTAGAACTGCACCCTAATTGCGTAACGCACGATTAATCATAATCTGTTTCGTTTTTAAACAGAGTGCTAAACCATTGCTTCATATGTTCGAAAAATGTGTCTGCTCAGAAACGTAAATAACGCAATGAATATTGTTGAACTGTCAAAATGAAACAGATTATGATTAACCGTGTGTTACGCAATAAGGGTGCTAATTAATTAATTCATAGTTATCATTCAATCACAATCAATTGGCGCTTTTAAAACATGTCAAACGTTACAATTTTTTTAACTGTCGTCCTGAAAAACTATCAAAATTAGCAGAATATTTTGTCTTGTATGTCATTTTAATATAGACATGGATATAGAAAGTAATTCAATTACTTAAAACTGTAGATGATTTTATTGATTTATATTAACTTAAAACTGTTGGATTCTTGTAGTTAAAATCCTTTGTTATTATGAAAACTCGATGCAACGCACATGCATTCGAAATTTTAGACAGTAGAAGATTCCAGAAACACTACGACATTACGACTATCGTTGGTCTGGTGGTTGCAAGCGCTACTGTTGAGCATGAAGTCCTGGGATCAATTCCCAGGTCGGGCAAACTGTTATTAGGTTTTTCTATCTGAAATTCCTTAGTAGCAGCCCGAAATCTGGAGTGTCCGGTTGATGGCAACAGACTTTAAACATAACTGGCAAAAATACAGGTGTACTATAATAGAGACATCTCTGCCGTTGGGCACCCCTGGCAGTTCCCCGAAGGGTTGCCTTCGGGGAACTGCCAGGGGTGCGGGTTGTTCGAAAGAGATACCGTGGCTCCTGGCACACAGGCAACTGAAGGAACACGGGTGGATTTCAGTCAGTAAAAGTCTGACACGCCCTCCTGCTCCACCCAGAGTGGGAGAAGTTACTTGATGACTCTTCCCACCCTAAAAAAAAAACCCTTCGGGGAAACAAGGCATTATATCTATATAGAAAAGAAAAAAAAAACCATGGAATTAACAGCAAATACTAATGATGATGTTTTAATTAATTTCAGATACAAAAATAATAATGCCGATTTGAAAATGCATTGTGATCTCACTATCAAAGGAATGTATAAAGCGAACGGAAGAATATTGATTGTTGCCATAAACGGCGATGGAAATGCTAAAATTAAAATTAGTGAGTACAATATTTATTTGTAGAAAGAGATATAGTATAAAATTGCAGGCTTAGCGCGACGGCACCTATTTCTACTCTCCTGTTGAATATAAATCGCTTGTCTACATTTCTCGGTATAAAACTGTCAACTGTCTATCTGGAAACGTCATTTTTGTCTACTATTCGGACAACAAAACGCTTGTATACGGTTCTCGTGCTAAATCTGCTGGAGAAATATGACGTTTTCTACATTCATTATTATATTGATCTCACTGCTAGGACACAGGCGTCCTCTCTGTGAGAGAGAGAAGGTCTTAATCCACCACGAGGGCCCAGTGCGGGTAGGTGGATGTCACATTTCTACGAATTTCTTGGTTCATGGACATTTTATCACAATGTTTTCCTTTACCGTTTTAAGAGCAGTAGGTAGTGATGAAATTAAATACACAAACTAAAGTTTGGCCTGGATTCGGACTCAGAACGAGTTGTAACTCGTAAGTTCAGAGTTGATACCACTGGGCCACCACTGCTTCTACTGTTTCTACATGACTGTGTAAAAATCTCCAAAATAACTTTCAAAATGAACGTATCCGAGTTATGGGATTTTACAATGTTTGTAAATGTGTGAGCACCATGTATCTATCACAGAATTAATTTATCTGTTTTGCTTCAACTTGATTCTGTTGACCTATTTTGGTATAGTAATTTTATTCTGGGTGCATCGTTTTCACACATAATCATATAATGAATGTACTATGTTAAATATTGTACTTTAAACATTTTAAAAGAGTAACGGTGGAGTTTTTTGCCCATTCTTCTCCATACGAAACTACATTTTGGAAGGGGCGACTAGAATCAATTCTATTTTAATGTAAATGTTGACGTTCAAAAGTGCCTTTTAAGTGCCTATTTGAAATAAATGCTTTGACTTTGGGACAAATTAGTAGGTAATTGTGCTAAATTATGAGAATTATTCCTTTTTAATTTTCAACAATTTTTCTGCTGTATTCCAGAAAATACTGCATTACATGCCAAGATTACTTTCGAGGATAAGGTTCGTGATGGAGTGGTGTACCATGAAGTAAAAACAATTGACATCACCCAGAATTATGGAGACAGAGTCACATTTGGACTAACGAATTTGTTCCAAGGAAACCCAGAATTGAGTAAGTATGCAAAAATATTTGTATCAACAGAATTTTAGAAATCAGTTTTGCAAGTTTTTAAAATAAACATAAACTGGGCTCATGGCTAAATAATAATAGCAACATGAGTCGATCTTTAAGATTAAGCAACGCTTATCGAGGTCGGTCTCTAGACGGGTGCCCATCCTTTACAAACTGACCCTTCCATGTCTAAAGTACGTTAAGGCGTTTGGCTGTTATTTGTAGATCTTTGACAATTATTAAAACTAGTCTTACCTTACTAAAGGTATCACCCAGTAATTAGATTGTGGAAGTCAGATAGGCAGTCAGTTTGTGTAAAATATACTATACACCGTGAAATTTTAATAGTTGTTTTCCCGCAGCAGAACAACTTGCCATAAGGAGTACTATCGAAGCATAGAGTAAAATTTGAAAAATAAAGATGTTTTTGGTTTAAAATAATAAAAAAATATTCATCAAATCGAAAACATGAGAATCAATAGTAACACTAGAGGTAGCTTCTAGGTACTACTCGAATCACACGCGCGCCGACAAAGGTAACAGCGATGCATAAATGTTCAAAGCAAAATAAACTCTCGCACGTGGTGATTTTTCACAATGGTTAATCTGCCAGTTTTTGTTTCAAATATTTTATTTGTTTATAAAACGATTGTATTACCAAGACTAAACGATTTCGCTGCGGGAAAACAAACATTAAAATTTCTCGGTGTATACAGTTAAATCTGGCTATACTGGAAACCGATTCCACGCTAAATAGTTGTTAAAATGCTAGGCAGATGATAATAAATTTTGAAAAACATTTTTTCTCAATTAATTCAGTTTATAAATTACTAGATTTTGCCAGCGGCTTCGCCCGCGCGGAACTTTCATCCCCTATTTAACTCCCTTAGGGGTTACATTTCGAAAAATCCTTGTCCACATTATAAAGGGAACCTCTGTGCAAAATTTTAGCTTTATAGGTCCAAGGGTTTGGGCTGGGCGTTGATGAGTCATTCAGTCAGTCAGGACTTTTCTTTTTATTTATATACAGAGTGTAACAGAGACCCTATTGCTATCCTTAAGCACTAAAAATAACAGCTGGTATATAATCACTATACATAGTTTCAGTTCAAAATAAAAAACTGTAAGAATTGATACAAAATTTTCGGTTTCATAGTTTCTTAAATTCGAATCATAACATACGTATCACCGCATTACGTAGGTCAATAACTTTCCACGTTACTTGCCAATATCACGATAAAACTCTTCCGAATGATGTGTTTATTTCAATTTGAAAAAGTTCGGTTTCTAATAATAATGTACTAAAAATTCTCATAACTTCCGAACATGTAGAGATAGGATTGAAAACCCTTCCAATATCGTTTGATATCATCCAAAGAAGCCGTGCCCTTGGTATGTAGGTATACAAAGTGTAACCTGAAAGTAGTTTGTTCCTAATTGACTACTGAATCTATTTCAGTAACTTTTAATACAAGTTTTTTTTTTAATTATGTATTTTTCCATACCTACCACCGATTGAGCCAAAGAAAATTCAATCTTATGCTAGAAGAAATAAGACTCAATTTTAAATGCATAAAGTAATGCTTGGGTCGACATGTTTTCCTTAATAATATCAGTTAGCTTTAAAAAAAAATTTGTTTTGGTCATCGTATTATGCTTTAAACTCAATACTCTAATTGGGGTGTATGAGGTCTTGCGTTAATTATGTTACTCGTTGTATATCCTTTCCGTTGTATGGGTTGTTATTAATTTTATGCCTATCTTTGAAGTCTTACTTAGTCTTACTTACTTGTTTCGATAATTGCCCACGACTTAATAACCTCGCCAATATAAGTTTTATTTCTGTTTATTTTTTCTTAAAAGCTGCATAATTTGCGTTGAGTGGTATTTGATGTTTACGTCAGACGTAAGGTGAAGGTAAACTTGAACTTTTAAATACATTATTGAATCGCAAATTGCGGAAATAAAGGACAAAGTACCTTGCTTACATTATTGCTTTACTTATATTTAGGTACATACCATATAATGGAAAAGATTTTGTAATATACATGGTGGCAGGAACCTCGACGCACAACCTGTTACAATAATTCATCATATGATCCTGACAAAAAAATTCAATGCAGTGAGCATTGAAATTTTTCGCCAGTTACCTATTAAAATAGCTGTGCCGCTGTGTGTGCTGTGTGTGTGTGCTGTGCTGTGTGTTTTGACCGCGCAGGTAGGATTTTACTTTTGTAGAAAAACACCAGAGGGGCGATTCTCGTAATTTTCAGAACGTTCACAGTCTGATCTCAGTATCAATCCTTCAAAAATACCTCGAGTTTCCATACATTTTTGACAAGTTTTTTACATTTGATTGTCGCTGAGATGAAACTGCGATTAGATTGTGAAGGTATTAATTAAGAGAATTGGCCTTCAGATTTAAAAAAAAATACCGACGAATAATTTCAACGCAGGGGGCTCCAGAATCATATGTACTGAACCCTTGGCAACAGGTTATGAGTCGATGTCTGTATATTATCTTTCACTTTTTAAAAGTTCAGTAACATGTCTTGCTCTTGACATGCTCAGATTATAAAACAAAGGCAGATAGATCGCGCGGAACACCAAGAGTGAAGCCGAAAAAACCAAATACAAAAGCGTCGCATGGTATGTAACATACAATGCGACGCTTTAGTATATGTTTTTCTTTTTGTTTGGATTATAAAACAAAGGCAGATAGACCACGCGGAACGCCAAAGCGAGGTCAAAAAACCAAATACTAAAGCGTCGCATTGAATGTAACATACAATGCGACGCTTTAGTATTTGGTTTTTTGACCTCACTTTGGTGTTCCGCGCGATCTATCTGCCTTTGTTTTATAATCTGAGTTGGCATGGATATTATGTTGATGACAATGTGATATTTTGTCTAGCAGAATGGGGTTTTGGATCTGACAAGATCTGTCCTAATTAGAACTTTACTTCATTAGTGGAAATATGACGTTATTTGAAAGCCGATCGGATGTGGATTTTAATTGCTAAGAGATCTTCGCCTTTTTTTTGTTTTTGTTTAGCTCGAAAGATTTGGACATTGGGTGAAACGAGGCGAGATAAAAAGTTAATAATAATAAAATGCTTTTACGGGAGTTTGGCTGGAAAAGGCAACACAGAAGAAACAGTGAAAAGTTATGATTATGAGGGAGACCTTTGTCCAGCAATGGGATTATATAGGTCGATAAAAAATATTTTTCTCTAGATCGCGACTTTGTCCGCGTGTAATTTCTTGTTCTTCCGAACAACCCCACCGCCTGCCCACGCTATTGGTTATTTCGTTTTCACTTGGAATTCTATCTCTTGTTTGATTCCTCACAGTCCTAGCGTAATATTGTAATAGTCTATAAACTTTCTCAAGAACTAGGCTATCTAATGCAAAAATATTTTTTCAAATCCAACTGTTAGTTCCAGAGTTTAGCGCGTTCAAACAAACAAACTCTACGGCTTTAATTATTAATAGATAGAATCAGGTCATTAATGGTTTTATATTTTCAGGTGAAGCTGTTTTGCAGTTTTTAAACCAGAATTGGAAACAAGTTGCAGAGGAATTTGGACAACCTCTTGTTGATAAACTAGTTGATATTGTTTATCAAATTGTGAAGCGGTTCTTCGAAGCGGTACCTAAAGAGGAACTGTTTGTTGAGTGATTATTCGTGAAAATAAATATTAAGTTAAATTATGTTAAGATAAGTGCAAAAACTGTTAAGTATTAAAAAAAAATCATGATTAAAAATCTAAATAACAATGTGAAATTACTTTTATTTAAAATCAGAGTACCCACTTAAATTTCTGTATTATAATACTAAAATGTTCACACATACCTGTAGAAAGGAATACGGAAATGTGAATTCTCCCCACACTATATCTTTGATAAGACCTGAAAAAACGCACACATAATAGCTTGAAAAATGGTTTGAATAGCATAGGCAAACACAGATACGCGATACCCACAAGGAAAACCCTTTGACCCAAACACAAACGCCCATTTTTCAATTACAAAAGTACTCAAACAAAATTATAAAGAATCCAGTCCAATACTTGTAGATACATTATTATTAGCGGGTGAGGTAACGAGATCACCGGGGCGACCTCGTTGTACGAGACCGTAGTGAAGCCTTTTGATATTGTACGGACAGGCACGAGGTCACACTGGTGGATTACAGTTCTATATATTGTACAGGGATATATATTGGGACTGTTTGTTGAAAATGTTACGAAATTTTAGCTGTATTTAATTAAGTTAATGGATGATTCTTGTAAGGCGAAAGGGGACATTTTTGACGTGAATCAAGATAAAATGTTTGATAAAAGGTTAGCAAGACATAATTATGTGTATTAAAATGGTAATATTCCTCTGAAACTTGAAGCTGTAATATCGAAGTCTATCTCTTTAAATCTAATCCGGGGTATATCTTCGTAATATTGTTTACAAATCCTATTATATTAAAAGCAACCACGGTACTACAAGTTTTAATAAAGCCATTGCTTACCCACTGGAAAATCAAACGGGTATATCAGATAAAAAAACTCTGACATAAACCCGAAAGGGTGAAATCCTTGTTCCAATTTCAGCGCGGGTATTAAATATGTTTCTTTTTGTGGCAAATTACCAAATCTTATTTTACTTCTGTCCTTTTCCTCAAACCAATCCTCTGTATAACTCGCTAAAATATCATCTGCTGATTGTGTGGGGTTAACAAAATCTTTGGATTCCTTGAAAACTTCTCTTGTTATTGGTATCACTTGAACCGTTATTTTCATAGTTGGTTCCGTTGGTTTAACAGTAGGTTCCGTTGTTTGTACAGTAGTAGCTTCTGTAGTTGTTACCTTTTTAACTGGTGTTAGATCAGGCTTTTGCTGACGTCGTTCCTCTGTTTTAGCATAGAGTAGATTATTGTACTTCTCCAACCAAGCTTTTCCTGCAGTAGAATTTAAATTAAGGTTACCAGCATCTCTTTTCCTCCATAAACTACCAATTTCTTTGCCCCCTTGGTATCTGTAATCATGATTATCATTTTGCATATCTTGTGGTTGCACCATGTTCTGTGGGCTGTCTTTAAAATTTGTTTCTAAACAGTTGTCCCATACTAGAGGCTCGGCTTTAAAAGAATCTAGATTTTCTTCAGTGGTTTGTAAATATTTTTCATTATTTTCTGCGCCTCTTCCATCTCCAAGTGATTTGACATTTCCTTCGCGCGCATTTTTATTATTATTGGTTTTCTTGTTTTTTATCGAGTGAATTGTGGAGATTGCTTGGAAATTCTGTTCTGATACATCGAAGGAGGCCGCAGCCGTGCCGCCAACGTCATTTAGATTGTTTCCGGCGGAGGCCGCGAGCGTCGTTTCCGAAGTCGTTTGAATTTGTTGGATTTGCGTCGGAAAAATGGTTGTAACTTCTAGTCCCTCTGATAAACTGTTTATGACGCTTCCTGAGTTCAACGTGGTTAGGCTTGTTTGTGGATTGACTCGATTTGCCAGCACGATAAGAATTAAAGAAATCGTTGCCATAGCGAAGGCATATTTTTATTGGACTTTTATTTAATTTATTTACCCGCGACTGTGTATCGTAAGTGTCGACGGTTGACTGAGTTGTGGGTGGGACATTAGACAGGGGATTTGTAGCACTTAGTAGTCTGCCCAGCGACGTTGCACAATCGTATCACGACGGCAACGTTTCTACCTTTAGTGGATTATACGAACAGTAGGTTTACCGTCATAACTCGCTTATTATTTGTTGTTGTTATTAAACGTGGTTCGTTTATTTAAAATACTGATTTAGGAATTATAATCTCTTTGATTTAAATAATTGATAAGCAAATAAAAAATACACTACGCCAGGGTTATAAATAAAACTAGAATATACTTAAATTGCCGAAATCCATTTCAAAAATTTTCACAGCATCACTTTTTGAGAATAGGTATATAGAATTTTATGGGTTTTTTATTTTATTTTCATTCAAAGGCAGACCAATGTTCAGCATATATTATTTTGTCTCTATACAAGCCGCTGATATGGTCACCTAGGATTACCTAAATAATGCATTAAAATTCCGTAGGGATTAAAAAGCTAAAAACGACGTTGGATTAAGGTAAAACTACTAGAAGTGGATAATCTAAGATTAGGATAAATTTTATCGTGTTACTTATTGTTTGTTTTTTAAACGGCACTTTTTGGATGGTATTTGTTTGGTATAGTGAATGAAACGCATGACAAACTCGAAAGTTTTGCAACGGTTTCAAATCTGAGCCAAAATAATTAACTGCAAAGTTAAAACTGAGCAGTTTTATTTGATTTATTTATGACTAACATTTTCTGAAGGTTTGGTGCATATGTGGCACTGTGCCAGCTTTAGGCACTGAACCCATCGCTGAAGGGGAAACGGCTAGCTATATACAAGAAACGTAGAAGATATTTTTACGTACTGTGTAAGTAAAACAGAACAGTTTATTGCAGCGGGAAGATCTATAATAATTATAATACAGGGTGATTGGAAGATGGGTGCAAAGCTTTAAGGTGAAGATAGTATAGACAATTTAGAACCATTTAAGCCATGGTTGTCTTAGACGAAGTCTTACCAAATTTTTTTTTTTTTAATTTTTAAAAGATCTATTGTACAATTTTTTTATTTTTTCTGAGCTTTAAATGTCTGTAAAAAAAATGTCTAATGACACAGAAGCCTAAAACATGTTTTGCTTGATTGCTTACACATTACTTTAATTAAATAAATAAAAAATGAATTCATTTATCATTCAATTTGGCCATAATTATGCAGTTTACATTAAATTTTGAGAATTTCCGAAAAAAAACTTTAAAATTTGGTTAAAAATAGTTGGTAAGACTTCGTCTAAGACAACCATGGCTTAAATGGTTCTAAATTGTCTGTACTATCTTCGCCTTAAAGCTTTGCACCCATCTTCCAATCACCCTGTATATTTATTCAGATAACCATATGATTGATTAATTACATTTAAATTTACATTTATATTGTTAGTATGAACTTAAAAACTATGTTAGTACCTAATAACTAAGAAAAACTAAGTTCTCTGTGTGAGGGTCCACACCATTGGGCTGTCTATCTTATTGCCTATTACTTTCAGGATGCTGTTACTGCTCCCACGCAATCTGCTTAGCAGTGAGGCTGTCTTTTTGCACCAGGTGGCATCAAAGCCGTCTGTGCGCGACTCAGTGCACATTGTTGAACCACTGCAGAAGCGCGGCAGACGTAGCGGCGCCCTGTAGGCATTGTTAAACTGGATGCGCAGAAAATTGTAAGCCCTGTGGGTATATCTGAACCACAGGCTCGCTGAGTACAGAAATGTGCAACACGCTTTGAATAAAGTTACTTTCAACTACATACACAGAATAGCAAGTAATCGCTCGTCGCCGTCGCGCAATCATGCATCAATGTTCCCACTACTGGGACACAAACCTCCTCTCTGGGAGAGGAAGTGGGCCGTTATCAACCACGCGGGCCCAGTGCGGGTTGGTAGATGTCACATGTCTTCGATTTTTTGGTTCTAGAACATGCCGGTTTCCTCACGATGTTATCCTTCACCGTTTTGAAAGCAGTGGCGATGGAAAAGTCTGGGTTCAAACCTACAACTCATAAGTCTCGTTACCACTGGGCCATTACTGCTCTTCTCCTGCATCGCGCACGCACTTCTTCTTAATCGCCGACGGTGGGATAGGTGCTTTACTAGATATCTCTGCCACAAATCATAGTATTTTAACCATAGCACATACAACCCGGGTGTAAATTTGACACGTCGCAGTTTCAAATGGAACCGCTCAAGCCTTAGCTTGCCAAGAATCAAACTACTACCGAACTATTCGTAAAACTTTAAGTGCCATATGCTGGAACAGTATTCCTCCGCCGATAACGAATAATAATAATAATAATATTTATTTATTTACTCAAAACAAGGTATTGTAGTACACGTTAAAAAAAATACAGTTATACAAAAATAAGTACTATATCTACAAACGTGTGGGTGAGCACTGCTCTCCTAGCTAGGTTATGAAAACCTGTGTTAAGGAGAAGCAGTCCGGTCCCCTAAGGTATAATGACGTAAAGGTTACATAGTGCTTCTGATGCTTCTACTATACTGTTACGTTTTTATTAAAAGTGAAAGTAATAATTTTAAGGTAAATAAATGTGTGTGTGTGTGTGTGTGTATGCGCGTGTGTATGTGTGTGTGTGTGTGTGTTCGTGTGTATTTGGGTGTGAGGGTGTGTGTGTATCGTATTGGCTAGTCCATGTTGTTTATGTTTGTGTTAAGATTTTTTCTGTTTCGTCATATGACTTATTTTGGAGGTGCGATTGCACAATCTTTTTGCATTTGTGATACGGTAGTCCGTATATTTGACACTCTTCGTTTATTTTATTATATAGGAACGGACCAAGAAAATAAAAAAATCTCTTTGCCAAAGTTGAGCGTACACGCGGCGGGGTGCATATCCTATCTTTTCGACGTTTACTTCGTTTTTTATTTTCTATAATTCGGTATGGAGTTTTGCGGTGTTGGAGAATGACTGTCTGTAATATGAAGTGTTGCCGAACATTTAGAACTCTGCAATGATTGTATAGTTGGTCGGTTGGAAAAAGAATAGGACGAAAAGTGGCCACTTTTAAAATGGCCCTGTGTGCTACTTCTAGCGGCTTGAGAGTGGTTTTTGCTGCACCGCCCCAACAGGAAATACAATAAGTTACAATGGATTGACAAAGTGCGAAATAGACATTCCGTATTATAATGGGATTGGCGATATACCGTAGAGTTTTGAAGATGTATATCAGTTTACGAACTCGTCCAGTTAGCAGACCGATATGAGATTTAAAATTGAGATTTCTGTCTAAGACGATTCCCAGATATCTGATGCTTTCAACAGAGGTTAAGAGAGGACATTGACAATTTGAGTTTTGTATTTGTGAATTACAAGTATGAGCTTTGATTAAAATTGGAGTCTGTGGTTGAGATACCGAGCTGTTAGAATATGTCAGAAATTTGGTTTTGGAGGTATTTAGGGTGAGAGTGTGGGCATTAAGCCAATTTAACGCAACGTCAAAGCCAAGCTGCGCTAGATGTTCGAGTTGTGACCAGGAATCCGCTGTGAAGGTTATTGCGGTGTCATCTGCAAATGATATTACCCTTGCATTATCAATATTGAGATCACACAGGTCATTAATAAAGATTAAAAAAAGTGTTGGTCCCAAAATGCTTCCTTGTGGTACCCCATAGTGAATGGAAAGTTCCTCGCTATCATGGCCATCGATCCTGACTTTTTGCGAACGATTTGAGAGGTAACTTTGGAAAAGATCCAGCTGTATCCCCCTGACGCCCATTTTCTCAAGTTTGATTAAGAGTGTGGAAACGGGAACAGTGTCGAACGCTTTCGCGAGATCAAGGAATATTGTAAGGACTTTTTTGTTTTTATTTATATGATCTATGACAAAACTGGTTAGGTCATGAACTGCATCGCAGGTTGACTTATTTTTGCGAAACCCATATTGTTGCTGAGAGATTATCTTACAATGCTCCAGGTAACCAACCAATCTTTTGTTTATCAAGCGTTCAAGAACCTTGGATAAAGCACTAAGAACTGCTATAGGACGATAGTTATTCGGCAGTGCTCCGTCACCCCCCTTGAAGATTGGATAAATTATTGCCTTTTTAAAAGAAGTCGGAAAAACAGCTGTTTCAAAACAAATATTGAATATATGGCATAAAATAGGCGCCAGAGTGGTGGAAAATTTCTTTAGTATTGTAGGTGAGATACCATCCCAACCAGTAGCAGCGTTTGGTCGCAGGGAATTTATAGTGGATATAATTTCTTCTGGGTCAGTTCTCTCCAAAACAAAGGATGAGGTTGGTAAAGAACTGTTTTGTAGGATAGGTGGTTGTAGTAGGGGCCTTGTTTTATTAACGTCATCTGCAAGTTTCTTGCCTATATTGACAAAAAAAGAATTCACATTGTTACATGACTGTGTGGGTGTGGGTGATGAGGATAGCAATTGCGTAGACGAGTGTGTAGTTTTTGTGGTGTTTGTTACTCGCTTTATAGTATCCCAGAGTGATTTCGGGTTATTGCTTGCTTTACTGAGTTCTTCCGCATCGAAGAGCCTCTTCGCCTTAAAATGTGAATGTTAGCTTAATATACCAGCTACACGTGTCGTTCTTCAAGGCTAAGCAACGTTTGCCAAGGTAGGTCCGTGGATTGGTGACCCATCCATAATAACATACCGAGACCCTTCCGTGTCTCGAGAAGTACGTTAAGCAGTTGGCCCCAGCTGTCATTCATAGCTCTTGAACGGTCATTACGGGTGATCAGAAGCCGGAAGGTCTGACAACCAGTCTTGCTAAGGGGTTTGAACGAAATAAAGTAGCATTATGACTATGATACACTATAATTCTAATAACTAACATACAAAGTATTAAGTGCGTCTCAAGATTGCACTAAATGGGAGTCTAGCTCAGCAATTGCATGTGTCAGGCAAAGGATGATGAGAAGAAACGTCCCCACCATCCAACAGATTTGAAATAAGTGTCATTTGAAGCGTCTAGTAGGATAGATAATATATTTTTTTACTATGGCGACATGCTTCAAATACGTGGGGTTTAGATTTTATAATATATTGTTTTAAATATTTTTTTTATTTTTTACTAACACATTTACTTAGTGTGCAATAAAAAGGATTAGAATATGGCAGTCTTAATAATGTTTTCATATAAGGTAACGGTTTTAAAACAACCGATTGTATTTTTCCTTTTTTTTATCAAGCATTTATTGCCGAAGAACTAAACACAAGTATAATCTAATAATATTAAAAAACGTAAATCTAACACATCGGGTTGTCCGGTTTAGTGATCAGCGTTTTCTGTATAAGCCTCTTCCAGCTGTTTCCACTCATTCTTGTCTCTAGCTTTTCTGGACCAGGCAGCGCCTCCAATTTTCCTTATGTCGTCATCTATCTATCTATATACTATCTAAATATGCTTTTTTGTTTGTGGAAAAAATGATTTTTGTTTAAAAATTAATACATTTTTGCGGAAAAGTATTTTTTTAATTATAAATAAACCCAATAGTTTTTGCAACTAATACAGGTACTCTAGGCTTTTTTGGGTCCGAATGAACAAATTGACACGTATCTCATAACTGTTGTAGGGTGGGGACGGGGTTCATACAAAATCCCCCATGGTCCGTGAAATTTTGATAAAATAATTATAATAAAATAAAATAAATAAATACGTGACGCTGAAATTTTTCTGGATCCTTGCAGTGAAATAGGGACGTCGCGTCGAGCAGACGAGATATATACCTACCAACAGACAGGAAAGTTGAGTATCTAATAAGCTTAGAACATTATTTTAGTGATAAGTATAAAGTACCTGTTGAAAATAAATATAATACAAGAAGTGTAAGAGAAAAAAGACTAGTGGCACCGAAAATAACAAATTACTATGGGGAAAGAACTTCCAGATATTTAGTACCAAAAGTATATAATAAAATAAATATGTTAAGACAAAACACTAAACTAAAAAAAAACAACGTGAATTTTATTGATGTTGTTCAGAGGTGTTGTGTGCGGAGTTAAATTAATATGAAATAACGAACATACAAAGTATGAAGTGCGTCTTAGGTTGCAGAACATAAAAAGTATGAAGTGCGTCTTAGGATGGGAAATTTTTTACGATACATAGGTACACATCATCCAACAAGACCGTTTCTATGCCTTATGATTTAAAATTTGTCATAGACATTCTGTCACTTTATTTCATAAAAATTTCAGTTTTTTTGTAATTGGTACCTCGAATTTTTTAAGCATCATTGTAATTTGTTAACATTTTTTTTTGTGTGTCGTGCCATTTAATTTTCTTGCCCTAAATAAATGAAGTCAAGTAGATGAAAATGTAGATATACAAGTGTATATCTACATTTACGACGTAGTAGTACCTACTGGAAATGTAGTTGCAAACTTGAAATTGTGTCATTACCACGCGATTTCAGTGCTAAACCCACCCTTTTATTTGGCCCACAGAATATAATGAAACGCTCACGCTTACAATCGGGCTCAAGTACAATCTGCATAATACAGTAGCGTACGAAATACCTTGCAAGTTTCCATATAGGAATCCCGCGGAAACGTTCAGTTCAGTAGAGATGGCTCTTGTGTAAAAAGTCTCATATAAAATGCATGCACAGCACCTAACCTACATCGTTATTAATAGTCAGAAGACTGGAGAGTGTGGCCTTATTAACGTGAGGACACGTTAATTTGAAAACTGACGGAGGTACTTATTACCCCCTAAACGTTTGAAGAATCTTGGTGAATTTTTCGAGGATATTTGAAGTAGTTTTTGGCTATGCAGGTATGGATTGTAGCTTTATACTGAATAATTTTAACGTATTCTTTTACTTCTGGTCCGTTGATTGTTATTATATAGGTTAATATTTTTTAACTGTTATTTAAACATTATTTCTATGATTCGTTGAAAAATAACGGACAGTCATTTTATTTTTGGCGGTTGATAACCTAATTAGTTTAACAGTAAAACAAATAGAACCAAACATTATTACAAAAAAAAAACAACCGACTTCCAAAAATATATTAAAAAGTGAATAACAATGTCCCTTGTCACATCAACACTTAATAGGTAGATATGTGTTTTAATTGAAAGCTAAATCAACTGATGCTAATTCCCCCAAGACACAAACACCGCCTTTTGGGAACCACTGTTTTGTTACCGATATCAATAATAGGTAATATTATGCATGATTAGGAAAATGCTTGTAATGGTAATATTTTATTCCTATTCCTACAAACATCATATTATCTTCTTTGACCCAATTCTTATGTGATCTGCGTTTCTTTTTTACTTCCTCCATCCAAAATATTTCCAGCAACCTATTCCGCTCAGGGATCAAAACGCAAATGTCATGTAAAAACAAATTTCCGAGTACTTACCGATCGGATTTCCTTTGCATCCATACATAAGGTATTTGAATACGGGAGTCTGTCTTGAATTATTCATTCGACTTGTATGCGGGCTCAACGGATAGTATTTGAAATGCAATCGCACGTTATGTGAGACTTTTGCAAGTGTTTGACACTTTCTGAGACAGATTTACCTATGGTATGTGTACAAAACTGGAGGAACTTCTTGGGAATTTTGGGAATTACAAAACTCAGCATGTAGCAAGCAGAGAAATACTTGTACGTATATTATTAACCTCTCATTGACATTGAACAAGCACACAAGGATAGTAAGTTAAACGCCTGACAAAATACTTATAGTTAACGTCTTACTATCTACAAATTGCTCCGTGTTAACTAGAGCCAACAGTAGTGGAGCTGATGCTATAACAGTATGGATTTTATAGCATTAGTAGAAGAGCAAAAACCGCGAAAAAGCCTGACAACTGAGTGCAAATTCAAAGCATTTATTTCAAATAGGCACATAAAGAGGCAATTTTGAACGTAAACATTTACATTAAAATAGAATTCCCATTTCAAAAGGTAGATTTGTATAGGTAGAGAAGAATGGGCAAGAAACTCCAACGTTACTCTTTTAAAATGCTTGACGGTATTTTCGGTATTAATTATACAGGGTGATTGGAAGATGGGTGCAAACCTTTAAGGTGAAGATAGTATAGACAATTTAGAACCATTTAAGCCATGGTTGTCTTAGACGAAGTCTTACCAATTTTTTTTTTTTTAATAAGGTTTAAAAGACGTATTGTGAGAGAGGGCGCCACGGTGCTACTGTTTACATCGTATCCGTAATATTTTCGTAATTTAAAAAGTACAAGTGCATAAAATCCTTCTAAAACGAAGAAAAGTTATAAAGAACCATTACACCTTCAACATATACTGTGGACAGTGTTAAAAACGAGTGCAAAAAACAATAAATCAGTGTAATAGCTCCAAGCTAAATAAACTGTTGTTGTGTCGATATAAGTGACTTTTTCGAAACACAAGGCAATTTTGAGTGATTAGACTTGTGTACGCTACGTGTATTGTCGTTAAAACAAATAGTGAAGACTTTATAAGAAAATTATAAACATCATAACCTATTAATTCACATGAATCAGCAAGTTTAGCCTAAATACGTTAACAACGCCATCTGTTGCAATCCGGAAGAACTACGACGACAAGTTACGATTAGGCTAATGACAAATCGATTCATAGACCGAGCCGACCCGGTAACTTGCTAATAGTACGGAAGTGTGGCACAAGAGTGCGCTACTGAAACAAAAACAAACAGTAATAGTATTTTAACATGGAGGAAGTTCTAAAAGCACTGCAAAATATCCAAAAAGAACTAGACGAACAAAAAACAACTATCCAGAAAAGCGGAGAAAACGTAACAGAGCAAGTAACGCAAAATATAAATAATATATTAGACGAGAAATTCAAGACCTTGGAAGAAAAGTATGAAAACCTCAAAGATAAAGTGGATAATCAGGAAAAAAGACTATATTTCCTCGAAAAACAGGCGAGACAAAGAAATATAGTCCTATTCGGTCTCCCGGAAACTGAATCATCATACTCCAACTTAGAAAATATTATTAAAAGTTTCATAAATGAACACTTTTCTACAAAGATAGACCAAAGGGACATACAGGAAGCTAAACGAATTGGAAAAAAAGGGGAAAGGCCAAGACCGATAATCATCACTGTTTCAACACTTGGTATAAAAATAGCCATATTTAAACAGAAGAAAGTACTTGAGGATACCCCCTATTACATAAAAGAAGACTACCCTGAGTATGTCCTAAATAAAAGGAAGGAGCTACAAGAGCAAGTGCGAATTGAAAAAGAGAAAGGAAATTCAGTTAGAATCAAATATGATAAAATAGTAATTACGAATAAAAACTCAAATACATCAAATAGTTATAATAAAAGAATGCTTTCTAACTCCCCTGAAAGTATTACCACATGCACAAACCCTAGCGATGAACACAAAACGCAGGCCAAAAAGAAAAATAAAACAGGGACTTCCATACAAAGATCATCCAGTCTATCGGAGGGGCCAATAAGACCGGGCATATTGAACTTCTTTCATAAGCACCCGACTAACACATCGGTAAATCAGGAAAACAAAACTAATAACATATAACAACTAAAGACCCCCTCTCACGCGAAAAACTATATTGAAAACAGGCCAAAAACGAAAAATCTTCCAAGCCGGCTAGTCACCGTGGAAGAATATGACCACAACCCTCCAAAGATATCACAAAAAGATCAAAACAAGCACGAAGAAAAATCAAAAAGAAATAAAAAAGAACTCTACATAATAACCTACAATGTCAGAACTCTCCAATCACACGAACGAATAATAGAAATGGAAAAAGCACTAACAAATATAAAATATGATATAATAGGTATATCAGAAGTTCGGCGCCTCGGAAATAACATAAAAGAGTATGATGAATTTATTCTCTGCAGTACAGGACAAACGCAGGGTAAATACGGAGTCGGTTTCATAATTAAAAAACATCTGAAACAATACGTAGAAAGTTACATCGGAGTCTCGGAACGTGTAGCCCTACTAAATCTGAACATACCAGGAAAGAAATTCACCGTCATACAAGTATACGCTCCTACGGAAGCAGCAGATGAAGAACAAGTAAATATTTTCTATGACTCCGTCTACGAGGCAATGGGTAAAGCATATGAAGATTTTATTCTGATGGGCGATTTTAATGCCAAAATTGGTAGACCACAACAAGATGAATACTTAGTAATGAAACAGTATGGGTATGGAACAAGAAACGCACGAGGTCAAAAACTTATAGACTTTGCGATGGAAAACAAGCTAGATATCATCAACACCTTTTATAAGAAAAAAGATAAAAGAAAATGGACATGGCAGTCTCCGAATGGTCATCAAAACGAAATAGATTTCATACTGTCAAATCATCCTCACTCATTTCAAAACATCGAAACACTAAGTATAAACTTTACATCAGACCACCGACCACTTAGAGCTAAAATATCACTTACTAAGCATGTGAAAACACGAACCAGGTTTGTAAATAAACAAAACAGTACACTCAAAAACGAAGAAGAAATACAAATTTATAAGGAAAACTTACAAAATAAATTAATATCTATATCCCACACCGAAACTAATGTGACAGTACAGGACTACTACGATAAAATAATAAAAAATATAACAGACAGTTTAAAAGTAGCACGAACGTCACATTCAACAAAAGTGCGCAGCGCTCTCACAGAAAATACAGAAAGACTCTTAAAACGCAGACAAGAGCTACAAAGAACTAAAAATAAAACGCGAACAATGAAAAATGAACTCAAAGCTCTTTATAAGTTGTTAAGCAAATATATAAAAAAAGATTACAAAAACCATAGAATTAATATCCTCCAAAAACACTTAGAAAAAAGTGGAAGTTTAAAAAAGGGGTATAAAGAGCTGCGGACAGGAAAAGCATGGATTGATTGTTTGAAGGAGTCGGGGGACACTGCTTATAGCCGAAAAGACATCATTAACGTTGCTACAAACTTTTATAAAAAACTTTATAGTGCTCCTGAGACAGTAAGAGACACGAATTACTTTGAAAAGGATCACATTGGTACAGAAAAACCACAATCCCACATAGAATCAATAGAATGTACGGAAATAATTGAAACAATAAATAGACTAAAACCAGACAAAAGCCCAGGATCAGATAATGTCACAAACGACGCCATAAAAACCGCCAGCTTCATACTAGCTGCTCCACTTACCAAATTATTTAATTTGATTTTTGAAACAGGAGTTACACCTTATCAATGGTCTGAATCGAATATTATCTTGCTGTACAAGAAAGGAGACCCAAAAGACATCAGCAACTACCGGCCGATAAGCCTGCTACCTAGTATTTACAAACTTTTCTCTACAATAATAAATCAAAGAATTAGTACAACTCTAGAGGAAAGTCAACCTATTGAACAAGCAGGATTTAGGAGAAATTTTTCTACTATAGACCACATACACACATTAGAACTGGTAATGGAAAAATATCAAGAGCAACAGAGACCGCTGTATGTCATATTCATTGATTACCAAAAAGCTTTTGACACAATCTCACACGAAAGTATATGGAACACGCTAAAAGCCCAAAATGTAGAGCAACAATACATAAAAATACTCAAACACCTATACAGTAATTGCTCAAGCAGAGTTAAACTAGAAACCATTGGCCCAATTTTTCCAGTCAAGAGAGGAGTCAGGCAAGGTGATCCCTTATCCCCAAAAATCTTCATTGCAATATTAGAATCTATCATAAGCAAACTAGACTGGAGAAATTGTGGTTTATATATCCAGGGTAAATACTTAAACCACTTACGATTTGCAGACGACTTAGTTTTACTATCAGAATCGAGCCTACAGTTGCAATATATGCTAGACACTCTACACGCAGCAAGCAGACAAGTGGGTTTAGAAATGAATATCACGAAGACCAGATTAATGACCAACTTCAAAAAATCAAAAATAACAATTGGGAATGAACCATTAGATTATGTGGATCAGTATATATATTTAGGAAAACAAATTGGATTCTGCAGAGACAGCAATGAACTGGAAGTAGAGAGAAGAGTAAAACAGACTTGGAAAAAGTATTGGAGTTGTAAGGAAATATTTAAAAGCGAGATGCCTATCAAATTGAAGAAAAAAGTCATGGACTCGTGTCTCATTCCTTGTCTTACGTATGCATGCCAAACATGGAAATATACCAACAAAGTAAAGAATAAAATAATAACATGTCAGCGAGGAATGGAACGCAGCATGTTAAATATCAAGAAAATACAAAAAATAAATCACAACAAAATACGGTCAAAATCAAAAGCAATAGATGCTCTCAAATACAGCCAGAAGCTAAAGTGGAAATGGGCCGGTCACATAGCACGTCTTAAAGATCGCAGATGGACCAAAACGGTTACGTCATGGAAAGGCCCACCAGGCAAACGGCATAGAGGAAGACCGTTCACTAGATGGGACGACGATATTAAAAAAATTGCTGGTCCAGAATGGCAACGAATAGCCCAGGACCGAGAGAAATGGAAAGCTTTGGAGGAGGCCTTTACCTGAAGGGGGTTCCAGTACAGTAAAATAAAAAAAAAAAATGCTACTGCCTATTATTATAATATTAGTAAAATCTAAATAGCTATTAAGATAATTGTATTTAAGTGTTTAGATATTAGTTTCTCAATTATTATTTTTTATCCTTTTGTTAATTAAGTACTTTAGGTAGGAGTCAACATTTGCATGTTAATGTGTTACTGGAAATATAAGGCTTTTTTATTATTATTTTTTTATTTTTTATTTATTTATTTTAAAAGACGTATTGTACAAATTTTTTATTTTTTCTGAGCTTTAAATGTCCTTAAAAAAAATGTCTAATGACACAGAAGCCTAAAACATGTTTTGCTTGATTGCTTACACATTACTTTAATTAAATAAATAAAAAATGAATTCATTTATCATTCAATTTGGCCATAATTATGCAGTTTACATAAAATTTTGAGAATTTCCGAAAAAAAACTTAAAAATTATACAGAATTATATGTGAAGCCGATGCACCTAGAATCCCAGCACCTAAAGAAAAATTGAGAACTCATCGATATGTGTATCCTGCCCGTTCTACACTACGGTGCTCAGATCTGGTCACTCACGCAAAAGCTCCGACTTGGGGTTTGCCAAAGAATAATGGAGCGCACCATTTTAGGCGTTAAACGAACTGACAGAATACGAAACATCACGTTGTCCTCGAAAACAGGACTGAAATAGGACTGGGTGGGTCACGTCAGCCACATGCACAGTGACTGCTGGGTAACAGTCTCCATTCGGTGGGTGCGTTAGGATGTACGGCGCCGCCGAAGCTAGCCCAGTAAGAGGTGACGCGTACCGCAACGGAGATGCCTGGCAGGATTTGGGGCAGGCCTTTGCTCAATAATAGGTAAGACAGTTCAGACTAATAAAAAAGTAGGTGAGCCATCGTGAAGCGAGCTACCACTACCCCTGCGTTTGAACCAAATAAATCGTGATCACAACCACTCTGTCAAGAGCGAAGCGAAGAAGAAGTGAAGCAGTTTGCTCTTATATTAGGTCTTTACCTATGAAATTGCCGTTTTGCAGTACTGGCCATTTCAAATCAAAATAATTTTTGTTTGGGTAAGAATTCTAATTTCAAATTAATTTTATTTTAAAAACATGGATTTTTTTTTCCAAAAGTAGTCATTTGTTTATTGATTAGTGTTACATTTTCATCGCATTTCAATCTTTTTCGTCATCATGGATACGTTAAAAATTCGAGTAATTATGGAATATGAGTACCGTCGTGGCAGCAACGCGGCACAAGCGGCACGCAACATCAACGACGTTTACGGAGCTAACACTACAAACCAACGCACCACCTGTTATTGGTTTGCTCGCTTCCGTTCTGGAAATTTCGACCTGAAAAATGAACCTCGCGGTCGTCCGAAGACTTTGGTCGACAATGACGAATTAAAGGCGATTGTGGAAGCTGATGATACACAATCTACGGCTGAATTAGCAGCAGCTTTCGACGTTAGCGTCAAAACAATATTGGTCCATTTGCGTCAAATTGGCAAGGTAAAAAAGCTTGACAAATGGGTGCCCCACGAACTCAATGATCGTCAGCGCGAAGTACGCGTCGAGACGTGCCTTGCACTGCTCAACAGACACACAAATGAAGGAATTTTGAACCGCATTGTTACCTGCGATGAAAAATGGATTCTGTTTGATAACCGCAAGCGCTCAGCAAGTTGGTTGGATCCTGGTTCAGCACCTAAACAATGCCCTAAACGAAAACTTACCCCTAGAAAAGTGATGGTCACTGTTTGGTGGTCTAGCGCCGGTGTGATTCATCACAGCTTCTTACCAAACGGGGTGAGCATTACTGCAGATGTGTACTGTGAAGAACTGAACACAATGATGGAGAAGCTGGCACATCTCCAACCAGCATTGGTCAATCGCTCGTCTCCGCTGCTCCTGCACGACAACGCGCGACCTCATACTGCACAGCAGACGGTCTCCAAGTTGCAAGAACTGGGGTTGGAAGCTCTCCGTCATCCGCCCTACTCACCAGACCTTGCGCCTACAGACTACTACTTTTTCCAGAATTTGGATAACTTCTTGGCGGGAAAAAAATTCAATACCCGAGAGGCAGTACCAAATGCCTTTGAAGAATTTGTTGCCTCCCGTCCAGCTGATTTCTTTAAGAAGGGCATCAATAAACTGCCACTGCGATGGCAAAGATGCATTGATTGCATGGGTGATTACTTCGATTAATACAAATAAAAAATACATGAAAAAAAATCGTTTAAATTTTTTCATACAAAACGGCAATTTCATAGGTAAAGACCTATTATGATGAAAGTAATATAATTCTTTCAAGTTGTACATATGTTGTATATCTGAGCTATTTGGTTGTTTGTGACTATAAATTAGGGTAGAGGATGTGTCCTGAAAAATATGAACATTAGGTTATTGAATTGAATTATGGGCAATAGGCTAGTTTAAAGAAATATCCATTGTTGATTAAGATATTGCAGCTGAAGACAAAATGCTTATTTTCCACATTATTTTGTCCCTGACGAGTTTAAGTTGGACAGATTGTGTAGCTGCTTCCGACGTCGACAATTCTATCATTGTTGTTTTCGTTGAAAAACTTTCAGAAGGGCCCTAAAGAGATTTACATAAGGGTCAAACCAAAACGGACATAAAAGCTTTTCTATTTATTGAATACGGAAAGGCACCTGACATAACACCGCTAACAAAACATCTTTCACTACCGCATTACGAATAAAATAACCCTTTTTTTATTAAATCATGTATACAGGTGCAACAATAAAACTCCGATCATACCAACATCTGATGCTGCAGTAACACAAGACAATAAACATAAAGTTAAAGTAATTATTGTATTTTTCGTTTCTTATTGGTTGGCACAACGTCGAAAAAAATTGATTGGATCAATCGAACTTAGTAAGTTTTCATTTGTATTTGTATGTCGGATTAATGTAACAATAAACTGTGTGTATGTAACAATCTATATTAATAAGTTAAAACGGTTTTATAACTACATTTCCTACTCCTATGATTAATGAATGCCGTGGCAGCCTTTAATTAAGGCTACACTATAAGTTGTAAGATTATAAGTGCTTTACAATGTATTTTTTGTGTAAGTTTTGTTGGTTGTCGTAAGTTTTGTTGTTAAAATAAGGCTACACGCATTGAGTGCAATACTTTGTTTCGCCAAACAGAATATTTCTCGACATAAGTACGATCGGACCTTTAACCGCGCGCAGAGCGTGTCACAGCAATTTGAATACCGTAAACATCGCGCTTCAGGTCTCAACCATTCCCAAGTATTCCTCTAAAATCACCTTCCCAAACGTCAGAAGCACCACTTGAGAGTTCACAGCAATATACACTTTAAAAGCAAAGGTGTGAAAAGGGTAAAGTGACTTTTCGCGTGGCAGAAGAAATGGGGGCACGCGGCCGTTACTGTATGTATGTGTGTTGAGTAAACAGACTGCTTTTCTTTCAGGCTGAGGTTTGCCCGAGTTTTTTTTTAAAGGTAAATTGACTGGTCGCAGGTGGTTGAAGGGAAACGGGTCAGCGGGTCTCGGTGGCGTGTCATGTTCATGTATCACCAGGGTTGCATTTGGGGGTCTGACATATTTAGTCTAAAAGTTTTGTTTGTCGGCAAAATAAAGGAGGATTGTGATTTATTAAATACCTACCAAAATAAAGGCCGAGTAAGATCACATAAATAGGTATCTAGATTTTTTGCTCTTAAGAAGCAAAAGGAAACTCGTATCTCCTGACATTTAAAAATACTCCTTTCAATTAAGTTTTTTTTTAAATAAAATCTTCTTAATTTTTATTTTATTTTAGGTCAAGTCGTAAAAGGCAACTAAAACAACTAAAAGTTAAATAAAATATACTTCCTTGCAGCTAATTTTGCTGAAGAAAATGAAGACAAGCTCTCAATGACAAATATAATAAAATATGGATATTAAGGATGACTTGTAATTTGACGTATTCTTTCCAGGATGTGATAGCGTTAACCTTTTGCAAAAATTAAGCATCCTATAAAGCCTAAGCAAAAAATCATGGGCTTAGAGAATACTAAATTTTAATGTATTTTTGAATTTATCCCGTCACTAATCACATTTCTCTAAGCTTTCAGATTGAATGGCTTCTATTATTATTCCATTGAGTAACTAATATTTTAACACATCTTTTGACGTAACAAATTTTTCTAAAACATCAAACAATAAACACGTTAAAGGAAGAAGCGCGTCCACTACGACATAGCACTAACATAATCACTACGCGAATTTCGATAAAATGATTGTGTGGAATCGACCCTTAGTTAAAGTAGTTTGTAATGATAAGTACCTACAATGACCACTGGAAAGGTTTTCAGTTATTTCATTTAGGTACGCCTTGTATAGTCTTAGCAGTCCATGCGTAAAACTTTCAAAACACTATCCAATATTCCGTTTCAATTTAATTTAAATAGGTATATTTAAAATGGAATTAAATATGTAAATCTAAATAATCTTAATTTAGCAACGTTTTTATGTTTTTTTTTTCATAAAAATAGTTATTAGAAATGTTGACTGGCCTTGACATTTACAATCTTGTAACGTTTTTATAATCAGTATTATAAATAATATCTTTGTCATATTTTGATGAAAAAAAATAGGCTAAAGAGCAAAAGGTTGTTAAGCACCATTATGTATTATGACTTCTACAGCTACATTTATATTTACGAGAGGCAGCGTCAGAAGAAACGTTACCAAAACCAAGTCCCATTGAGGCTGAGAAAGTTGCATGAGAAAAAATTTGACACCACCTCTTATGATGTTTATAAAGGTACTTACGATTCTGTGCCAGCCGTATCCAGGTTCTGATAGCAACAATCATCATCATCTACCAAGCTCTTGCCCACATAATTATGTTGGGGTCGGCTTCCATTTAAACCCAGTGTAGCTTGGTAAGATTGGTCGTCAGATTTTTCGGGTAACTCCGGACTCCTAACTTTCGGACTGGTCTTGGTATGTAACGATGGTCACCCAGCCATGAACCAACCGTGGCAAGAGTAGCTTAACCGGACCGATCGACTCATGCTGCTATTAATACTGATCCACAAGCCCCCATGTATGACGGCAACAATGTCGGATGCATTTGTCCGGCTATTTCGCCGCCGGACGACCGACACATCTTCTTTCAGTCCTTGGATGTCACTCAGTCACAGCCTCACTCCATCAGACATCACCACGCCTTGCTGGATGTATAATTGGTACATGTTAATACCTCCTACCTACATACATAGACAAGTACCGGGATGATCAGACGAAATTGATACTGAGTTCTCCGCTAGCTCAGTGTGAAATAGCACTCGAGACATCTTCAAATACAAGTAGCAGCCCAGAATGGGCATGTTATGATGTCTATCATCTAGACATCTAGGTACCTAGATGTGCCTTATTCATGGTTCCGTCTTGTTAATTGAAGCCGTAATCAATAAAGTGGGATCATGAATGGCTGTAAGTCGTAAATCCGTGGCGTTGCAATCAAGCGTTGGGGGAGGGGATATTGCTTGAGATAATATCTAGGGAACATTATCCTGTGGAAGATACTGAGTAAAGTATTTCTACGTAAAGAAAACAACAATGCTGGGAATCTTCATGCTCCAATTTAATATATCTACTCTATTAAAGTACTCTTCTAAATTTAAGTTATATCAAAATATATTTATCTTACATTATGATGGTTATTATAAGATTATGTCCTTAATAATAAAGCCTGATAAAATAATAAAACAACATTTTATAGGGAGTTATTAAATTAAAAACCGTTATAAACATAAGTACCTACCTAATGAATGAATATTTTTGGTCCAGTACAAAAAAAAAACCCGCATGCAATATTATAATTACGTTGTTTCACTAAAACTCCAGGTTCAGGTCACGTGAATCCTTGCTATATTAATACGGAAACTCTGTCTGCTAGATTTTTAGCAGCAATTTCAAACGCCTACACAAATCCTCATACCCAAGTTCGGCCCTGGTGCATCATATTTCTATTAATTACCGCGTCAACTGGGGCGCGTCCCATCTCGTGGCCGTGTCATCTTCTAGCGTGTTTTTCTTATAACTCTCACCTGGCTTATGGAGGTTAGTAATTAAGGTAAGATACGGGAATAATGAAGCGCCATGTTGTCGGACCAAGGTATCAGCGTTATTTTTTTCATTTTATTTTTGAACTATCTTTCCCTGTGACAAATTCTTTTATACTAAAGGGTTTCCAGGGTTGCTGGTAGCAGCTGGATTAGAGTTGCCGAGAATCGAGGTGAATGGCGTGCAATTGGAGAGGCCTATGTCCAGCAGTAGACTGCTGTAGGCTGATGGTGATGAAAGGATAGCCAGAGAAAAGAGACCTATGAATTAAACAAAAAAAATATTAACGATGGGAAAAAAAATGTGGTTTAGAACAAGCGCTCATAGGCTGAGACACACAGAATTAAGATACGTTCCATAATTCAATAAAAATAGGTATAGATTTAAATGTTGCATTCAAACAATTGATTGCCATGTAAAATTGTCTAGTGAGGGAGAGATGGGGAGACTATCGTACTAATATTATAAATGTGAAAGTTTGTATGTTTGGATGTTTGTTACTCAATCACGCAAAAATGGCTGAACGGATTTTGATGAAATGTAGCATACAGATAGACTCTTTATCACGGTAGTACGTTCCTGTGGGATAATTTTCGACCTCCAAGCGGGTTAAATCGCTGGCAAAAACTTGTAATATTATAAACGCGAAAGTAACTCTGTCTGTCTGTTACGCTTTCACGCCTTAACTGCTGAGCCGATCTTCATGAAATTTGGCTGAGATATAGCCTAGGATATGGAAAAGAACATAGGCTACTTCTTTTATGCGATAACCGACATCCACGCGGGCGGAGCCACGGTCAACAGCTAGTTTTAACTGTAAATTTATGTAAAAACACAATAAGGCAAAAAACATTATAAATTAAAATACAAAGGTCGTTTATTACCTATAAAATAAACGAAATAACAAAAGCTCAAAATCAACTTGAAAATGCCTTCAAGTCATATTGGGATACGGTATCGTCTCGGCATTTAATTAAGAGCGTGTACCCTTTTGATCTTTAGAGACGAAGGGAACCCTTTTCCGGCACTTTAACAATATTAATTATTATCGTCTGTCCTTAGAATCATCGCCTTTGCGGTCGCTAGTGATGCGTTTCGTGTAGGGTAGCCACGATAGAGTAATGACATTTTTTTTTGTTCATAAGCAGTTTCTGTACAAACCTTAATTACAAAACGTAAGTATGTTAAAGAATCAAACGAGCCCAAACTCAATAGGGTCGAGTCGTTTTTTTTATAGAGTTCATGGGTTATCAAAGAGTTGCCATGGCTACGTTCCGGCTCCATCATCGGGTCAGCTGCATGTCATGATAATATTGTATTAACATCCGGTTTATTTATGTGTGCAATATTTTAGCTCAATTGGAAACCGGGAAGTGGGTCAAATTTAACTTGCAAGATTTGATTGCAGACAGGTACCGGGACAAGTGAAACTAAATAAAAGCTACAAGCTTTTATTTATAGTTTCATCTGTCCCGGTGTCTGTCTGCAAGAAAGTCTGCCTGTTTATCACGAAGCAAGTACAATAAAAACTACGACAATAACTATTGACGCCTAATTGTACTATTTAGGGGAGCGGGGGCTAGTTGTAACAATTTTTAGTTTTCTCAATGGGAAAGTCAAAATATTGAGTGTTTTCATGCTGAAGCATTTAAGTGAGAGGGCATCTATTCAGGTATCGATTAGAATGTTAATTGGGCTTAAATAACAAATAAAAAACTGTATGAATAACATTTTGTGAAAGAAGTACCATGTTACAACTTGCCCCGTACTCGGGAAAAGTTGTAACTTTCGTGGGGCAAGTAGTAACAAAATTATAAAATAACATATTTATATGGTTTTTAGGCTTTTAGTATAAATCAATATGAAAAATATTACTTATAACGTATTTATTTCCAACTAATAAGGTTAACAGTGTTTCTTTATCATTATTTAGAGATCTTTCTTGTCGTTTATGTCTATTTAGTCTTATAAACACAATGACAATATAGAAGTATTGTATTCTATCAACATGCAAAATAATAATTTCTCAATAGCTTAATATAATTTTTCGTCATTTAACTGCACATAGTTTTAGAATATACCTAAATCAAATGACAAAAAATTGAATTTACGTAACTTTTTCGCGAAAGAGGTACGACCTCTTTCGCGAAAAAGTTACGTAACTGGTGTGATGTGTCTTTCGCGCAAGGTCCATTTTGGATACAGTCTATTTGGCACTAAGTAAAATGTTTTATGTTAAGCTCAAAAAGCAGACCCACAGAACCAAGTTTATTTTAGGTAGATGAAATGTAAAGATCTCGGCTAACACGCGCCATGGGTAATTAATACAGCAACGATTTCGGGTTTTTTACGTAAACAACAGGTTTTTCTCTAATAAAGCCACCTACTTCACTTTTATTTTTTATAGGTACCTACTGACTAATTATAACAGTAATTTAATACAAGAACGTTTTCATACCGCATATAAGTAAGTATTAAAATAACAGGGAAACCCGGTGAGTAGGTACCCAAAACCCAAATCCGCGAACGTTTCGGTATTCGGTTTATTTGGTATCCCTACACTCCGGTACTTGATGTCACTCAAACGGTCCTGTTTCGTTCTCAATGACTGTAATAGATATGCTTTTGTTTTAGATATCATTATTGGGTTGTTTTTGGGCGGAAGTGCGTAAGTACTTTAGTAAATAATTTTACATAGGTTTACGGCTAGGTACGTCTCATGATGAAGATTTGTCTATACGATAAATTATTATCTGTGCAAACTAACACCTACGGGTTAACCTCCCGTCTTATTTTCTGTATACATTTTAAATATATCTTTGGAAATCATCAAAATTAAGGTGCTAAAATTTAGCCATAATTATTTGGCTAGGTTAACTCAATGGCTGGTAATCGCAGTTTTGGTTACACACGAGACTGCCTCGGTGACTCGGTTAAGATAATATTTGCCACCGTGCAAAGAAAATTCTTTAATCGAAGTTTTTTTAATTTATTAAAATGTAATAATCAAATGGTAGGCCCAAAATGAAATTCGGTTAGTTATGTAACCCTCAAAGTATCAGCTATAGGTGTCTCAGTTTAAATGCAGTTCCTTATCCGATCTTATCCCCATCTTATCGGGAAAGTTTCGATGGGATTTGGAAGGCGGTAGTTAGTCCCATACACTTTGGAAGATGACCGAAAATTTATGTCCAATTTCCCCCAATATCCCCCGTCGAATTGAAATCGAGTCTGCGTTTAATTTTGTAGATTGCATCCGTTGATTCCATCAATCAACTGAATTTGGGTCAAGTGGTTGTGTATAAAAACGGCGAAACATCTTTGGATGAAATTGGGTGAAGTGGACCGCCCTTCTATTTTGAATTTAAATTGAATCAATTTTGAGGAGCTCAAGGCTAAGTAATAACTGCCGCGCGGGTCGATTGAAGGTTAAGCCACCGCGGTCGGTTCCTGGATGGGTGACCATCCATAACATACCGAAACTCTTCCGTGCCTCGAAAAGCACGCTAAGCCGTTGGTCCAGGCTATTATTTGTACATCTTTGACAGTAGTCTGACAACCAGTCTTCCCAAGGGGTATCGTATTACCAAGTTGTGGAGGTCAGATAGGCAGTTGCTCCATGTAAAATACTGGTATTCAGCTGCATCCGGTTAGACTGGAAGCCGAACCCAACATACTTAGGAAAAGGTCAGGTAGATTGATTGGTAGAATCAACTTTGGTTTTAGAACCGCCTTCAATTATTACATGAGTAAATCGCAGAAGTAAATAATTTCGGGCCAGAATTTAAGGCACTACTAAATAAAAACATTAGCATCACGGTTTGCAAGATCAGTTGATCTTGCAAACCTTGTATATAAAAAAAAAATTAGTACCTGTTTTGTGCGTGGATTTGTGAACTAAGAAGAACTTTTGGTTAAATACTCAAACCTTTTCGAGCAGTTTCAATTATCTAAGAGAATTAAAAATGAGTTCATCTGCCTAATCGACACTAGCCCATATCCAGGAGAATAAAGGCACTGTAAATTTCGAAAACACCCGTTTCGGGTTTCGACGAAAGCAAAAATTGAGTTTTCCAACAAATTCGTAATAAAAAACATCTGATCTCATGGTTTCGCATCGCACTCGAATTTTCAGTTTCGAGAGCACTCGGTTTCTATTTCACGCGGTTTTTACGAACGTTTCACGCAAAAGAAATAACAAAAATGAGTTTTCCATTTTTTTTTAAAAGAAAGTAAGACTGGTACCTCCTACCTCCTACTGCAAATGTAAGTTTGTTAATGGTTTTAGTTTGATGTCATAAAACTACACGATACACGATTCTTCCTTTACTTGAGCTGTAAGACCTTGCTTGTGACCAAATTTCATGATGCTAGGTCAACAGAAAGTACCATAGGGTTATAAATAAAGATGCGAGTATGAAAGAAATATAATTATGTTGAATAAACAGCCGTATTTTTTTATTGCGTTGAGTTAATAGCTTGATTTTTTAGAGCTCCTAATTTCAATTTGATACGAATAATACGAAGGTACGTAGGCAACGAACGGCAACTACTTACGTAAGTAGTTATCTACTTGTGAATACTTATTATTTAATTTTTGTATGGTTAAGTTTGTAATGGGCCCGACTTTGTGCTGATGTTATGTACAAGTGTTTACTTCGTAAAAATGTTTTTGCTTTACGATGTACTTACCTATTTTTTTTATATAATTAATTAAGTATGTATGGTTACCTACGTACTTTTTTACGACAAGGCTTTACCAAAGAGTTTATTTTCTTTTTAGAATATCAACCGAAATCAATAGTTCAAATAAGAACTTATAGAAACAATTTAAATAATATAATAGTTACCGTTTTACTATGTATACAGGGTTACTGGTAATTTGACGTATATCCGTCAGGGGCTGATAAGGGGGCCAAAATACAACAAATTGAACCCCCCATATGTATGGCCGAAATAACATAGTTTTCGAGTTCCCCAGCAGCACACCTATCTGTTAGGTTAGAAAAAACGAAACACAAAAAAAAAACATTAAATTTACCATATGTCAGCAAGCACACGCCAATATACCAACAAAACATTGAAAACTTCTCAAGGTTCTCAAGCAAAAATAAATAATAATAAAAAAGACACCTGAACAGAACTTACAATCTAAATAAAAGCCTCCAGGCATAAAGGGCATGCCCGCTTACATATGCAATTCTGCATTATGTAAATATATCTATAACTTGTAGTAATAAAACTTAAACTCGGACCTTTGGAATAAAATTTATAAAAAGTTAATATAATTTACAATAACAAACCATGGTATGCAAGACGATCAGTCACCACAAGCAGCACCCATTACGAGCATAACGCAAAGATCAGCCAGTACCCCCCTCGCCATATTTAAGGGGAGAAGCTACCGCAAGCAGTAACATCTAAGGGAGCATGACGAACTTGCTGCCGGTTGCACTGCAAAGAATAATATGAATTATTGAGGTCGCTAGCTAACTACATCATCATTTAAGCCGAAAGACGTCTACTGCTGAACATAGGCCTCCCTCAAGGTCCTCCACTTCGACCAGTTCTGCGCTTCACGCATCCAGCGGATTCCTGCAGCCTTCCCAAGGTCATCGGTCCATCACTAACTACATATTGCAATACAACTCATTAAAAAAACATTTTAATGAGTAGATTATGTAAAAATATATAAGTATCTAACATAAACTCATCTTAGTACCTAACTACTTAAATTTACCTCGCTATGTACATTATTATTCTCGCAAAATAACACTTGTACACCTAAACCGCATACAAAACTTATTACGTAAGTACATATCTAAGGCGATGAAATAAATATTCGGAAGTTTTCAAATCTAATTATACAATTTTTTATGAATGAACGCGTACATAGTAGAACCCACACTTCTCCATTGCTGCTAGATGGTGTTAATTCTTGAATTCAAGTGCCGGAATTCAAGTGCCGTTACTTGTAACGGCACTTGAAGTAACGCCATCTGGTGGATAAAGGTAAAAACTGTAGCTGTACAACTTCCGTCGGTAGTGCTCGCCTGCGTGCGCTTTCTGCTGCTGCAGTGACCAAGGTTAGGAAGGAAGGAAGATTCGTGGGCATGAATACAAAATCACCAACGCGGAACATATGTAATTTGCAATGGTAATTGCGTCACCATCTAGCGGTCAATAGTCGAACTGTAGCTAATTTTTCTTGTTATTCTTATCGGGGAATAATTCCAAATATCACTCAATACTTCCGAATGATTCGCGAATAATACGACGGGAATACTTCGGAATATTTCTCTCCGTCAACGCCAGTCTTGACAGACAGTCATACGGACGGACGACAACGAAGTGATCTTATAACTTAACTTAGTACTTAACTTAATAACTTAGTAATAACAATATATCTGCTTATTTATGACATGTAGTCACTATGGGTGAAATGTATTTGTGTGTACTTACTTAAACAATGCCTGAAATAAAAATGATTTGACTTTTTTGTTTTTTTTTTGACAACGTTTTCGTTCCGTTCCGTTTTTTCGTTTTGAGGTAGGTGCGGAAACCTCAAAAGATGTAGCCTAGGTAGGTACTGACATAATTTTAAAAAACCTAACTCTTGACCAAGTGTGTCTCGTCAGTCTTATGTACTGGAATAAAGTTTGTTTAGACAAATCAATATGCTGTCTCAAGTTTTGAACCATACCAACGTTCTGTCTCTGTCAATTGCACACGATTGACAAAAACAGGACGATGTTAAAAAATCGTTAAGCGCTAAATATATTTGTAATGCAAACGGACCTCAACTAACCGAAATTAATGATAGACGCAATAATGAGCTACAAAAACATCACTGTACACAGTGGTCAAAGTCGTTTCATCTGATTATTTTGCATATATATACGACAGACGGATAAAATATCAGTATGTAGATATAAGCCGGGCGAAAAGTTTTTTTTATAGCGCGAACACAGCGTGAAGGGATTGTGTTTTGTTTTCGTCGAGTTTCATAAGAGGGGAGAGTAAGCGTAGCGGGGGTGAAATTTGTTTTTTTTTCTTGGTTTAAATAGTCCAGTCATTACGTCGGAAAAATCGGCTTCAAAAAGAAAATGAACCGAGAAAGCCAAATTTTGGATATTACGTGGGGGGTGGCTAGAAAAGCTTAAGTTCAAGTTATCGACCAAAATAACCTTGTGCAATTTCCGCCATCTTGAAAAAACCCTTAAATTCAGTTTTTTCATCATAACTCGGTTCCCCGTTGAGATACGAAAATTTTTATGGAATACTTTTTTGTTGTGTGATCAAAAATATCAAAAATTTGGGGAGAATTTTTTTTTTCGCTATTTACTTTTTTCTGGTGAAAGATATCGAAAAAGGTTTGAAATAAAACTTGCTAAAAAAAATAATATATTTAATAAAATAAACTTTTTTTTAAATAATTTTTGCTGCATTAAAATTATTTCATCAATAAATTTCATGTATTTGATTTTTAATTTGGCTGGTTTATGATTTTTTTTTTGTATTGCAATAATTCCCGGAACCATTTTCCATCCATTTTGACGTGTGGATACAACCGAGCGAGCGGCTAAATGAAAACCGGGCACAGTTTTACTGACTTTGTGGCGCGCTAGAGGTCGTAATTTTTGTCGGAAATTAAAAATAAAAAAACGAATTTGTAGGTCTGGACACGCTCTACAAGTTTTATTTCGAACATTTTTCGATATCTTTCACAAGAAAAAAGTAAATAGCGAAAAAAAAAAATCTCCCCAAATTTTTGATATTTTTGATCGATATCTCGAAAACGACGATCGATACGTGAAAAATGTAAGGGACCTTAATTGTAGATCGTGAAAAGAGCAACAAAAAAGTATTCCATTAAAGTTTTCGTATCTCAACGGGGAACCGAGTTATGATGAAAAAACTGAATTTAAGGGTTTTTTCAAGATGGCGGAAATTGCACAAGGTTATTTTGGTCGACAATTTGAACTTAAGCTTTTCTAGCCACCCCCCACGTAATATCCAAAATTTGGCTTTCTCGGTTCATTTTCTTTTTCAAATGTATATAATGACTCGACTAAAATGCCGGGCGAAAAGTTTATTCTGGCGGGAAGAGATTGTGTTTTGTTTTCGTCGTGTATGAAGGCAACGAGGTGCAGGTGAAGCTTGATTTTTTTCTGGCATACTACGCCCCCTTAAATAAATAAAGTTTAGGAAATCACTCAATAAATATTTATCACATTTTTATCTTATTCAGCGACTACTTACTTTCTTTATTTAAGGAAGCCTCCATTAAAATCAAAGGGTTTCCTTTATTATCGAGTTCCTTCGTCAACAAGTCAACACACTTTTGACAAAAGATATTGACAATGGATGATTCCTATCCGAATAGGGGAATCAAATTAGACAGCCAAATAGTGACAGTGAACTGAAACCAGGATTTAATTAGAGTTCACATTGTTTTGGGAGCAACACCCTTTAATTTGTCTGAGGTGCTTAACTTTAACCCAGTAAACTAGGTATGACATTTGATACTTTTCTAGGTCCTTTCTTATAACTTCGTAATATATTACAACCTAGTTTTCTAGACCAAATAACACGACACGACAGCTTTTTTTTTTGTTGGGCATCTCGCAGTTGGCCTTGAGAGGCCGTGACTGCTTAACCGGTCTTTCCTGGGGCTGCCATTAAGAATTAACTTAACGTTTCCAGCCAGGGCTTAAAAACTACTTAAATTACTAGGCGACTGCACGCTGAGGGCACCCCCTGCGGGGTACGAGCCCCGGCTCAGGGTGTCATTGGTAGGGGGACAGCAAGTGGGGACAGGCTGGATCAAAATATTTGCATTATTATTATTAATCGGGGAATTTAACTCTACTGGCTCAGCTGCGGCGCGGGCTGGCGCTTCAACGAGCAAGGGTCGGTCGGGAACCGAGAGTCTGTGCTCCAGAAAGAGGATACATGGGTAGCTATTACAGTTGAATCCTTTAAGAGTCCACTACATACGTATTTACAAAACCTTAGATTCTGTACGAGAGATCTTTGTGCAAAGTTTCTAAGGAAATAAGTAGGTATGGTTTTAATTACTTGTTGTTCTTGTACCTACATCATGCTGAGATGGGGGCCTTTTTGTCTCTTACAGGCCTTTGTTTTAAATTTTACTTTTTTTATTTTTTTACTAGCTGTTACCCGCGGCTTCACCCGCGTGGATATTAAAAATTCCGGGATAAAAACTATCCTATGTGTTAATCCAGGTTATAAACTATCTGTGTGCCAAATTTCATACAAATCCGTTCAGCCATTTTTGCGTGATTGAGTAGCAAACATTCAAATATCTTCACAAACTTTCACATTTATTAGTAGGATAGGATTAAGTTTATTGTGCAGTTAAGTTTGTGATATTCCTGTGCGAGTCTATTAAATACTTTTTCTTTCTTTGTTTGTTGGAATACTGAAAAGGTGTCTTTGACTGCCAGAAAGAGAAGAAATATTTTTTAAACTCGTTTTCTATGAATCAAGACAGTAGTAAAATATCCACAATATTCAGAGGAACTGATATACCTACGTACCATTTCCTAGTTTCAAACCATGATGATATTAAAGTTTTGAAGAACATTAATCTAAACATATGACCAGGAACTTTAATTTAGAGCATAAAAAATTACGACTTTTAACATTATTTATTAGTCAATCTTGAAAGGCAATACAATTTATTTTTATAGTCTATTTTATTAGTATAAAAAGATTTAGAATAAGAAAAAAACAAATACCAACTAAATTAATTTGCAAACGTTTCTGTTAAACATCTACATATCAAACTAGATGATTTACCGAGTAGGATTAATACGAAAAGAATGACAAGCTTCGAAAAATTTAAGCGAACAAATCCATCAAAAATAAAAACTTTTTCCAAAAAAAAACAACCGACTTCCAAAAAAACACTACAAAGTGAAAAATAACTTTAATTTCGGTAGTCGGTGTCTTTGGAGCTGTATTAAATTTTTTTGTCACCGCCTTCCGAAATTAAAGTTATTTTTCACTTTGTAGGGTTTTTTTGGAAGTCGGTTGTTTTTTTTTTGGAAAAAGTTTTTATTTTTACTTTTTAGTGGTTCACATGTGCTTAACCCTTCACAGCATACCGGCGTGATGTTATGTTATGAAGTGGTGTAAGCAATAGACAGACATGAGATTTCAGCAATCCCAGTCCATTTGCTATCATTTATTGAGGAGTTCCGTTGCCTATCTCCAAATTTCTTCATCAGATCTTCACCAAATTGAAATGAGACCACTACGAGAAAGTACTATTCCGAAAAATAGCTAAATCGCTTCGTGTGCCTATAAAATTTGAAGAGTTCTCTCTATTTCTCCAGGATGCCATCATCAGATCCTGACTTGTTGATCATGGGACTACCTGGGAAGTATACCTGGGTAGTACCCGTTCAAACAAAAAAAACAAAATCCAAATCGGTCCAACCATCTTCGAGTAATCGGGGAACATACATAAAAAAAAAGGTTCCGACGAATTGATAACCTCCTCGTTTTTGAAGTCGGTTAAAAAGTCTATGAATAGATAGGCATTCAAAATTCAGAGAACTATCTTCCCGTCTTACATTTGCTTATGGGTTCGGGTGGGCATGACTGAGCACAGCCGCCCGCCGACAAAATTGAAGATATGTAGATATATTATGGTCGGGAAAAGTTCGAATAGGACGAGGTGCTCATAAACTCGAGCGACAAGCGTCAACGACAGAGGTAACTACAGCCATCAACACGTGTCGACGCCCGCCACCGTCGACGCGTTAGCGGCTGCCGTGTATTTGAATGCGGTGCTGAAATAAGCGTCTTTTTCCAGAACATAATATATCTGCATATATTCGATTTTGTTACGAGGCCGCTACGCGAAATCAGTCGACCCGAACCCCTAAAGCAAATATGTAAGACTGGAATATAGTTCTTTGAGTTTGAATGCCCGTATTCTGAACAGGTGTCGACGGCTGCCGTCGACTCTTCGAAAAGTCAGGCGACACGTGTTGCTTATGTATATGCACACTAAGCGAGGGTAGATGCTGAACGAAGTTTGCCGATCGGAACGCGCCGAATGAAAGCCGAATATGTGTGGTAATTGCTTCGGATCGGTTTTGTTGTTCAACAAACACTACCGTACCCGAACATGTGTGTGCACCTTTAATCTTTTGATTGATGTCCCTTGTGTAGAGTCAGATGTTTAAATAGAACTTAGCATTTGTATAGGCACTTTATTTATTCTGTTTTCTACTTTGATATCCTGTTCTGAGCTATTTTTGATGAACAAACGCCCAAACGTAGGACCCGTGAAACGTTCAGTTACTGTTGTTTGTCGCACAGCTGGCGTATTGGTATCTACATATTATTATAACAAGCCAGAATAAAATGTGTGTATTGTGAAATGTTAAATAGTATCAAGATTTTCCAAAAAAATTGAATAAAAATAATTCCATCAAGTAAAGAAATACCTACAAATTAATCCATAGAGGTGTGCATTTATTGTTTAAATTAATTAAAACTGAAAAAATACTTTCATTTTGGTGGTGGATTCGATTCAAGGAACATCAAATGCATCGCTGTTATGAATTATACAATATATTATTTTTAGTATATGCGAAACCGGAATATAGTTTGTTCAGAATAAGTAATTCAATGAGCACGATACGTCGCTGGCCGCGCTGGTGGTGCAGGGGCCGCGTGGTGACCATGTTTGTGTAGACAAATAGGTAACATAACCAGCTTAAGTTTGTGATTTTTCATGATACAGTTTTGAAATTTTGAAATTCTTTACATAAAAATAATATACACGTGTCACGGGTTTCGCATATACTAAAACTAGGGTTGTATTTGTTTCCACGATGCGCTATTGTCCCTAATAGGTACCCGAAAATTTGCTTCATAGTGTCGTGTGAAAATAAATTCGTGTAACAGCTAATGAATATGTACTAGGCATTTAAGATTTTATAGGGTAAATGTGATCGTTAAAAACGTTGCCTCCGGAGTTTTTTGATTTACATTAAAAAACAAAAAAAAAATTTAGATCAACAATTTGATCAGTGTACGACTAAACGCCGACAGACACTACGCTGACAGACTGAACACCGACAAGACTTTACTTTGACGGGACTTTACGCCGACAGGACTTTACGCCGACAGGACTCTTTGTCAACAGGATTCATCGGGTAGGTAATAGGTTAGGTTAGAATTACGAACAACCGCGCGCGAGTCGAGCGAGCGAAGCGAGCGGTGTCACCGTAGCGTCCGGCGAGCGCTACTTCCATGTTAGTGGCAGTTATTTGACTATTTAGTATTAGCGTAAAGATTAGCCTTCACGGCAAAGAGTCCTGTCGGCGAAGAGCCCCGTCGAAGTAAAGTCTTGTCGGTGTTCAGTCTGTCAGCGTTTAGTCGTACACTCCAATTTGATAATTGTAGAAGAATTGTTACGTGTTTGTCAGAATAAAGACTCATAATAAAACAAATAAATATTTTAGGAAGATCTACTGATACTGGATTACAAGTAACATCCCAAATCCATCTCACACAGAACAATGTAAAGACACCACGCCGTATATGCAGTCGCCCGTTTTCAGGGTTCCAAACTAAGGTAAAAATAAGGTGAAAATCCGGGACTAAAGCATAAATTCTCGTACAAACGGGTCGCGGTGCTATAAGTCCAAACTTTACACGTTGAAATTAGCTCGGACAAGTTTACCCACCAAGTTCCAACTGAGAGTGTTTTCTTCGGTTACGAATTTCAGGTGAAACTTTAGAATTTATTTACGAAAAAGTTTTGCAGTCACAAGTGCTCGTGTTACGTTTTGAAATGAAACAATTATTTTTCGGTAAGGAATAAATTTTTGTATTGGCTGAAGCACGAACGGTAACAAAGATAGCCTTTCAATGATTATTTTAATAAAAACTATGAAATTGAAGTTCTGTAAGTCTATCTCGTTGTTGAGGCTGAGGTCGTGGGTTCGATACTCGGTCGGGAAATGTATTATTGGGTTTTTCAATCTGGAACTTGTCAGTAGCAGCACGGAGTCTGGATTACTTCCCGGTTGATAGCAAAAGGCTAGCCATGGCTGGACCGATTTGTTTTTTTTTTTATACTCCATATTATGGAGTATAAAAAAAAAACCTAATCGGTCCAGCCATCTTCGAGTAATCGGGGAATATACATAAAAAAAAATAGGTTCCGACGAATTGATAACCTCCTCCTTTTTGAAGTCGGTTAAAAATAACTGGCGAAATGTTGGTGTACAATTAAAGTTCCCACTGTTAACTTAACCTACCATGAAAGTAGCATGATACTTTGACAACAAAAATAATATTTATTGGGTAAAATTATTTGACCATAAACAATACGATGACGAACAACCGATGACGTAATTTCCTTGTCACATTATTATTAAAACTTTTATACACATATAATTGAAAAAAAAATATAGATGGAACGAACTTCATTTCAAGGTTGAAACTTATCAAGCCAGGATGAGTTTTGTTTTAAATATTGAGATATTTTGCTCTTGTTTTTAATACAGGAAGTTATCATCAGGTATCGGATATTCGGATGCATATTCACCTAAAGTTGAGATGTTGGCTAACATGGAATGCGCTTTTGTATCGAAAAAGTCTTAATTTAGGTAAGTAATTTGTTTATTTTTTATTTTAACTAATTAAAACCACCCCTCCTCCAGTAGGTACATACACATATTTGTATCGGGTTAAACATTAATTTTAAATTAATACCCATCTGAATAGTTATGCAATCCAAGAATCCCGGGGTTTTTAATAAATTTTACAAATAATTTATAAAGCCGCTTCCATACTTTCATAGCTAAAAATTATCTTTAGGTAAATATGCATCCGTATATCCGATCTCTGGTTATCATGTTTATAAATATTAAATCCTCAGGTTAATTAATTGGCACTCTGGCAATGACCGCTGATTATGATTTAAAAAAAATATTGTTTGTGTACCAATTTATGACGTCCACAGTAGTCTGTAGGTCGCTGCTTGAAAAATACTCGTATTCAGCTGCATCGCTGCATTCATTCCGACTCCAACAAAATGACTTGGGGAAACACAGAATTGTTACAGGTTGATTTACTAATATGTACCTACTGTTACACATATACTAGATATAGTCCACAGTTATAGTATCTACACATTCGAGTCGACTCACCATGATAGAGAAAACTTATTAAATAATAAAGAGTCGTATTACATAGGTCCATGAGATGGATTTCGTGTACCAGTTTCAGCCTCTGAAAAATAAATAGCCAGGAAACGTGGTAATGATAAATTCATAAAAAAATGTCTAGATCAGCAATTTTAAGTTAAAAAACGTCCGTCGATTCCATAGTTTTCATGAAACTCTTTGAAATATGTTTTTTTTTCCGAAAAACACGCCAGCAACGCTAGCGCAATAAACACGCAGGTCCATCATCATCATAATTTCAGCCGAAAGACGTCCACTGCAGGACATAGGCATCCCCCAGGCTCCGGTTCTGTGCATCTAGTGGATTCCTGCGGCCTTCATGAGGTCATCGCAGGTCCATATACTTTTGAAAGAAAAACAATATTTAGGAACCACGTTTTGGAAACTCGGGGCGTGATATAAATAAATTCAGCAATTATTAAATCTACCAAAACACTATGACGCCTAAATAAATGCCCAAATAAAAGATCGCTGACAGGATTTAATTTTTCGGCGCTGATTCGATTGTTGAAACTCCAAAAGCATGCTTTATAGCATGCTTAGGTATAGCAGCAGCGTAGTTACTAGAAACAGCGTAATTATATGAGATACTAAATAATATTCGGTAAAGAAACTAGCCCTTTTCCTTGTATTTGCTTGCTGCACAGACATTACAAGTCAACCTTAGCGAGAAGCCAACAATACCTAGGATTAATAAAAAACTCAAACTAATTATTACATTAAGTATTTCAACTGGAGTTTACTTAAATCAAATTTGAGTGTAAAATGAAGTTGTAACAAGGTTGTGAAACTGGGCGAGCGCGGTCGACCGCTTCCAAATTCTATTATTTTAATTTACAGTACGGTTTTTTTTTAACTAAGTGGACAACGGAATAGTGCCTGCATTGTTTTAAAAGTAAACGAAGTCTGCAATTCTCCATGAATTATTAAAATTTTAGACTGGCATCGTTTTGTTTCATTTTGGTGCTGTTAAGTGGATACTGACATTTGAACTGGTCCATCAATTTAATGTCGATCAGCGCGCTATGGACCGGGCTATGTTCGGAGTTTCTTTGAAGGATAAAATCAGAAATGAATATCAGGAAAAGAACCGGAATTACCGACATAACTTGCAGAGTAAGCGAACTGAAGTGGCAGTTGGCTGACCATGTTTGTCTAATTAGCAAAACTAGTGCTTCTATTTACTCTCTTTACTGGGCATGACTGCCGAATGTGTTACGCGAGGGGTGGGTTAAACACGTATCCAGTGTGTAATGCATTACATACTGGATACGTGCTTAACGTTGAAAGATACACCACTTG
The DNA here is from genome assembly GCA_947359405.1 of Antitype chi. Taxonomy (NCBI): domain Eukaryota; kingdom Metazoa; phylum Arthropoda; class Insecta; order Lepidoptera; family Noctuidae; genus Antitype; species Antitype chi. The sequence continues at coordinate 13,969,580 of OX375818.1, read as the reverse complement.
CAAATGTTGATGCAATACAACTAATGACGTTTTAACATCGAAAATGATTGTGTAATCTACCACGCGAACCCAGTGCGGGTTGGTAGATGTCATATGTCTTCGAATTTTGGTTCTAGAATATGCCGATTTCCTCACGATGTTTTCCTTTACCGTTTTTAGAGCAGAGGTGATGAAATAATTTACACAAAGCGCACATATATCTGGATTTGAACCTACGACCTACAACTTGTAAGTCGCAGCCGCGTAAGCTAATTAATATGTTGTATTATACTTATGTGTATTGTATAATTGTATACGCATTTTAATGTATATCATAAACATTCGACAACAAACAACAACAAACAAAAAATCAAATGAATTGTTTGATATAAAAAATTAAAATCATAAATTACACGTTTTTCGTTCTTAATCCGTTCTACTTTTTGCTGCTAACCAAAACAAGTTATGTGCAAGGCAAGCAAGTGACTTTTTTCGCATCGATTTTGATACATTTGTGGCAAAAAATCTTGTTTATCTAGAAAGTAAGAAAAATAAGAAATAGTTTGATAAAAACGTTTGAAGTTTCCGTTGATCTAAGCAATAAATCCAAGTATAATTCAATTAGCAGATCGCCTAGAACGTGTCTGTGAGCAAAAGTTTGAACACAATTAGACGTTATCTTAGCCCAAGTTTTATACCAATACGACGTTAATCGAGACTAGCTACGAATGAACTAAAATCTAGTTAGGTTCGGTCAGTGTTAAACTATTATTTTTGTTCTTGTAGTATCATACAATCAAATCATAAATTTTATGTTTTTTTTTTTCTCGTTCTTGATGTAATAATACAACGTGACAATGCTGATAATGATAAACAATTTTCATACACAATCGTCTACCGTATAGTGAGTGCACTTCACCTTTTTAAACTGGCATTTTCATTCATGACATTATAAAATAATAAGGTGCAAGCAACATTTTCATAAGATGCTCATTATATTTTATTCCTTGACTTTTCTTGTGCAAATTCTATGTGAAATCTTCCAACCAGCCAGTAGGAAAGACCAGCAAGGATTCTCACACAAATAGCTTTAAAATACATACCGGTTATAATAAACTTACTTAGGTATACTTCTCAATTCTCAGACATTTCATGTTCTCTGTGTACGTAGGTACGTGCCAATTTGCATAATGTTAGTATATACGAGTATGTTAATCAGGGTTGAGGGATGATGCTCTGCGGCGTAGAGAGGTCGAAGTCAATGGATCGGTCATCAAATATTGAAGAGTCGATATTGACAGGATTTTAGTAAGTAATAAATGGAACGACTACTCTTTTTTTTATAGGTAACACTGACTTTGTGACCATAGAGTAAAAGTGGAAATGCAAATATTTATTCAAATCAAAAATAGAATTGACTGGAAATGGATACGATTAAAATGGGTTTAATTGAAAACAATCTCTTATTGCCAATTGATTAGTAAAAACAATTTATGAGAACGAACAAAATAAACACACAGAAATCCATTTAATTAACAGGCAATTTTGATAGCAATTCGCGTAGTACTCGTAGAACCGTCAATCAATAGAGGCATCAATTTGATACAAATCAATGGTGATTAACGTTCATGTTTGATTGGATTTGAATGCGGACGCCAATTGACGTGCGTTAGTACAATTAATATTTACTTCATTTGGATATTTGGTCACTGTGGATGTTCAGTTTGTAGTTTCGGTTTGAAATGTGACAACAATAAAGCTGCTAGACTTTGGAAATTATCTGAGATCTTACTGATAGATAACAACTGAATAAGATGTGGTGTTCAGATAAACAGATTTGTTTTATTTTGTTACTAAATATGATCGACAGCCAAGTGCGTGGACCAAGAACAACGAAAAGTTCTGTAGTTGGGATAAATTTGTCTCTAGAACTAACTAAACTTTATAGTTGAATAAATGTTGTCCCATACATCGATCTATTATATGTTAGTATTTGTAATATGTTTGTTATCTATTCAATCTGTATGTTAATTAATGTAATTGGTGTTACCGTTTTAATTAACTATAAACAATAAACAATAAACAAATCGATATACGTCACGGTCAATTCTCCGAATGAATTTTAGTTTATTATTGAACCAAAAAACTATTCCTACCTGGCGCTTGCCAAATTTCATGATTCTGGTCAACGGCAGTACTAGGCAGTACACTCGCAAATAAATTAAAACCTTTATGGTTTTAATTTATTTGCGAGTAATAAAATATGACGCATATCTCTATGGCTGTATTTTTAATGCGTTGCCTTTTAAAAGCTTGTTTTCTTAAGAGCACCAAGGGACTGTGTGGGTACAAATTCACTATTAATTTCTTGATACTTCCACGCGTTCCTGATAAAAAGGGTTTTGTCTGACAGACGGACGGTCAAGGAAGTGATCCTATAAGGTTTCTGATTTCTTTTTGAGGTACGACATCCTAAAAAAGAAGACATTTTCTTATATAAATATGAAGTTGGCAGTTCTACTTTTAAATAATTATCCTTTTATATAATTTAAACGAAATAGGCCTCTTTCCAAAGATATCCATGGCGACTGCTGATGTTATGTAGTACGGTTATACTCTCCCAAAATATGAACCATCGTTTACGAATCAGAACTACCAACATTTTTCTGCTCACCTCTAATACAATCAACCACTAAAGCCCCCCAGAAATACAGTAAAAGCAAAGTTGTCCGAACAATAAAATGATGTTCGGTCAGTCGGGACAATCCACTTCACTTGTACTTGCCACAACAAGTTGTTAACTTACCGACAAGTTGTGACTTGTTCAGAGCACAGAGGTTCCGCAGCATTATTACTGAGAATAGAATTCGCTGCACTTGGTTATCTCTTGTGGGTTGTTCGGGTATTTAATTAAGAGTTTGTGACTTGTGAGTGTGTTGTTTGTGGATTGTGGAGTTAGTTCTTTGGATGACTTATTTTCGTTGCTAAGTTGAGCTGCAACTCTGATTAGAAGAAAGCTTTTCTTCATCATTATCATATTGATTGAAATCACTATATTTATAGTTCTCGAATACAATTTGTTGCACTTTGTAATCTCTTGTGGGTTGTTCGGGGCATTTAATGACTTATGAGTTTGTGAGTGTATTGTACGTGGAGTGTGACTGGAGAGTTGTCATTATGATCTTTTAATACAGCTGCTTTCTAATATAATGCACTGTTATTCGTTATCTCTTGTGGGTTTTTCGGGCATTAAGTTATGAGTCTATGACTTGCAAGTTTGTGTGTGTGTGTGTGTGTGTGTGTATGTAGTTTCGCTTTAGACTGCTCATTTTTTTATCGTAAAGTTACCGTAGTATCGCGGTGCTGGTAAGAAAGGCAGGCTTTTTATGACAGTCATATCGATACGATATTTTCAGAGAAAACCATACAGGGACAAGGCAGATAATGCCTTTGTAGCTTGCACTTTATTGAAGGCTCATTAATGACTAGAATAAGTTATTCAACACGTTCATTGCCAGCAGCCCTCCTGGAGGGCTCACTGAAGTCGCATATGGGATGCCGGGAGCCCTCGCGGAGGGCTCATTTTAAATGAATACTGAGTGAATACTACAGAAGATTTTAATACAAGCAATTTTATTTTTTTTAAATGGGTGTCAGGATGCCCGTATTTCAGGGGTGGGGTCTTCCAATATGTATGGCGGCATGGCGTATGAGTTCGATGAAAAGGGGGGGGGGGGGTCGAAAGAGTAAATTCCCTTTACCATTGAAGATGTAAATTAGTTTCATTACGCTTTCATATGAAACCAATAGTTATTTACTTTTAGTTTGATTCTCTTACAAGGCATGAATTGCTTATAAATGTTCCCTACAAACTACAGCTATGTATGTAAAGCGACAAAATGAACCTCCTAGACGAAAATACACAGAATAAGCACTTACTTATAGTACTGCATTAATTTAATTTGCGCTGTGTTAATTAAAATATTTGCATACCTGTAGTATACTTTTTACAACGTTAATAAACCCTGAACACGGTAAAAATCTGTTCGCTGAATGCCGGGAGTTATATGAACAAGAGAAAATTAAGTAAGTTGCGTTATAAAATACGTTTTTACGAGCGTTTAAACTTTCATACTTGTCTACATAGGTACAAAGGAGTTGGAGCTTTATTGAAGAGAAAATCGATATGCCTTGTTTTATTTAGAAAAAAAATTTTTTTGCAAGTGATCTATCTCCGATTCAAATTCAAAATATTTACCTCACACACATTTATAGGGTTAAAATAAATTAACTCCGCCCTCGCGATGGGTTTCTATATCTTTAAAATAATATCACACAAAGAAACTGATGTTATTTTTTATGGGGTTAGAGACTGTTGTTGGTGTATTCACTTGAAATGTCAGTTTAAATATATATTTTTTATTCCCTCATCTGTTAGGCAGACTCATTGAGTCTTATAACAATAGTAAAGTAATTACACAACACACCACACATATTAGCTTCACTTGTATGTTTGTTTGTAACCGACTCTTTTGGACGCAATTTCACCCACTCTAAACGGTCAGATTTCATTGAAACTTTGTAAACTTATCGAGGACCGATGACTATTCAATAATTTAAAAAAAAAAATAGAAAAATGAAAAAAAAGGAAAAAAAATCACGTTTTTGTAGTTAGCAGAACTAAAAAATAGAAAATAAATAATACTTTAAAAAACTAAAAAACACGCTTTAAAAACCAAACTAAAAAGGAGAAAATAATTTAATTCAATTAAAAAGCGTAGGGTGCTTGACATTATGTGATTATAAAAATACCTCAAAAAGTACGCCATGCTTTTTAATTGAATTAAATTATTTTCTCCTTTTTTAGTTTGGTTTTTAAAGCGTGTTTTTTAGTTTTTTATTTTTAAATTGCGATACCTCTGTAAGTAAACAAGATCTTTATTATGTTGCTCTTAGGCGATGTAGACGTCATTGCACATGCGCGTTATTTTTATTTTTTCTTGCAAGTAGCTGAATGGTGCTGATCCATACGTCATCCAATAGGGACTGGTCATCTCTTAGCTGCTACGGCCTATTTTAATTTATAAAATGTCATTTGATTTCTGTTTTTAATTACGGACGCTTTTAATGTGCACGTCTTTTTACATCGTTCTCACATTGATATTTGAACATAAATGATGGAACCAACTTTATGTAACAAATTGTTAATAACAATATCATGATTTAAAAAGAGTGTCCATGGAGTTTCTGGCCCGTTCTTCTCCTACCACCTACGCTTTGAAATGGGCAACTAGCTTCATCTTTCCGACTCTTTCATAATACAAAAGTGCCTGTAATTGGTTTATTTGAAATAAATGCTTTGAGTTGAGTTGCATGTCAGAATAACTAACATGGCGTCTTGTTTCTCCGGCGGATTAGGCGAAGGAGTACCAACATATATTACATCCACATTTCGCCAGCTATGTTTAAGTCCCATGCAACGACCCAACCGGGTACTTATGCAGACTCCGTGTTGCTACTGAGAAATTCCAGACAGAAAAGTTCAACAACACTTTCCCCGAATCTCTAACGAAGCAACCAGGTTCTATAGGAACCTGTGGGAACCTGGGTTAACCGTGTGGGAACCTGGGCTGGCGAACCTTAAGGGGAACCTCGTCGCGGGCTGAAACTCACTGGTGGACCTGGCTAAAAATCACGCTGTCTCACCAGGCTTCGAGTCCGACAGAGATAGTATCAGTGATGAGCAGTTAGACGCTAGTCTACATGCACAACGTTATTGAGTGAGATGCAGGATCATTTATGGTAAAAAAATTAAGAAAAGTCTTTTGGAAGATTGGGTTTTATGAAAAAACCAATGCATAAACCAATAACCACTGAAGTTTATTGAACTTTTCGATAATTGAACTTTGTCGGTACAGACTTTGTTTTGGAGATTTTACACTTCTTTTATTACTTAAACACGCCCAAAGTTAAGTAAAATTAGCAAGCGAGTGTGCTAAGTGGAATACTTTAGGTGTGCTTCGTCTGGGTGTGCTTCGTTTGGGTGTGCTTCATGGAATACCTCAGAAAAACTAATCTTTATTGGCTCCTGACTTTTTAATGGGTTTTTATTTTAGTATTCTGTTTCCGTACCGACAATATTAATAATGAGACAAAACGATATCATATTTTACTTTGGATGTGCCATGTTAAACAGTGGATTAAAACACTCCCGAAGTTTGTATGCAAAAAATGTGGACTAGGTTCACCTTAATACAGGTTATCATGTAACCTAGCTACGACGCCAGATTCAATTATGATACTTTCTTTCTATTCGATTTAACCCTAAATTGTGAAATTATATTTACTGTAACAGACTGTACCACACTTTATGAAATAAATAAATAAATAACAGAAAGTGTGGTAATAAAATCAATAATTATCAGTATCACAAATAGCAAAGATATCATCACTCTTAATTTAATAACTAGACGTCGGAAATTGTCCCACAGGAACGTGGTACACAAACAAGCAGACTTATAAAATTCACATAACATCTTATTGCAATAAAATATCACTATTGATTGAATTTCTTCATTCAACATTTGGATGCGTGGAAAATTATGATTTGTTGCTTGTATTATTGACTGTAGTTTCGACATAAATTTTTGAATAGGATAGGTGGTTTTTTTTTTTTTAGAATATAAATAATTTTAATCTGATCATATAATTAAGCGGTGGGTTGAGCTGGAGCGGCTGCTGCAGATGCAGAAACTTCCCAAACGGCGCCAACTCCTACCTTTTGGCCATTTTCCCAATGACAGCGATGCCGACAATTTTTTTTTATGCCTAATGAGCTCTTCGCTTTTTTTATTGCCTTTGTATACTTGTACTTAACATACATATTTTAGTGTTAGATTATCTATTGTATTTAATTAATTATAGTAACAAAAATTATAAGTGTTTCATAAATAAAATAAAAAAACTTGTATACCAAAACATAATCTCAAGATTCTTCCGCATTTCTTTGACTAGATAATTACCTTGATCTGACATGTAGGTGTATCGACACAAGATAATTGTGTCTGCATTCAAAATATCCTCAGTTGACATTTGGAATGAACGACATAAAAATATTATTTGAATATTCAATAAGCATGTTCGTTTTAATTTACTCAATCCGTTCTAAATATACTTCGGTCATCATCATCTGCCTAGCCTTTTCCCAACTATGTTGGGGTCAGCTTCCAGTCTAACCGTTTGCAGTTGTATACCAGCATTTTACATGGACCGACTGCTTACCTGACCTCCACAACCCACTTACTGGGTAATACCATACTGCTTGGTAAGACTGGTTGTCAGACTTTCGGGCTTCTGACGACCCGTAAGGACTGTCAAAGATCCACAAATGACAGCCGGGCCCAACGGCTTGATGTGCTTTCCGAGGTACGGACGGGTCTCGGTATGTAGAGATGGTCACCCATCCACGAACCAACCGCGGCAAGCGTGTTATTACTTAAACACAAGCCCCAAACTAATATAAATTGTTAACACGAAAAAGTGAGCTCTCAAGATTTTGTTCTAAAACCGATTTGTGTCCTAAAAACTAAATGGTAGGTACTTAGTTTCAGAAGCTACACTATTGTCTAACGCCATTAAGTGATCACAAGAAATAAATGTCATGTAAGAAGTCTGACGCCAGAAGTAATAGAATAGGATCTTGTCAAGATGACGAGGACGCGGTAAAGGCGGGCCTGCCTCCCAAGTCCAACTAAGACAAATGAATGGACATTCCAAAATGAATGATACTTCTCACAAATCCCTTATTACAGGGTATTAAAGCTTAAATTTGGATGAACAAATAATTTCGCTGAGATGTAAACAATTGAGCGTTATATAAAAGAATGTGAAAGAGATTAATAAAACAAATGAAAACCCTTAAAACAAATTATATTCTAATTATCATAAATGCTGTGCGTAATACTCTAATCCGTGATATTAAAACTTAGGAATGGGAACATTTATCAGTTCTTCGTAAGGTACCGCAATGAAGAACTTTTCTATGGTCTTGATTGCTAGGTCCACTGCAAAGTCTACGATGGGTTTCCCGAATTCCTCTGCTACCTCCTTCCAATTATCGTTAAGGAATTGAAGGACTGTTGCACCTGAAACAATCAAAATAAATAATTATTTATTTGTGCAATGTACACATGGCTACACATCAAGCTATCTATTTCCAGTATAAGCTAATCTCGCATTGTATAGGATTTCCGTAAAGTGCGAGATCAGCGTAAACTGGAAATGTATAGCTTGATGTGTAGCCGTGTGTACACACAGTAAAAAACGATGAGTAGGCTAACACTGAAGAGTATATTACCCTTTTAGGGCGCAGCAAGTATTATTACAATATTAACTTTTTCTTTTCTTTTTAACTCTTGTCAGCGCGGTCGTGGACTCGTGGTCCTCATGAAATTTCTTGTCGAGGGGCTGATGTGATTCGCCTTACGATTTCTCGCCATCTACTGCGATTCTTGGAATTTTTTTTTTTGATACACTAACTTATATAAAGGTTGTTCTTAAACTTAACATATGTATTGAATACCTTCGTATGTTGCATACATACGAAGGTATTCAATACATATATAATTATGTTAAGATTACAAGGTAGACACACTAGATAATATCACAACATTGTTTAGTATAATGCTTATTCTTTTTCTATTAAATAAATGCATTTGAAAGTATCGTATAGCAAAAAAACATTTTTTTTTGTCCGTCTGTCTATAGTCCAGCTAATCTCCGAAACGGCTAGACCGATTTCGACGGGACTTAACTGGGAGACAGTTGATGTTTTATGGAGTAACTATAATATATATACTAATGATATAATCCGGTGTACATCTCCCGCCTGCACTACACCACTAAGGCGGAGGACATCGTGGAGTACGTGCGCCAGAAGACAAGATACACGCCGAGGATGCAGTTATTGGAGTCGCTCAGAAACGTCAACATTAAAGCGTTCGTGGTACGCGTTCCGAATTGTTATCTGCTCGTCGTCATGGAAGAGGACTTTTGGCCGCAGGACGTGTGGTTCCGTCGCTTTCGCGGCACAAGTTCCACAGGACAGCACAAAAGAAAGCTAGTGCAAAGTGAAGTGCTACTAATATGCGGTTTTTTATAATTACGTATGTTAGTCTATAAAGTATTTATGTTATGGGTCTTTATTGCCTGAAATAAATGTTTTGTTATAGGCCATTTTGTCCCTACAGCACGTTCCCGTAGGATCATTTCTGATATCCACGCGGGCGAAACCAGTAAGCTTTTAAATATTAAATGAAATCATTCATTGATTTCATTGATAAGGTATCAATGAAAACAATGAATGATTTCATTTAATAGTGAAGTAAAACAAGGTGAAGCATAAGACTATGGTTACTTATTTGATTGCATTAATACAAAGGAAATTAATCACATAAACCTTGACGAAGCGATGATTATTGTAGAAGATAGACAGATATCTATAAAAGAATTTGCTGTTGCTAACTAGGTCAATAGTTTTTACTACACATCGGAATATGCACGGATATGCACATCTTGATTAGCAGAGGATTTCCTTGGAGGAAATAGCGTTGGGGACATTTAAATTACTTAATTGCTATTGTGGCTTATTTGTAGGCAAACGAAATGAGGATGTAGCTGTTTCCGATAATCGCGTAGTTTTAGTTATTGGCTGAATTAATTTGGTGTCAATTCAACCTATAAAAATAATTTACAATTTGAGGTTTTCAAATATTTCGTTGGTCTGAAAAAGGTTTGCGTCGTTAACTACTGTTGTATTCAATTCGCCTATTGTATCAACAAAATCATCTTGTCGACATTACAGAACGTTAAAATAACGCTTCTCGTCTTTGGTAATATATACTTACTAAGTTCTTTGCTTTCCTTGAAGAGATTCGCAAGATCAAACGAGACGCGGTCTCCGTAGTCGAAAGAGTACTTGTAATTCTTCACAGCGAAATGATTGACGCCTTCTTTGTCTTTTATGTACTTGGTGTTTAAATCGACCTTCATTCTGAGATTGGCTGTAACAAAAATGTTGTGACTATTTTGGAGATAGTTTTTTTGTTGGTGAATATGTGCATGGACATCATAATAATTGCATAACATCACGCCGCGTTTCCCCGAAGGGATGGGCAGGGGTAAGGTCCCATTTAGTAGGGGGCGAGCCTATAGCCGTCAATCGGGCAAAAATCCAGACCCCAGACTGTTACTGAGAAATTCCAGATAGAAAAACCCAATACCACTTTTACCAAACAACAACTGCTTTTACTTTTACAAACAACAAGCCTTTGCCTGAAACAACTTTTTCAGGCAAAGGCCTAACCTAGAAGTCGAACTTAGGACCTCATGCTCAGCAGTACCGTTTGCGATCACTAGACCAACGAGGCAGTCATAAAATGAGTACTAAATTATTTATTTAGGACTGTGATTTCCACTTTAATGAAAACTTCGACCAAAAATCCAGTCTCATTTTGAGTTCAGTGCAAAAGTTTTATACCCTTAGGGAAACATTTTCCAAAACCTTTCTGCCCATGCTAAGTCACTCTTAAAAATGCATAACATGAAAATGACTTTCTTTCATGTTTACACAAACAATCGTTTACATAATAATTTCTTAATTTCACCGCAAACTGCAATGAAACGGGAATGAAATTGAAAATGCAAAACTGCCCAACTTAAAAGGGAGATAAAGGAGGAGACTGCAGACATCACAAACTGTTGAATATTAATGGCTGTGTTACTTACTTAACTTTACTTTGGCATCTCCCGCACCATCTATAGGGAATAAGAGAATCCTTCCGACGGCATCGTAGGTACCCTTGATTGTGAGGTTGCAGTGGAACGCTAGGACGAAGTGACGCTTTTCAAGTTCGGACCTGGACAAAAGAAATATACTTAGTAATACAATAAGTTTTATTAAAAATAAAAAAACATTTATTTGCCATTTTTTTATTTGACATAAAAGTATACACAAACGTCCTGGTCCCTAAACTAGTGTTAACTGTATCATAGGGACCAGTGTATTCGCCTGTTTAAGTCACAATGTCAACAAAACATCAATAATATTTTTTTTTTATCTGCTGTTTCATAGAAAAGTGCAACCTATGCGGTCAATATATACGCAGAGCTAATCATTTTTTTTATTACCTACTGACGAAAAATTACCAATACAGGGGTTTTCAAAATTACGTACTGACTCCTTGGTACAAGGTTTTGCGTTGATGTAACCCCGTAAATTATACTAAAAAAATATTTTAGAAAAACATAGTTAAGCTAGACCATAATTCTGTCAAGAAATACTCTGCTTTGGATTCATTGACACTCCTTTTGACGCAATAGAGATTGCCAATTCAGTCCACTTTTATCTAAATTTGATCTACCTTGCAGAAGTACGTTATATAAAAAAATAATAGTTTAGAAAACTAAAAAACACGCTTTAAAAACCAAACTAAAAAAGGAGAAAATAATTTAATTCAATTAAAAAGCATGGGGTGCTTTTTGAGGTATTTTTATAATCAATCGTGTATTTTTATAATCAAATTGTATCAATGTGAAGCACCCCACGCTTTTTAATTGAATTAAATTATTTTCTCCTTTTTTTAGTTTGGTTTTTAAAGCGTGTTTTTTAGTTTTTTAAACTATTATTTATTTTTTATTTTTTGGTTCTGCTAACTACAAAAACGTGTTTTTTTTTCTATTTTTTTTTTAAATTATTGAATTGTCATCGGTCCTCGACAAGTTTACAAAGTTTCAATGAAATCTGACCGTTTAAAGTGGGTCAAAATCGCGCTCGAAGGAGTCGGTTACATACAAACAAACAAACAAACCAACAAACAAACATACAAGTGAAGCTAATATAAAGCGTGTAATAACGATGATGTTACGAGTACTTCCGTGCCGGGACTGCGTAAAATATTCAAACAAAGTTTCAACCTAATAATTGAAGTTTGTTTGAGAAGTTTGAATTCTTTACTCGTAATTAAGACTTTAAGGGATGAACTTTTAAAAATAAAAGTTAATGCTACAGGTATGAGGCATGGCCGCTTTTGAGGGTTCCGTACCGGTTACCAACGCTACCCTATTACTAAGCCTCCGCTGGTCGGTCCGCCTGTCTGTCAGCGGGCTGTATCTCTCTCTATATCTCATGATCCGTAATAGATAGACAGTTTAATTTTTCAGAGAATGTGTATTTCTGTGGCCGCTATAACAAGAAGTAATAGAAATAAAAGCAAAGTTACAAAATTAAAAAGGGGTCGCCACTCCATAAATATACATGTTTTTTTTTTGGCGTGTTTTGCCTTCTGGTACGGGACCCTTTGTTTGCGAGTCCGACTCGCACTTAGCCGTTTTTTATGTTTGATGAAAATGCGAAAGAGTCTTTTGTTGCCTCGTTATAAATTTTCTTTTGCTCGTTCCGTTTTCCGAAACAAAGGGTGGTCGCACATCTGACGGATCATGCGCCGCTTATCGTCGGTCGCGTGAAAACCAGAACGTACAAGTAGATAATATAACATTGCGCCTTCAAACTCAACCGATGATGCGTTAGTACTTCGAACGTACTAAATAGAAATTAACGAAGTTACGTTCGACGCATTTTAAGTTAACGAAGTTACGTTGGACGCATATTTCGTCAGATAATTGATTTTATGTCTAAGTAGGTTTGTACAAACAGTTTAATACGTCAAAAATATTTTAAAAGCAAGATGAGGTCGGCGGTTCCTGTCTGACTACTCTGAGAAGATAAGCTGAAACAAACTCAGAGGTCACAGTCTCTTTTACAGTCCAGACATAATCTTTGTTAGATCATGTAAAGATGATGTAGATTGATGTGCGACCACCCTAATACAAAACGTCAATGACAGCTGTTAGGTACTGCTCTTAACTTAAATTGAGATCTTGATGCTCGAGCACCGTTTCAGGCTACGGACCCAAAGCTACAGACTGATCTCATATTTTAGCAGCATAGCCTGCTTTACAGTGGCTATAAAAAACATACAAAAATCCTAATTACCCGACTATGACAAAGCAAAACGGAACCTCGGTTTTGCTTTCCGGTATCACCATCTCTGTCGCGTGGTCGACGCCTATTTGATGGATAGGGCCAACATCTACCCCGGTCGCCAGGGAGAGTGGAACCGGCGAAAGATGTCGTGCGGTGCCCCACAGGGATTGGTCCTGGGGCCGCATCTGTGGGATACTGGTTACGACTGGGTGCTGCGCGCCGACCTCCTTAGCGGCATCAGTGTTGTTGCTACGCTGAAGACACGCTAGTCCTGGCGCAAGGGAGGTCGCACCTGGCGGCGGCCGAGCTAGTTAAACACGGGGTTATGACAATCGTCGAGAGGGGATCCTCTCCAAGACCACCTTGAGTCCCAATTGCCGGATGGCAATTGGGACTCAAGGTAGTCTTGCACAAGTCCGAGGACATGTGTTTTCATGGTCCTCGAACGCGCCACCGCGGGGTTCCAAAATGAGGGTAGGAGGGGTTCACTTCGGCGTCGAGTCAACGATGAATTACTTGGGACTCGTCCTCGGCAGCCGATCGAACTACGCGGAGCATTTTGGCTCCCAGACTGGAGCGGGCCGGGGCTGCCTTGAAGCGGCTCCCGCCCAACCCAGGGGTCCAAATACCTCCTACCAGAGGCTGTACGCAGTCGTGCGATCCATGGCCCTTTACGGGGCACCGGTGTCGGCGTCTTCATTGAGGCGCCAACCAGCCCGCCGGTTGAAGGCGTCCCATAGAGCCATAGCCATCCAGATGGTCCGGAGATTCCGCACGATCTCCGGTGAGAGGCGGGCCTCCTTGCCGGATTGCTACCATGGGGTCTGGAGGCAAAGGTCCTCGTGCATACATGGGAGTGGCACGAGGAGGCAAAACGCCGGGCGTAACTCCGCTGCCGCGAGAATGCGCGACACAGCGGATAGAGCTCCGGCGGGATCCCATGACGACAGGGAGAGATGCGATTGTTGCAACCCAATGCTGGGCACGCCACAATTGCGGCGGTAAGTCCCCTCTTTGAGGAGTGCATTGAGAGGCACCACGGCGTCCTCACCTGCCGCCTGACGCAGTTCCTTAACAGACCCGGTTGTTTCGGGAGGTTCCTGTTTCGGATAAGGCGGGAGGAAACGCCCAGGTGTTACCACTGCGTAGATCGCCCGGAGGACACGGTGGAGCATACGGTGGAGGTCTGCCCGGCTCGGGCCGAGCACCGCCGTGTCCTCGTGGAGGCGATCGGCGGCGGCGATCTCTTGCATCTTGCGGTGCACGTGAGGAAGAGGCAATCTATGCGCCCTTACGGCCCTAGTCGCCGCAGGAAACGCCTTGGGCGTCGGGAATCCCTGGCCGATTCCCGGCCACACTAGGCGCGAGCATGCGAATGGTGAGTAATGGGTAGCTCGTCGTCCGGTAAGGACCACGGCCAGATCAATGGCGCGTTGTGTTTCACGCGAGCATCAAACAGATTATGTCAGCACCGACTAGTGGGGTCTGCAAGAGCCGATGCCTGCCAGGGGTGCGGGTTGTTTGAAAGAGATACGTGGCCCCTGCACACAGGCAACTGAAGGAACACGGGTGGGTTTTAGTCAGTAAAAGTCTAATACGGCCTTCCGCTCCGCCCAGAGCGGGAGAAGTTATTTGATGATTCCCCATCCCACAAAAAAAACCCTCATTTTAGCTTTATGATTTAGAACGGTATTTTTTACTTGATAAGCAAAGTTCATCAATCATAAATTCATAACATATCGATGAATCAAAAACAAAAACTGACAAGAAGCAAAACATAGCAGCAATTATTTTCCTTTAAAGGGTACTTAATTAACGTGCCATGTCAACGAGGGTATCACAAAAAATATGCATTTGATGCTTCAATTGCAAATTTTTTAGTGCATAAATAACATTGCTTAGTCAAAATGATACATACCTACCTACACATATACGCTTGAGAGGATTAAGACAAAGAAAAACACAAGTAGGTAGCTAACTAATTTAAGATTTGAGTTTTTATAACAGTTTTTTTGTGTTATACATTAATTAACATAGTAATGCACTGACCTTCATATTTTTATATTGTAAAAGTCGTTTACTGTGTAATTTAGTTCTAGAATCACAATTTTTACACAATGTAGGTATCTAATATTGAAAAGGATGTTTATATAAACACATAGAGCTTGATGTTGATAATTTTGGTATATTTTTTATTAATTATTATGCCATTTACCTGACTAGATACAAAAAAGATGCAAATTTTAAAGACAAGTTCGACCAAAAAAAAATGTAAGTGATTGGTCGAAGAATTCGCTGCTATGATGAATATTGCATTAATAAAATAATATACGACTACGTATCTCTAATGAATTGGAAAAAAAAAACAAGCTCAATTCTTATATTCCCCCCGACTATCTCAACTATCAGAAAATACACATTACTATATTTCTTGACAACACCAAAATTTCGTGAAAAACATCGATAAATTTTGAAAACCAGCCCCCTTGGTATTCACCCCTTGCGAATAACAGACAAACAAATAAAAATTGATTTGTGTTGAAACTGTGTAACTCAGCGACCTACATTTAAATGACAAATGAGATTACCACAATCATCTATGCATTCGTGCTGCATACCTAAAACACAATACGACCCTCGATATTTAGGTGATAATAATATGTCTTTTAATGATAAGTTTATTTATTTAAGAATATCTTATAAGAAACTTATACACGTCAATATATTGTTAGTCAATATTTTAAAAACTATATCTCTGAGAAGAAATGCAGGAACAAACTCAGAGGTCATGGTCTCTTTTAAAGTCCAACCATTATATTATTAGAACTGTATGTATGGATCCGTGTGGTGCCGGACGTAAAAGAAAAGCACCATTCTATTTCTTCCCGTGGGTGTCGTAGAAGGCGACTAAGGGACTTACTAGAGAATGGGCAGCAGCGTTCTCTGTGCATTTTACCACCATAGTGCGATTGCCAACCCGCCTGCCAAGCGTGGCGATTATGGCAAAACTCCCCTTTTGGGGGAAGCCTATGTCCAGCAGTGGACGTCTTACGACTAAAACGATGATGTATGGAAAGGCCTAATAGGTACCATTCCCCTCTTTCACTTATCACAGCATACAGATTCACGTAGTAAAACACTAGTCGACTTCAAATATAGTAGGTTAATGTTAGGAGGTTAATAATAGACAATTATTCACATTGTCGCGGTTTGTCCGTGGATGGGTGACCATATTTACATACCAAGATCCCTCCGTGCCTCGGAAAGCACGTTAAGCCGGTTGGTCCCGGCTGTCATTTGTGGATGTTTAACAGTCGTTACGGGTGGTCAGAAGCCCGAAAGTCTGACCGCCAGTCTTATCAAGGGGTATTGTGTTACTCATAACTGGGTTGTGGAGGTCAGATTGGCAGTCGCTCCATATAAAATATGGTATTCAGCTGCATCTGGTTGAACTGGAAGCCAACCCTAACGTAGTTGGTAAAAAGCTAGACAGATGATGTAATAAGGCTTTTAGAAAACACGAGTCGACCTCAAATGTACTAGGATAATGATAGGAGGTTAATTATAGGCAACAATTATGAATAATTGTAAGCGTATTTTTTAAAGTTGATATTGTAACAATGTTCACATTGTTACAATATCAACTTTAAAAAATACGCTACTGAAATAAGTAGTTGCACGGAAATACATGCACATTTAACATATCGTCATCGATCTTGACCCTAGCTTAGATGTTAGTAATTATACGGTCATTAACGATATCGTTACCTCAACTGGTTATTGTTATAATACTCGTAGCTAATAATATAAATGGCTATATCTGTAGGTATGCTCACATATAAATACCAAAGTGCAAGATTTTTTCGATTCGTCCAGATAAAGGTTAACAATTTGTTACGATTACACTAGTTTGTCTTGATCCTACTTATTAATCATAACATCGCACATGTAATCTCCGAATGATTATTTAGAAGTGTACCAATATCCGTACCCATTTTGCCAGTTATGTTTGTACGAGCTATGCTGTACATTGACCTTTGTGACAGTTGTAAGTCACTCATACTCGTACATGCACATTAATATTGTTTGACTGTGCATTCCTCCAACATAGCATTTAGCTAAGTGTAACAATTATGTAAATATATTTAGTGGCAATAAATCCATCAAGGGAAGCAATCGTCTACTCATTTACATAACATAACATACCTTACAAGTTTACTTACATAACAACTACATAACATTTTCACTGTTGGGCATCACACCCAACAATGTTTAAGTCTCATGTTACAGGGGGGCGAGCTTATTATCGTCAACTGGAAACAAACCCAGACTCCGGACTACTGATAAATGCCAGATAGAAAATACCGAAATAACACTTTGTCCAACCCTCGAAACGAAACGGACCACATGATCAACAGTAGCTCATGCGACCACAAGACCAACGAGGCAGTCAAATTGGTATTAAAAAGAAAAGAAGTTAAGGGCCTACGTCCCGATTGGTAGCGTAACACGGTCACTTTATGAACCGTACTGCTCATTAACGGCTTGTCTTGAAGATTTGAAAAATATATGATTTTGCTATAGATTCATATAGATCATTTTGCCCGAAGTACTTTTTTTGTATGGTTAATACTTTTGCTGTAAAAAATATTTTCCAACACGCAATATTTTGCCTTCTATTCCATACTCCTACTAAACGGCTTCGTTATTTGAAAAAAAAAATACACTGAAAAATAGATAGTTAGAGGTACCACAGAATCGCTGAAGCACAATTGTAAATTAATCAAAGGAATATCCCCATTTTGAGATAAAGCCTCAGAGGGGCCCTGCGCGGGCGCGGGCGGCAGTCGTGCTTTATGAGGATACTATGGGCCTTAACAGAAAGTACAAAACTTCTTTGCTACAATTATTTTAATCCTTTGGCTTCTTTTACGTTCATAACGCTAATCTTTGTGGCGTTCTGTAGTTTCTGTCTTTCCCGGTATGAAGAAGGCGTAAGCTTATACAGGATGTCCGGTATTTAATGGATAACCTTGAAATGGTTCATGGTAGAACTAATGGCCATTCAGAAAAAAACATTTTTATTTGTAATTAATCGGTAAAAAAAAAAATAATCAACTGACTTCCGAAAGAACACTACAAAGTGAAAAATAACTTTAATTTAGGAAGTCGGTGTCTATGGATATGTATTTTAATTTTTTGTCAGCGCCATCTGAAATTAAAGTTATTTTTCACTTTGTAGTGTTCTTTCGGAAGTCAGTTGATTATTTTTTTTTACCGATTAATTACAAATAAAAATGTTTTTTTCTGAATGGCCATTAGTTCTACCATGAACCATTTCAAGGTTATCCATTAATTACCGGACACCCTGTATATGTGAGTAATATAAGTGACCTCTGAATTTGTTTCGGCCTTTCTTCTCAGAGTAGTCAGATAGAAAATGCCGACCTCATCTAGTTTTAAAAATATGATTGACGTGTTAAAGTGTTTATACAAACCTACTTACAGAAAGAGGCAAAACCAAGTTAGTCGGTATATTCAAATAATTGATTGAAAAACTACCAAAGAACGGGTCTAAAGAGAAATGTCCGTGAAGAGGAAAATACTTACCATCGTTTTGTAAACGAAGATAGCGTTTTTCAAAAAGTAACATACCACAAGTCAACGTTGAAAGATGGACAGTTGTTCTGTCTTAACTATGAACATTGAACTCGCATTGGTATAATATTAGAAAAGTTAATCACACATCGACATGTTATTAAAAAAGCTTCAAAGGCACTAGGTTTCATTATGAGGATATCAGCTGATTTTAGGAATATCGAAACACTAAAAATTCTTTACTGTGCTTTTGTGCGCAGTCATCTCGAATACTGCTCACCAGTATGGAATCCTATTTATAATACTTACGCCAATCGCATCGATAGTATTCAAAAGAAGTTCTTAAGGTACATTCAGTTTAGATCCAAACCTATTTGCCTAATTATTACAGCCGCTGCAGGAAGTTTCACATTCTTTCACTAATTGAGCGGAGAAAAATTGCCGACATGGTATTCTTGTTCAATGTGGCAAATGGTTCAACCGACTGGTCTGAATTGATGAGCAAAAATTGGGCTGCGTGTTCCGTCTTTCACCTTAAGGAATCATCAACCTCTGTTTGTTCCCTCTGTGCGGTGCATATATCGACAAAACTCTTATATGCTAAGAGCTAGCAGGGCATACAACTCGATGTGTCAGAATGTTGATGATCTTGACTTACCTGTTCAGTCTTTTCTTAATTTTATTTTCTCCGAGTATACTTATACTTATTCTTACTTTCGCTTGCCTGTCTGCTGTTTCTTGTGCTACCCTATTATTGTCAGTGAAATCTTTTAATTGGCCTTCTTTCACTAACGGTCAACTATCTGTATCCTAAAAAAAAAAAACCTGTGCCGGTACTACCTGTTTACCTGTACCTGTACTATGCTTAGTTTATACAAGTTTTGTGTTGGTTTGTTATGTGACAACACTACGATCCGAGGCGCTACCCTCAGCGTACCTCTCTCTTGGTTGTCAACCGTCACGGGATACGGATTAGATTTTATGTCATTAGTTTATTCTGTCCTGTGTACTAGTTTAATTAGTCTTGTGACTGTGTTAAAGAGTGTATTCTAATTCTAAACTATACGTGTGTGACAAATATAAGCGTCAAGTTCGTGAACGGGCGCCTTCGGTTGAGACTGGTCATCTCCTAACTTCCATGGCTTATTTTAAATCTTATATTTAGAATAGTTTTTTTTTTACATTGTTCTCACATATAGAAGCAACAAGAATAATGTTCCCAAGATTTTGTAATACCTAACATGATTAAAAAGAGTGTCCATGGAGTTTTGCCCGTTCTTCTCCATAGAGATCTACGTTTTGGAATGGGCAACTAGCTGCAACTTTCCAACTGGTCGACTTTTTGACAATTCAAAAGTGCCTGTTAATGGTTTAATTGAAATAAATGCTTTGAGTTTGAGTTTGAATCATGTTAACAACAAGTATTCGTTTCACTTCCGCTCTTCGACAACAATCTCACCTCCAAACAACGTAAGAGGACACAGACAGAATACCTTCCTACCTACGTCCCCAAATATCTCTTTATTTACGTTACGTGCGTTTTGTTTGTGCAGAATTATTTTTCTTTCCTTTTAATCCTCCACGCACGTCCAATTCGGGTTGGTAGATGTCACATGTCTTAAAATTATTGCAATACCTGCTCGACTTAGGTAAATGTTTGGGACGGCAGATTTTTTTATACTATACACGATTTATATCGGATCCAACACTGAGCATCCATCAAGCAATAAGATACAAACCAGACTACTTAGAAAATATTGGGAACTATCATTAAAAACAATTAAAGTAAACATAGTTAACATCGTCATAAAACCATCAATTAGGTACCATTTTCCTATTTTGTTGTGTTCAGAACTAGTTTTAAAACCAGTAATTAAAGTTATCACAGTTTTCCTCATTTTAGTTTCCTGGTTTTTAAATCATAGAACACTGCCTTGGACTCGTGACCCTTTGACTTATAATTGCAGATATAAACGTAATTCTATATATCGATTGCGATCATACGAATATATGTCACTGTCACGAAAGCTAGAGACATTTTCAAAACATTGTAATACGGAAGGTTCCTAGCCATTGAAGATCTCATCTTTTTTAGTTTTTCCCAAATATTTAGGGGTCGGCTTCCAATCTAACCGGATGCAGCTAAATAGGTACCAGTATTTTACATGGAGCGACAGCCTATTTGACCTCCTCAACCCAGTTACTGGGTATTACGATACAATGGGCGAAGGGGTAACACGATACCCCTTGGTAAGATCGGTTGTCAGACATTCGGACTACTGATAACTCGTAACGTCTGTCAAAGATCCACAAATGACAGCCAGGACCGGTAACGGTTTAACGTCCTTTGCGGGGCACGAAGGGGTCTTGGTATGGAAAGGTAGTCACCCATCCACGGACCAACTGCGGCAAGCGTAGCTTAACACACAGCCCCCACACAAGCCCCTCTAGCTACTGAAAACCTGCTATCATTAATTGATGAGTGATATTATTTTCTAGAATAACGTTTTGATTAAAAATTATGTCCAACATCGTTCTGATCTGGTATATTTGAAGAATGCATTTCAATTGAAGATTTATCATTACAGACATAAACAAAATACTCACACAACGTCATCCACAATGCATTTCCTGAATCCTGTAACTTTTCCATCGTAAAAGGTAAATTTCAACCCGTTCAGAGGGATGGACAGTTTTTGAATGGTGAAGGGATCCAGGACATCTACTCCAAGTTTTGGCATGCCTTTGACGAATTCTGGGATAGCATCTTGGGTTGCTTTTACAAGACACTCTCTGGATGTTTCGTTGCAGGGATGGATGAAGTCCGCTGTAAAGAAAGAAAAAGTTTAGTTTAAGTAAATCATAATCAGTAGATCAAACTACTTGCACTGGGCCCAGAAGTAAGTTGACGAAATACTAAGATTATAATAGAACAATGTCTTTGAAAACTTTATGGAAAACGTTCTACTTAAGTTAGGTTGAGCTGTAGTGTTGCACCGGTCTGCGGGACCCTTAAATCAGACTCTGTTTAATATTATGGAAGCGCTAAAATTCTCCTTTTTTACCCACGTTATACCATTAGCTTTAGACTGTTTTTATTTTTTTTTTTAATAAAGGAAACTTTTAAGACTTAAGGAATAATTCCTATTAACCGAAATCTAAGGAAAAAATTATTATTGTGACACTACGATTTTGAATAAAACAAAAAACGCTAACAAATAGGGATATACAAAACATAGTAACAAATGAACTTTTATCGGTTTTCGCGTTTTCGCGAACAATTCGCGTGTCAGGATAAGACGAGTAGTTTAGCTTTAGGAGTTATCTGAGTGAACAGATGAACATACATGTCATAGCCTGTTAAAATCATAACCCTCCATTAGCTTTTCCATAGACGGGTAAAATTATATACGTATCATCTTTAACTTATTATGTTTTAGTATCAATAAGCAGATAAAGGATTACAATAATTATATTTAATGTAAGTAGGTACTCGAAATATTACCGAGAGCACTCGAGATTAATTAATATAGATGTTAAACAGTAAAAGGTAATTTAAATTAATTATTCAAGAAAGCCGTTACGTTAAGTCTTTGAAAATTCGAAGTTCAATGTTTTCGGCACACGAGTTTGCTTATAAATATGTACATTCATAAATGTTATTCATATTTTAACTGCAATTTCAACGGGTATAGATTTGATTTGTTTTTAATAGATAACAGTATATAACTTAGAAGCGTCAGCCACAGCAATCTAAAAATTATTTGGAGTTTTTTTTTGCATTTTAAACAACATTTTACTTCTTAAAGATTTTAGCTCCAGATTCTTTTCATGATTCTTTCGTACTTATTTTTTGAAATTACTCAAAGTTTTTACAATGTTTTAGAAATTGTATGTATATAATCGAACCTCAAATACTTATTTTATTCTATGCAAGATGAGCGATACTTAGCTAGATAAGAAAAAAACCAGTCAAGTGAGCGTCGGACCAAGCACAATGAATTTATACCAGAAAATAACTTAAGTTTGTGGTTTAAAAAAAATCTCCACTGCGTAATTATGCGAATTTTTTTTATCTCAAACTGCATATGTAACTGATAACCAGAGATCGGATATTCGGATGCATATTCACCTAAAGTTGAGATGTTGCCTAACATGAAATGCGCTTTTGTATCGAAAAAGTCTTAATTTAGGTAAGTAATTTGTTTATTTTTTGTTTTAACTAATACAAACTACCCCTCCTCCAGTACATACACATATTTGTATCGGGTTAAACATTAATTTTAAATTAATACACATCTGAATAGTTATGCAATCCAAGAATCCCGGGGTTTTTAATAAATATTACAAATAATTTATAAGGCCGATTTCATACTTTCATAGCTAAAAAATATCTTTAGGTAAATATGCATCCGAATATCCGATCTCTGCTGATAACACAAAAAAAAACAATTGTCGTACATATTCCTTTACTTGTGCTGTGAGACCTTGCTTCTTGCCAGATTTCATGATTCTAGGTCAACGGGAAGTACCTACTATAGGTTTTGATTTATTTGACAGTAGTAGTAAAATTATTATTAAACACGTCTACGGTCAGTAAGAATATACGGCAATTTATTCAACATATCAAAATTGATGAACGGCCGTATTTTTTATTGCGTTGACTTAGAAGCTTGATTGTTTAGAGCTCCAAGGGACCGAGCGACCCCTCACGTTTTTGATAATAATGTCAATTTGATACCTACACGCGTTTCTGAGAAAAAGGGTCTTGGCAGACAGAGGATATTTGAATGTAGCAGGTAAATTAAAAAACAAAATGACTTCGTTTAATTTCTGTTTTTGTATCGAACTGTTTTTAAGTATTAAACTGGTAGTACTTAATGCTGTAATTATCACAACAAGCCGTGTATTCAAAGCAAAAAATCGGTCGTAAAATTATATTAGGCATTTTATGTGGGCTGTAAAAAACAATGGCAGCTTCCCATACAATGTTTTATTTGAAATTAAATGTCTACGTCTTTAAATGGTAAAATGCCTTATTTTAATCAGCGTCATTTTCTGAGCTAGCTTGTGCAAGATTTTTGTTAGAGAAGGCGGAGATTAATTGACGTTCTACTTAAGTTAGGTTGAGCTGTAGTGTTGCACCGGTCTGCGGGACCCTTAAATCAGACTCTGTTTAATATTATGGAAGCGCTAAAATTCTCCTTTTTTACCCACGTTATACCATTAGCTTTAGACTGTTTTTATTTTTTTTTTTAATAAAGGAAACTTTTAAGACTTAAGGAATAATTCCTATTAACCGAAATCTAAGGAAAAAATTATTATTGTGACACTACGATTTTGAATAAAACAAAAAACGCTAACAAATAGGGATATACAAAACATAGTAACAAATGAACTTTTATCGGTTTTCGCGTTTTCGCGAACAATTCGCGTGTCAGGATAAGACGAGTAGTTTAGCTTTAGGAGTTATCTGAGTGAACAGATGAACATACATGTCATAGCCTGTTAAAATCATAACCCTCCATTAGCTTTTCCATAGACGGGTAAAATTATATACGTATCATCTTTAACTTATTATGTTTTAGTATCAATAAGCAGATAAAGGATTACAATAATTATATTTAATGTAAGTAGGTACTCGAAATATTACCGAGAGCACTCGAGATTAATTAATATAGATGTTAAACAGTAAAAGGTAATTTAAATTAATTATTCAAGAAAGCCGTTACGTTAAGTCTTTGAAAATTCGAAGTTCAATGTTTTCGGCACACGAGTTTGCTTATAAATATGTACATTCATAAATGTTATTCATATTTTAACTGCAATTTCAACGGGTATAGATTTGATTTGTTTTTAATAGATAACAGTATATAACTTAGAAGCGTCAGCCACAGCAATCTAAAAATTATTTGGAGTTTTTTTTTGCATTTTAAACAACATTTTACTTCTTAAAGATTTTAGCTCCAGATTCTTTTCATGATTCTTTCGTACTTATTTTTTGAAATTACTCAAAGTTTTTACAATGTTTTAGAAATTGTATGTATATAATCGAACCTCAAATACTTATTTTATTCTATGCAAGATGAGCGATACTTAGCTAGATAAGAAAAAAACCAGTCAAGTGAGCGTCGGACCAAGCACAATGAATTTATACCAGAAAATAACTTAAGTTTGTGGTTTAAAAAAAATCTCCACTGCGTAATTATGCGAATTTTTTTTATCTCAAACTGCATATGTAACTGATAACCAGAGATCGGATATTCGGATGCATATTCACCTAAAGTTGAGATGTTGCCTAACATGAAATGCGCTTTTGTATCGAAAAAGTCTTAATTTAGGTAAGTAATTTGTTTATTTTTTGTTTTAACTAATACAAACTACCCCTCCTCCAGTACATACACATATTTGTATCGGGTTAAACATTAATTTTAAATTAATACACATCTGAATAGTTATGCAATCCAAGAATCCCGGGGTTTTTAATAAATATTACAAATAATTTATAAGGCCGATTTCATACTTTCATAGCTAAAAAATATCTTTAGGTAAATATGCATCCGAATATCCGATCTCTGCTGATAACACAAAAAAAAACAATTGTCGTACATATTCCTTTACTTGTGCTGTGAGACCTTGCTTCTTGCCAGATTTCATGATTCTAGGTCAACGGGAAGTACCTACTATAGGTTTTGATTTATTTGACAGTAGTAGTAAAATTATTATTAAACACGTCTACGGTCAGTAAGAATATACGGCAATTTATTCAACATATCAAAATTGATGAACGGCCGTATTTTTTATTGCGTTGACTTAGAAGCTTGATTGTTTAGAGCTCCAAGGGACCGAGCGACCCCTCACGTTTTTGATAATAATGTCAATTTGATACCTACACGCGTTTCTGAGAAAAAGGGTCTTGGCAGACAGAGGATATTTGAATGTAGCAGGTAAATTAAAAAACAAAATGACTTCGTTTAATTTCTGTTTTTGTATCGAACTGTTTTTAAGTATTAAACTGGTAGTACTTAATGCTGTAATTATCACAACAAGCCGTGTATTCAAAGCAAAAAATCGGTCGTAAAATTATATTAGGCATTTTATGTGGGCTGTAAAAAACAATGGCAGCTTCCCATACAATGTTTTATTTGAAATTAAATGTCTACGTCTTTAAATGGTAAAATGCCTTATTTTAATCAGCGTCATTTTCTGAGCTAGCTTGTGCAAGATTTTTGTTAGAGAAGGCGGAGATTAATTGATATTCAGTGTTGAACTTTTGTAGGTTACATTTTTATGTCACTTCTAACGTTAAGTAAAATAGTACATATTATTCAATTTCAAGGAAGTTAAAGGGCTAGGGCTAAAGAGTAAGGGTACGCATTAGTATTACCCTCTCTTAGTTATTTTAGCATGCCTTGACCTTGACTTGTGAATATTGTAAAAGGTAGGAATTTGTAAATAATAATCTTGCCAAATCGAGCAAAAACAAACGAACAAAGGCACAGCCTAATATTTATCTTAAGGGCCTACGTCCCGTTTGGTAGCGTAACACGGTCACTTTATGAACCGTACTGCTCATTAACGGCTTGTCTTGAAGATTTGAAAAATATATGATTTTGCTATAAATTCATATAGATCATTTTGCCCGAAGTACTTTTTTGTATGGTTAATACTTTTGCTATAAAAAATATTTTCCAACACGCAATATTTTGGCTTCTATTCCATACTCCTACTAAACGGCTTCGTTATTTGGAAAAAAAAATACACTGAAAAATACATAGTTAGAGGTACCACAGAATCGCCGAAGCACAATTGTAAATTAATCAAAGGAATATCCCCATTTTGAGATAAAGGCTCAGAGGTGCCCTGCGCGGGCGCGGGCGGCAGTCGTGCTTTAGCATACAAACGGGAGATGAGGGTACTATGGGCCTTAACAAGTCTGCATTGTTATTATTAATATCTAATAACAATGCATAGACTTGTAGAGATTCCTTTTAGTAAGATAAATCTAACTAATAGGATTAATAAACTGCCTACCTATATGTGTCACTTTTAGACGCTCAAAATTATCTCAAATAAGATTTCGCCATTGTTCTTTGCTATAACAGGGAAATCAAAGTTATTAATAAATAATTCCGAAAAAATTAAACACGAACGTAGTTCCCTTCTACTTCTTCGGTAAAACATTACAAGGATCTCCCCGTAGTACTTAATTGAAGTACCTAATAATATCCACGGTTCTAACCTTTTCTCTAAATTGATATTTTTCTTCATCGGTATTGCTCATCTATAAACCTGCAGGGTAATTCCGTAACACACTCACAGTAGCAATGGTTTTAATTTTGACAGTTCCACATAATTCATTGTGTTATTAACGTTGATGAGCCGATTTTTTTTTTCGAACATATGAAGCAATGGATTGGCCATGGATGAAATTAATAATCTATTGCCTTATAAATATTTGGAAAGTTCGTCTGCTGACAACGTATGTAAATAACGCAGTGAATATTCTTGAATAGTCAAAATAAGAAGCATTGACATTGTAAATTATTTCGCAATTGCCCGCTTATAATCGTTTTAACCGGCATCCCCTAAGTTTAAGGGATCCCTAAGAATTATTTATTCTTTATTTTTTGGGTGGGAAATCCTCAAATAACTTCTCCCGCTCTGGGTGGAGCAGAAGAGCGTGTCAGACTTTTACTGACTAAAACCCACCCGTGTTCCCTCAGTTGCCTGTGTGCCAGGGGCCGCGGTATCTCTTTCGAATAACCCGCACCCCTAGCAGGCATCGGCCCTTGCGGACCCCACCAGTTGGTGTTCACATCTCTTTGAGGCGCGCGTGGAACACAACACGCCGTCGTTCCGGGCTTGGTCCTTACCGGACAGCGAGCTACCCATCACACGCCGTCCGCAAGCCCGCGTCTACGGTGGTGACTAAGGCCGTGAGGGCGCATATACTGCCTCTCCCTCACGTGCGCCGCCTCCCTCTTCGCGAGCTTTACTGCTTCGCAGAAGGAGGTAACGGCTACCCATGCAATCTCGCTCCGTACCATGGCCTGGACCAGGGCCTGACGCGAGATACCGCCGCCGCCGATCGCCTCCACGATTACACGGCTGTGCTTCGCCCAAGCCGGGCAGACCTCCACCGTATGCTCCACCGTATCCTCAGGGCGATCTTCGCAGTAGAAACACCCGGGCGTTTCCTCCCACCTTATTCGAAACAAGAATCTCCCAAAACAGCCGTGTCCGGTGAGGACCTGCGTCAGGCGGAAGGTGTGGACGCCGTGCCACCTCTCATGCCACTCCTCAAAGAGGGGACTTACCGCCGCAATCGTGGCGTGCCCAGCACTGGGTTGCGACAATCGTACTCTCCATGTCGCCATGAGACCCCGCCGGAGCTCTGTCCGCCATGCCGCGATTTCTTGCGGCAGCGGAGTTACGCCTCATTGTTTGGCCTCCTCGCGCCACTCCCACGTATGCGCAAGGACCTTTGCCTCCAGACCCCATGGCGGCAATCCGGCAAAGACGCCCGCCGCCTCACCGGAGATCTTGCGGTATCCCCGGACCATCCGGATGGCCATGACCCTATGGGACGCCTTCAACCGGCGCGGCGGGCCGTTTGGCGCTTCAATAAAAGCGCCCACACCGGTGCCCCGTATAGGGCCATGGACTGCACGACCCCCGCATAGAGCCTCCGGCAGGAGGCGTTTGGACCCCCTAGATTGGGCAGGAGCCACTTCAAGGCAGCCCCGTCCCGCTACAGTCTAGGAGCCAAACGTCGGAAGTGCTCCGTGAAGCTTCACCGGCTGTCGAGGACGAGTCCCAGGTACTTCAACGTCGACTCGACGTCGATGTGAACCCCTCCTGCCGTTATTTGGGAACCCATCTGTGGCGCATTCCGAGGACCATGAAAACACATGGCCTCGGACTTGTACAAGACCACCTCGAGTCCCAGTTGCCGAATCCTATCAATGATTGTCGCAACCCCGTGTATGTGCCCCTGGGTTGGAGGTACAAATGTTGGTGAAACGAAATTAGATTTAGGAGCTGATTTAGGGGAACTTTTAAACTATAGATCCCTTAAGTAGGTGGTAGTATAGGGGATGTCAGTGAAATCGGGCATTAGTGTGGTAAAAATAAAAACGGAAGTACAAAAATCCTAATAAGTACCTAGCTATTTTTAGATAAAATAAACTATATCTTTTAAAACTGGACTAAGTAAAAATAGACAAAAAATAACCTTGTCTGTCTTATCTGACATACCTTCCTAAATTAATTTAATTCGACCTTACACTCTATTTTTAATTATTACCTACTTAATTAATTATACAGCCAAGTCCAACAGGGAAGGAACTCGAACAAGACAAGTGAACAAAACTCCATCTTTACTTTTTGTGCATTGTGCTTTGCACAAAAAAGAAAAAAAGAGACGAAAATGTTCTTTAGTCGACGCGTACCTAAATTTGTTTTGATGTATTACGATGATGAATATTTTTTTACAAAGCACTCCAGTATTTTTTGCCTATAAAATATCCAAATATTTATTAATTATATAACTTTTAGATCAACCTATAACATAATTAGGACACGGTGGAGCATACAGTGGCGGTCTGCCCGGCTTGGGCGGAGCACCGCCGTGTCCTCGTGGAGGCGATCGGCGGCGGCGATCTCTCGCGTCCGGCCCTGGTGCAGGCCATGGTACGGAGCGAGAGTGAATGGTTAGCCGTCACCTCCTTCTGCGAAGCAGTAATGCTCGGGAGGCGGCGCACGTGAGGGAGAGGCAGTATATGCGCCCTCACGGCCGTAGTCGCCGCGGGAGAAGCCCTGGGCGTCGGGAATCCCAGGCTGATTCCCGGCCACCGTAGGCGCGGGCTTGCGGACGGCGAGTAATGGGTAGCTCGCTGTCCAGTAAGGACCAAGCCCGGGTCGACGGCGCGTTGTGTTCCACGCGCGCCTCAAAGATATGTCAGCACCAAAGGGTGGGGTCCGCTAGGGCCGATGCCTGCCAGGGGTGCGGGTTGTTCGAAAGAGATACCGCGGCCCCTGGCACACAGGCAACTGAGGGAACACGGGTGAGTTTTAGTCAGTAAAAGTCTGACACGCCCTCCCGCTCCACCCAGAGCGGGAGAAGTTATTTGATGATTTCTCCCACCCAAAAAAAAAAAAAACCGACAACATAATTCAGATTTTCAATTTTCGTATCTAAATATCTTCTATACTGATACAAATAAATAAAAGGTCTGTTTGTAATATAAAAATAACGGCTGTTTACTAAATGCAAAAGAAAGTATGTACGGTACTTAACTTATGTTTTTGTTTGTCTGTTTAGTCTGGGTAGTGTCCGGAATGACTGGCCCGATTTTGACGGGACACTGGCAGATAGCTGATGTCCCGCGACTTCGTCCACGTGAAATGTCTTGTTTTGACATTTTATATACTTTTCCCATCGCACTAGGCAAGGTTGAAGAATTTTCGAAATCGGATCAGTAGTTCCAAAGATACCCCTGACAAACAAACTTACAAATTTGACCTCTTTTTATTACTAGTACAGAAACCGTTTGAGATAGAAATGACTTGCTATGTGAAGACGTCGGCGAGATTGTAATAATGTGGCTTTTAGCAAATTTTCGCCCGGAACGACCCTGGAAAAACCTTCTCCATATTCCTGCGCCTCACATTCACTTATAATCGAAGTTAATTCTGAGTTTAGTATGGATCTAGGCCAAGAAGCGGTTATGGTTATGTTTCCGTAAGTGGTTAAGCTATTTAAAGTTATCTGATGGTCATTAACCCAACCGTGAATTTTGGTGCTGTTAGAATTACCTACCTAAGTACTTACCTACTTTAAAATATAAAAAAACATAACATACATGATACCCACCACGGCATCATTAATTCATTTGTTTTTTTGCCATTCGGAATGTAATATGACGTCACATAGCCCTTAACCAGTGTAACGTCAAATAGCCAGCGGATGATCAAGAAACTTTCAACGATGTCAAATTTGTCAAATTATGACGAGTATAAGTAGGTAGTCTAGAAGTTATGAGTGAACAATCATTCCCGGGGGACAAGGCCCGTCTCTTGCTGCCCTCTGCCAGCGACGCCCTTAGACAAGGGCCATATCACACAGGGAAGTAGCAGCCAACACCCTTAACGTGTAGTCGCTTAGTTTAAGTTTTTAAGCCCTGACTTGAGGCCTTAATTTATTAAGGGAGCCACAGGCAAGTCCAGTTAAGCAGCGGACAACCTCTTAGGTTGACCTGCGAGATGTCATCACCAAAAAATAATGAAGGAAGGAGGAATGAAATAACATCATAACTCTCATTTTCGGTTCGCATTAGTCGGGTAAAAATATAAAACTCGTTATTAAAATACAAATTACAGATATTTATTATGCATGTAGAAATTTAACATAGGGTGTCACAATGGGCGGCCTTATTGGTAAAAGCGATCAGGCAGGATCTTTTACCTTCAATAATCTGTCTTCAATATACCTACAGGAAGGGCTGCCAGGTTTTAAAACCGCAAAAAAGGTAGACCAGCCAGTTTAGCCGGACTTTTGGGTAAAAAGGAAGGACATCCTTAATATTTTTGTCTTAGTATAACAAGAACATTTACAAAAAAATAAAACATGGCTTTTAGTGGTTTCTTTTTAAACAACAATAAAATTGAATGAATTAGTCTTCTTTATTTTTAATCATTCAATATTCACTACCATATTAATTTTAATGAAAAGCCTAACAAAAGCCGGACCAAAAAACCTGACTGTTTCCAACTTTATACAGGCGCCTGGCACCATTACATAAAGGGAGTCTATTATCTAAGTCCATCAAGGAAGATACGCGGCCATCTAAAAGTAGTAAATCAGCCAAAGGCAGTATGAAATAAAAAAAATCGGACGGAAAATACAATTAGGGAGCGACAGTTACTGTCAAATCGTGTTGTTATTCATTCTTAGTTTGGGCCCTGAACCTAATCTTATGACCGTAAGTGATATAGAGTTGAGAACGCCAGAAGTTTCGGCCGAAACTACGGACTTCATTCATGGGATAGGGGGTTGACCTGGAATGGAAAATTCTACTATAATAATATAGCTTCCAGACTTAGCAAACTGATATGGCAGTGGGCTTGCCATGTTTGTCAAAAGACCGTTGGCTGATGGAGCAGACGAGTCCTGGAGTGGAGACTGCGTATTGGCAAGCGTAATGTGGGACGCCACCCAGCCAGATGGACCGATGACCATAAGGAAGCCCCTAAAATATAAGTAAGATTCTTTAGGTACCGTTTTTCTGGCAAATAAAGACATTAATTCATTCAAAGTGGCCTGGCAAGAATGAATTCGGAAGGTGGGTGTTGTGGTGCAGTCTAGGAGAGGCCTATGTCCAGCTGTGGACTGTGACAGGCTGAGTTGATTGACTAAAATAATTATAGGAATAAATCAACATTATCTGCTTAGTGTAACTGGGTAACAAAACTTTTTTGGGATAGGATTACCTGGCTTCTAAAATAGCTCTATCTAGGTTTACCCTATGTACCTCGTAACATTTTAAATGACGTGGTGGAGAGAAGAAATTAAAAAAGAGCAAAGTATAGGAAAGTCTTCATAGTGTTTTTCAAAAAAGTTTGTGAAGAGAAATGGTTCCCGAAGTGCAGTTTTTACTAATACGTGGTGTTCATTTTCAATGGTCTATGACATCGAGATTATTATTTTTCTCGTAGTGAATGTTTTCTTTACAGTAACCTCCATTAATAAATAAATATTTTAATATAAAAAAATAATATAGATTTGAACATTGATAAATTTAAAATAATGTTTTCTCGAACTTATTGATTCTGTCACTTTTATTCAAGTTTTTCAATTAAGTAATTAATTAAACATATTTAATAAGTTGGTGATAAACATTAATTTGTAATAATAAAAAAAAATATCTAAAACTTTACAGTATTTTATTCTTTACTTTATTCGAAATACAAAAAAAATAAATCAAAATGAACTGTCAAAAATAGAAAAACAAAAGAAGACTTACGTGCCAGTTTCGCATATCCATTATCGCAGCAAAAGAAAACGAAGAAAAACAAAACACTACCGATTGCAGCTTGCAAACTCATTTTCGGTGTACACAATGTTAAAGAATTAAAGACACACTGCAAGTGTATCGCAGACGCCGGGTATAACAGCTATATATCGACCAAACGTAAAGAACTATGGGACCTTCAACTGCCGACATTGTAAGCAGACGACCGGTCTGAGACGAACCTCCCCGGTAAATTATTACAATGACTTCATACATGTGTTGATTAGTTACCGGATAAGGCAGAAAAAAAACGATTTTGAAAATTGAGTGCTCTTTATGATCTTTTTTAATTTTGTTATCCCGGTAGCTGAGTTTGAGCTAGAATAATGGCCGAGTCACGGCTTTTGCGTCAGCTACAAAAAGATACTACATTAGCATATTTAATATATTTTTATTGACAATCATTTAAGGCTCCGTACACAAAATTAACTCATTTCGGTAAATTTTGATCACTTGATCACTTGTTGTGAGTTAAGGAAACGGAATTTAGACATATTTTTGTTACTATAGGAGTTGAGTTCTAATTCTTGAATGTGGCTGAAAGGGACTTTTCAAATAACATAAAGAATATTGGCCAATATCGACCGCCAAAATTTTGTCGATTTCGCTTATTTACTCGATTTTTAAGACGGACTTTAGTTTTAAAGCACAATACGATAGATCGTTTCAATTATGATCTAACGAATGAGTTCCTTTTTTTATTTTTTTCGAATTAATTATCGAGATTTGGGTTGTTTTGAAAGATTATGTACTGCCAATTCTCTTTTTTTTTCGGGAAATGAGTTGATCTTAAACTGAAGTTCATTTCGGTTGTTTTTTTTAACGAGAATTTTTAGTAGCCAAAATCAAAACCAATGAATTGACCATTTCCTTTAAAATTTAACTCAGTTTAATATTTTTTACCATGTTTTTTTTTTTAAAATATGAACTTGGTAAAATGTAATGCATACATTCTTTATAAGACTTTCACACTTTCTGTAATTTTTTCAAGCAATGTAGTCGTTAATACGGTTCGTAAAAATGTGATATTCTAAACCTCTTACAGCATATTTATCAAAACAGTTGCCGGTTTAATGTCGATAAATCAAATTTAAGGAAAGTGGCTCATACATTTGGTATTGATTGAAGTAATCTTTCATGTGGTGCATTGAATCCTATAGAAAAACAGTAAGTATTTGACTATGTTAAGTTTTTGAATTACGTCGATAAAATCACGTAAATCAGCGAAATCGGAAATAATCGTGTACGGCCTCTTAAATCTCCAGCAAAAAGTGCTAAATCTCTTCCTAATTTTAGTTAAATTATTTTGTTTTTGCACGGAACTTAGTGAATTGTATTCTTGATGCTATTGATTTATTGGTCGATCAGAATGTCGTTGTTATTGGGCGAAACAAATGATTAACCACTTCATTATAGGATTAAATAATTGTATTAATGAACTTAATTGTATTAAAAGATCGCAGGCATCTAGAATCGCCTGCAATTAGGTTCATTTTTCCGTCAATTCAAAAGTGTCTGTAATTGGTTTATTTGTAATAACTGCTTTGAGTTTGAACCACAGTTTCAAAACAGGTTGGTAAAGGCCCAACGGTTATAGCCGGCTATAAGTAATCTATTAGCAGATCAAAGATGCCGTCTGTGTGCCGCCATGTGTTTTTGACACAATAATTATATCGAAAATATATTGAGTTGCTGGGAATAAAAAAGATCGAATATTCTACCATAATGAGATAGAAAGACAGTTAAATACAGATAATTATATAAATATAGAGGCAGAAAAATAAATAAGACGCAATATTTTGTGAGGACGCTTATGTCATAATTTCAGACAACAGGGATCTAGTGGTTCGTTAAAAATACCCAGGTATTGGTGATGATTCTGTTGTGCACCAAAAAAACGTTATTTGAGCTATTGCTATCTTTCTCCTTTTAGTGAAACTAGAACGTGACGCAACTACGACGAACTAAATTCATCATGCTTAAAATCACGCCAAATTCACGGTAGTCGAGACGTAATTTAGTTTGACAGATCTAAAGCGTCAGTAAGAAATAGAAAATACCCTTTATTTTAGTTTAGGTGGTGAATAAAATAATCGGAAACAATAAAAAAAATACAAGTTGATGATGCAGATCCACATCGTAAAAAATAATTCAATAGTCTTCCCAATGTGCTGTAAAAGAATATAAAAATCGAACACACACAGGCAACTTGCGCTACTAAATCCCATCATATCCCGTCATAAAAGCAATTAGCATTTTGCCAATAGCTAATTAAGACGAACGGGTCAATGACTGCTTTGATGAACGCGCCTTAATAGGACGGGCTTCCGTCACCGTCACCACGCTTGGTGGTCATGCATTTCCGCAGGGTAATTTCGTAACACACTAAAATTAGAAATAGCTTTCATTTTGACAGGTCAACAACTGTCATTGCGTTATGTCTGTTGTAGGGCATACCAATTTTGCAAACATATAAAGCAATGGCTTAGCAATAGGATTCAGATTACAAAATTTGGGTGCAGTATATTGTTGAACAGTGGTGGCCCAGTGGTGACGGCCGCGACTTACGAGTTACAAGTCGTCGGTTCGAACCCAGACAGGCGTATTACTTTGTGTAAATTATTTCATCACCACTGCTGTCAAAGCGGTGAAAGAAAACACTGTGAGAAAACCAGCGTGTACTAGAACCAAAAATTCGAAGACATGTGACATCTACCAACTCACACTATGCTCGCGTGGTGGATTACGGCCCGCTCCCTCTCACAGAGAGGTGGCCTGTTTCCCAGCAGTGGGAACATTATAGGCTGATGATGCATCATGTTGGTAGCTCTGCAGACTGGTGGATAAAATTGACAAACATCTTGCCGATGATTATGACAAACTAGAATGGTCAAAAAGAAAGGAATATTCGATAGGTCAAGAAAACCAATTTCGTCTGTTTATAACTGATTTGATTCTGACATTTTTATAAGTTTTTGACCATTTTTATTATAATTTTATCGAGTTGTTGAATATTTAAAATTTTGTTAGTCACAATTTTACTTTGGGTTTATCTGTTTTATATTTTAAAATAGTTTATAATTTAATTGTACGAGTTTGAAACTATGGACTAATAGTATGTCAGAAAAAAAAAAAAACGTTTCTACTAAAAAAATATCGCATATTTCAATATTACTCCACACAGACGCATTAATTCCAAGAGTAAGGAATCAAAATAGCACGATTTACATAATCGTTTGCAGTAACTAAGATCAATTTTGGCGGGCGATTCTAATTTTAAAACCAGTTGTGATCAACAGCTACTGATAAAATTTAAAAAACCTAGTTTATTGTTTATGCTTCGTTATTATTCATTTATTTCCAGATTTTTCTGCAGTTTCCTTAACATTAAGATAAACAGAATGATATGATAACATTTAGATTTTAGTACTTTAGCTGTAATGTTTACTATCTATGCATAAATTGTCCGGTTAACATTTGGAAACTTGAAATTCAAGGTAGATAAACATAAACATCGTATTTTATTTTATTTTAATTCTTTAATATTATATTTTTGGAAATAAATATAATACCTAATAATTTTTATTGCTATCAATAAGGTTATAAATATTAAAAATCAGCCTAAACACGTATTCTTCGTTGAAAAACTCGGCTCAGGATAAATCCTAAACCGAGTTCGATCACTTAACGATATGCACCTAAAGGACCTGCTGAAAAATCAAATGGACCTGCTGAAGTCTGTAAATTGGTTTTTGTCATACTTACTCATCTAATCAAATTCTGACCGCCGAATAATATAGTTCAACGTAGGCTGCAGGTTAAACTTTTAGTATACTCGTACACACCCACACACTCACCCTACCTTCTTGGACCCTATTACTAGGACTCCGCTGTCCGCCTGTCTGTCCGTCTGTCACCAGGTTGTATCTCATGAACCGCGATAATTAGACAGTTGAAATTTTCACAGATGATGTATTTCTGTTGTTTTTTTTTCAGTAATGTTTCGGCCATGAATTTGTTTCGTTATATTATATACTCAGACTAGCAGCCCGTCCTGGCTGCGCACGGGTGGACAGTTTTTTTTTTAACATTTGCCAAACATACTCGCCGCGTTGCTCGCTGCGCTATGTGGAGCCACACCGGCGCGGCGCGTCTCGTGGCCTTGTTTTTTTGTTTATATTGACATTTTTAATTTCGTAATATCTTTTGAATGAAATGTCCGATTTCAATAATTCAAAAAGTAATCAACAGGTATTGAAACAGTCTTGAATAAAAAGTAATTTGTTTAGATAAGAATGAATACAAAGGTATCAATAACATGGTCTGATTTTGGTCGGCATTTCTATCAGCTTTTAAAATGTAAAAAAGTAGTTATAGTGACATAACTACAATAGTTGGACATAATTATGGTTTTCTCGTAGTTTTTTGTAGATATTGATATTATGTTCTATAATATTGTAGAACATTTTGTTTGTTCTAACATCAATACTTTCCGCAGCGCATGCGATGAAAGACATTTTATGGCTATTTTTTTTACACCTTGGGTTGGTTTTATTAGGGATTTCTAAGGATCTCTAATTTTTTCTAGTAATAAATATAGTTTATGTTACTCAGTATAATGTAGCTTTTTAGCGGCAAAATATTTTTTGAAATCGGTCTAGTAGTTTTTAAGTTTATTCGTTACTTACAAAAATACAAATCTTTCCTCTTTATAATATTAGTGTAGATTAGGCAGTAGGTACTAATGACGTAAAAAATACAGTTTTTATTACTTCTGTTATCTTCATTAATCGTGGGAGCCTAGGTAAATGGGAATTTTATGTACCTACTCATACATATGTAAGTACTTCTTAATGAATCCACCTTGTACTCGAGTGTATATGTATTCTTCAAGAAATATTAAGAAGTAGTGATGGTCCAGAACTGCACGACGAACAGGCCCATCTCTTTTCTTCAAAAAATTCTTATCTTCTTATTTTTAGAGAGTTAGGTTTCCGCACTTAGTCCCTCAAGGAGACCATTGTGCGTGGACCATGGCGGCCATCGATGGTTTTTCCAACCTCCCCACCACCCTTCAAAGTTGGTTAGATCTCCTGGTCTGTTGAGAACAGTTGTGTGAGATCTGGATGCCCCGAGTGTTTCTGTCCTAATCTGATACCTGTGTATTTAAAGAACATGCGCAACGCTTTCCTCAGCCTAATCTAATCATAGAGGACTGTCCGTAATGCCTATTGTGTTTCTCCGATAAATTATGGCCGTAATAAGAGGCACAGATTGTTCCCCGTGGCTGGCAGTCGCAACGTGGCTTGAGCCCAGTCTCCTGTTCCTCACATATATGCTCTGTGCGTTCGACGCCTAGTTGCTCCATATCGGTAAATTCCACTTTGCCCCACCAGTAGGCAGCTCAGTGGGGCAAAGTGGAATTATTCAATATAATAATACTAGCTGTGCCCGCGACTTCGTCCGCGTTGAATAGTGTCTTTGGGTCTTTGTCTTTTGTCGCAAACTTATAAAACGTTCACATAAACCTTACATATTAGGTCTTTACCTATGAAATTGCCGTTTTGCAGTACTGGCCATTTCAAATCAAAATAATTTTTGTTTGGGTAAGAATTCTAATTTCAAATTAATTTTATTTTAAAAACATGGATTTTTTTTTCCAAAAGTAGTCATTTGTTTATTGATTAGTGTTACATTTTCATCGCATTTCAATCTTTTTCGTCATCATGGATACGTTAAAAATTCGAGTAATTATGGAATATGAGTACCGTCGTGGCAGCAACGCGGCACAAGCGGCACGCAACATCAACGACGTTTACGGAGCTAACACTACAAACCAACGCACCACCTGTTATTGGTTTGCTCGCTTCCGTTCTGGAAATTTCGACCTGAAAAATGAACCTCGCGGTCGTCCGAAGACTTTGGTCGACAATGACGAATTAAAGGCGATTGTGGAAGCTGATGATACACAATCTACGGCTGAATTAGCAGCAGCTTTCGACGTAAGCGTCAAAACAATATTGGTCCATTTGCGTCAAATTGGCAAGGTAAAAAAGCTTGACAAATGGGTGCCCCACGAACTCAATGATCGTCAGCGCGAAGTACGCGTCGAGACGTGCCTTGGACTGCTCAACAGACACACAAATGAAGGAATTTTGAACCGCATTGTTACCTGCGATGAAAAATGGATTCTGTTTGATAACCGCAAGCGCTCAGCAAGTTGGTTGGATCCTGGTTCAGCACCTAAACAATGCCCTAAACGAAAACTTACCCCTAGAAAAGTGATGGTCACTGTTTGGTGGTCTAGCGCCGGTGTGATTCATCACAGCTTCTTACCAAACGGGGTGAGCATTACTGCAGATGTGTACTGTGAAGAACTGAACACAATGATGGAGAAGCTGGCACATCTCCAACCAGCATTGGTCAATCGCTCGTCTCCGCTGCTCCTGCACGACAACGCGCGACCTCATACTGCACAGCAGACGGTCTCCAAGTTGCAAGAACTGGGGTTGGAAGCTCTCCGTCATCCGCCCTACTCACCAGACCTTGCGCCTACAGACTACTACTTTTTCCAGAATTTGGATAACTTCTTGGCGGGAAAAAAAATCAATACCCGAGAGGCAGTACAAAATGCCTTTGAAGAATTTGTTGCCTCCCGTCCAGCTGATTTCTTTAAGAAGGGCATCAATAAACTGCCACTGCGATGGCAAAGATGCATTGATTGCATGGGTGATTACTTCGATTAATACAAATAAAAAATACATGAAAAAAATTCGTTTAAATTTTTTCATACAAAACGGCAATTTCATAGGTAAAGACCTATTATTTCCATACAACTTTCATCCCCTATTCCCTATTGTTATTTTACACCTTTGAGGGTAAAACTTTTACAAACTATGAATGGCATATTTATTTATATCAAATCAACAGCCTTGAAAATAAGTTTCAAGCTTCTAGCTCTAAAACTGACGATACTTCCATATAACTTTTCATACCCCCCTTTCAACCCCTTACAACCCTTTTTTCGCATTAAAAAGTAGCCTATGTCCTTTCTCAGGCTCTAGACTATCTGTGTACCAAATTTCATTTAAATCGGTTCAGTGGTTTTGGTGTGAAAACGTGACAGACAGAGTTACTTTCGCAGTTATAATATTAATAATGCATATAAAATAATTAATATAATATATAATAAACATGATCTGACCAAGATTATGTCTGGACTTTAAAAGAGACTGTGACCTCTGAGTTTGTTATGCCTTTCTTCTCAGAGTAGTCAGATAGGAAACGCCGACCTCATCTAGTTTAAAAAAAAAATATGATTGACGTGTAAAAGTGTTTGTACAAACCTACTTACAGAAATAAAATAATTTATCATTTATAATAATATTAGTAGGATAAAGAAGATGCATAATAGGTAATAATATGTTAGTGGGCACACCAGAAATAGATTTCGATTAATTTACCTCGTAATCTTGTATCGAATTTGTGGGAAACAAATTTTCTTGTTTAAAAAGAAATGTGGTTTAAATAGTTGTTTTGGTAAAATGTTACAAGGTTGCTTGGTGTTATTATTACATAATAATGGATTCTTCATATTTTTGTTTTGAATGTAATAAATGTTTGTACAGAAATACCTTGTTGCTGTACAGTTGCGATTTAATCAGAGACAAAAATGTATACAGACTAGTTCTAAAAATAAACCATAAATAATGTATTTCGAAGAGCCACGTGTAAGTTTTACTGGGTAGTCTAGTCTGTAGCACTAGTAATTATTTTTTGAGAAAATTGAGACGAAGAAATAATTTTTCAAATAAAAACCATTTTTTAGGGTTACTTACGTACTTATGTAAAAACGGAATCCTTATAGGATCACTCGGGTGTCTGTAAGTCTGTCTGTCACATTATCATCATAATAATCAGCTTATAACGTTCCCACTGCTGGGACACAGGCCTCCTCTCTGTGAGGGGGAGTGGGCTATAATCCACGTTGCGGGTCCAGTACGGATTGGTAGATATCACATTTCTTCGAATTTTTGGTTCTAGGATAGGCCGATTTCCTCACGATGTTCCTTCACCGTTTTGAGAGCAGTGTCAGTTACCACTGGGCCACCACTGTCACATCCAATTTGCTCCAAATCTACTGTACTGATTAAGTTGAAATTTGTTTGTAGAGTTGAGCTTTGTAGAGTTACGGGCTAGGTTTACATTACATCTGATAAATTTTCATTGCCTTGGCAACCTATTTTACATGAAATATTTTTGGTGGGTAACATATTTATCATACGGAACCCACTCCACGCAAGTTCAACCCGCACTTGTCCGGTTTTTTGGTAATTAAGAGTTTTTGGTAAGAGTAAGTATATATATTATCTTACAAGGACTAGTTGGTTATCGCAGATAAAAAAAAAAAAAAACTAAAGATCTAGTTAATTATACAAAACTACTGGTTTGGTAAGCTTCGTATTATTTAATACTTGTTATTAAAACATCGTACTTATTTTTTTATACCGACTCATCAAAAATAACTAGCCATTAGTTGCTATGCTAATTCCGGTCAAGATTGAGACACAGTATAATAAAATAAGCAGTATTACGTCTTCATACTTCATCATTCGATATTGTACACCTGGCTACGGTCGCGCGTGCGCCGCAGTCACTTTAGGACGCGGGCGGTGCAAGTCACTCTTGCACATTTAGTAACGTGAAATATGGCACGAAGTCACGAAGTTATCGACTGAATTTTTCAGTGTATTGATGTTTGAATTTATCAACAGCAAAACCAGAAATAACATATTATTATATGTAATATAGAAAGAAATTACCATCTCAGATGGCTTGGTAAGCCTATAAAAATAACGTTATTTTAATTTTATTTATTGATGGTCTGTGGGGTTTTCTATACTTCATAAAACTTAGCGAGCATGGCAGATTTACTCAGGTCTTTTCTCATGCGATCGATACGAAATTGAAGTAGGAGAACAAAATATACCAAGACTAGCTTCTACAGGCGGTTTCGTTCGCGCGGATTTCAGTCTCTCACATGAAGTCTACATCGTGCGTCTCTAGATAAAACACACGTTTGGGAAATCTAAAATATTCATCCCTTATTCATCCAAATGATTTGGTGCAAAATGCATACATAAAATTTCCCTGATGGTAAGCAAATCTATTTCGATAGGGAACATTTTTAACATAACACTTTTAACAATACCTACCCACTTAAAGTAGGTATCCTTGACAAATTAACATATTTGTTCTAGTGCGTCATTGCGGACTTTTTATATGCCTTTTATATGTATATATCTTTTCTATAGAAAGTGTTGTATTTTTTAAACCGAATAAAAGGATTATATAAAAAAAAATTGTATCGGAATGGCTTTGGTTCATGTGCTGAGATAATTTAGCAAAAAAACCTTACACCACAAAATACTAGATTTGTCGCAAGGTTTAAAAAAAAAATGCTCTTCTCTCTCATCATTAAATTTGTCAGACTTATAAAGTACAGTTACAAATTACAGCCCAAGAGACACAGTCAGTGGGAAACCGTAGTGTGTGTTTATCTACCAAGCGGCCGTAGGTAATTATTTCAAGGACACTGCCGAGACGTAATACTGCTTACTTTATTATACTGTGATCAAGATAATGAACTCAATAATAAGCGTATGTTTTTCTTAAACAAACCATCAATTAAAGTTGTAGGCAGTAATGGAGCTATGAAAATAGGCTTGGTTTATGCTTAGAGAGTATACTTATAATAATTATAATTTTGTTATTTTTACTGAAAAAAATCAATATAATTTATCGTCGAAATTAGAAAATCCTAAATTTTAGCGGAAAGTAGGGGCGAGTATATTACCACATACATACGGGACTCAACATACTTACGGGAAATTCCTATCGGAAATTCCACACCTGGGGATCGACCAGCACTCCAAGCTCAACTGTCGCGCTTACATCACAAGACCATCGGAGTAGGTAGTGGAAAAAGCACCCCTCTCCAATTAAAAATATCCAAAACCGTGGCTAACAATTATTGCTGAGTATAAAAAAAAACATTCCGACGAATCGAGAACCTCCTCATTTTTTCGAAGTCGGCTTACAAAGGAAAGGGCTTTACCAAACGGCACCATACTATTCACTGTCCACAATCCAACTTCACCCACAGCTGGGCATAGCCTCTTTTTTATTATGCCAATACCCACGCCTCATGCCAGCTGTATCCAGGCGATCCGTTATCATTATAATGTTACTAAACTTTAAAATTACGAATTATACGGTTGATTTAAGTTATACATTCCCAAAACAAAACCCACACACTCATGTATAATCTAAATCCATGTTCTTGCTGCTACAAAACGGTAGCTTCTATAAATTAATTTGAGACACACTTAGTTATACATTCAGGTCCTGTGCCCCACAATCAGCGTTGGAACTAAATGTAAAGCGTTTTAGAAACTAGACAGGGTACATATTGCTCTTGTTTGCAACATGGCACATTATTCATCAGGAATAAAGTTTGTAGTGATAATAAAAGTTACCGTTTGTGATATGAATGCTTTTGTCGTGGATGTGGTCTCTTTAGAAGTGATTTTAAAATACCATAATATCACGTCTGTATTTTCCGAAAGCTTGGGCAGAGGTGTACCTACCTTTAACTGGCGTCCACAAGCTATAATGCCGTTAGCAAACAAAATCATATTTCGTAAAAATTCTAGTAAAGATGTAAATTATAAGCCCTTAGTCACTTTTTACACGCTTTATATTAGCTTCACTTGTATGTTTGTTTGTTAGTTTGTTTGTTTGTATGTTTGCATGTAACCGACTCCTTTAAGCGCGATTTTGACCCACTTTTAACGGTCAGATTTCATTGAAACTTTGTAAACTTGTCGAGGACCGATGACAATTCAATAATAAAAAAAAAGAAAAAAAAATACATGTTTTTGTAGTTAGCAGAACTAAAAAATAGAAAATAAATAATAGGTAGTTTAAAAAACTAAAAAACACGCTTTAAAAACCAAACTAAAAAAGGAGAAAATAATTTAATTCAATTAAAAAGCTTGGGGTGCTTGACAGTAAGTGATTATATAAATACCTCAAAAAGCACCCCACGCTTTTTAATTGAATTAAATTATTTTCTCCTTTTTTAGTTTGGTTTTTAAAGCGTGTTTTTTAGTTTTTTAAACTATTATTTATTAGTTTAGCAATGTTGCTTACCTGCGTTTTAGCGTAGTTAAACATATCAAAGAAGGCAAGTAAACAGCGTTTTTATTTTTTCTATCTCGGGATCCTTAAATAGTAGAAAAATACTGCTTAGACAGAAATATTGCGACTTTTTTTTCTGATTATGGTGGCATCAAAAAACGAAAATCGGCCTTAATTATAGTAATATATAACATATGCGAGTTAACGGCATTATA
The DNA here is from genome assembly GCA_947359405.1 of Antitype chi. Taxonomy (NCBI): domain Eukaryota; kingdom Metazoa; phylum Arthropoda; class Insecta; order Lepidoptera; family Noctuidae; genus Antitype; species Antitype chi. Next base: position 13,925,469 of record OX375818.1, on the reverse strand, counting down.
GCCAGAGATCGGATTCGGAGTTGAGATGTTGGCTATCATGGAATGCGCTTTTGGATCGAAAAAGTCTTAATTTAGGTTAGTAATATGATTATTTTTTGTTTTAACTAATACAAACCACCCCTCCTCCAGTACATAGGTACACATATTTGTATCAGGTTAAACATGAATTTAAAATTAATACACATCTGAATAGTTATGCAATCCAAGAATCCCGGGGTTTTTAATAAATATTATAAATAGTTTACAAAGCCGCTTCCATACTTTCATAGCTAAAAATTATATTTAGGTAAATATGCATCGGAATATCCGATCTCTGATTATAGCTTGCGGACGGCAGTATAGTACACTCACATTTGACCAATTATGTTCAAGTTCCATGTATTAGGGGGTGAGGTGATGGGATTATAGCTAAGTAGTAAAAGCCGCTCGTGTCGATCGATCAGGTTAAGCTACGCTTACCACGGTTGGTCTGTGGATGGGTGACAAAACGTTACATACCAAGACCATGGGTTGAAAACATGGGTCCGGGCTGTCATTCGCAAACATTTGACAGTCGTTACGGGTCGTCAAAAGCTCGCAGGTCTGACAACCAGTCTTTTAAAGGGGTATCGTATCACCCAATAACTTGGATGTGGAAGTCAGATAGGCAGTCGCTCCATGTAAAATAGTGGTACTCAGCTGCATCCAGTTAGTCTGGAAACCAACTCCAACATAGTTGGGGAAAATGCTAGGCAAATGATGATGTAATTGAGGATGAGCCTATTGGCATCAAACGAGCAGAAATCCAGACCAACGCCACCACATTACTAACGTCAAATATCTTCTTATCGTCTGGACAGGTACACTTAAATCTCTGTGGTTCTTTCCTCAAAAAAAGACCATATCAATAGTGTCTGACCAGATTAGTGAATTTGCATGGTCCTCATGATCTGACCAGAATAATGTATAGACATTAATTGATACTGACCTCTGAGTTGGTTTCGTTGTTTCTGGGGTTGTCAGATATAAATCACTGACCATATTTAAAAAAATGCTTCTTTTTTACGTGAACGTGTTTGTTTAAACCATAAAACCAATTTGCAGAAATAAATACCTATCTTTTACCGTTTATGCGTTGAATGAAATTGCGTCCGACAAGTTTTGTATGGAAAATCTGACAAAAAAAATCAAAACACTTCCCCGGACAAGATATCAGGCGTTGGTAAAATCAGTCCTTGGTGACATAATAATATGGTAACTACTACAGCTTTATCTTATTATAAAGAGAGGCTTTAAGGCTCTTGAACACAGGCGCGAAGTGACTTTTATTATTTAATAGAACAATTCCTATGAAAATGTATCTACTAGATAAATTCGAGTCGCGCAGGTCTGCGGTAGCCTCTAGTCTCGGTTGCAGTAGACAATTGACGTTTCTTTAAAGACAATAATTACAGATTTAGGTACCTATATAAGAGAACAAAAACTTAACGTTTTGAAAGTTTAGTTCATCCGAAGATCTAAATACAAAACTGATCATTTAGCAGTTTTATTGCAGCTTTGCAGCTTTTAGTACGTAATCCTAGATGAACCCGCAAAAGATTTAGAAGGCAATAAATTGAATCGGTAAATGCATTTGAAGAATTGAATGGAATGTCAGGTGAGTGCCTGGAGTCAGCGAAGTGGTCGAATTAAGGAATAAGATTTGGAAACAAAGAAATCAAGATATATTATAGAACACATCATATTATGATTTTATTTTTATTTTTTGAAACAGATAGAAATTAAGTAATGAATAGTCAAACTCTTTATAATTGTTTATTCAAAAATAAAGATATTACTATAATACTTTATACACAAAAACAGTTAAGAAAATAATTTTAAAGGATTATGTAAGAAAATAATAGGTCAAAATCATGACAAAATCAAATTTTGCTCTCATCCCTGCGTAATTTTATTATGATTCTCAATTATGTAGATAATGTTTTTTGTCTACCAATGGTAATTATTGATGATTTTTCATGCGATTAAATTAGAGTCTTCTGCTACTTATAGGTACGACAATACATTTAAATAATAACCTACGTTATAAGTTGAATAGGTACTTCTTAATTTTAAAGCTTTATTTATTATATGCCTCATTCATTTTCAGTATATTGGTTTATCTATAATTTAAATTAGCCTCAAATATTAGAAAAAAAACTCAATACGTTTGATCACTACTGGTTAATAATTAAAATGACTCAATATTTCACGATCTATCGAAATCGTCAAATCAAATCAATCCAATCTGTGTATTTCTAAACTAAAAAAAAACGATTCTTGAATAATCGGTCGGTACTTTTGGGTTTAATTTTATACCTATGAATAGGTACAGTAGGCCACACGTCAGTAGTAATACAATCTCAAGTATAAGCTGGCCTTTTATTCTATTGAAACTCCGTACTAGGGTTCACCAGCAGTTATTGCGAAACACTGCACAGCAAAATGGTGGCCCAGTGGTAACGGCCCCGACATAAAAGTCGTAGGTCGTGGGTTTGCACGCGCGCTTTACTTTGGCTTAATAATTTCGTCACCACTTATCTAAAAACGGTAAAAGAAAACATTGTGATAAAGCCGCAGCTGGTATGTCCTAGAATAAAAAAATCGAAGATATGTGACATTTATCAACCTGAACTTAGGCCCATATGGCAGATTATAGCCCACTCCCTCTCAAAGCAAGGAGATCTGTGTCCTGTACTGACTGACGGACGTGTGGCCTAGTGTTCGTAGATCCTAATAAAAAAGTGTGAGAACACATTTGAATTTTCGATTCCGTGTCAAGAAGGTAAAAGTAAATAATGGCTTACAGAATTCCAATTGAACCTTTTATAATTAAAAATGTACACTATTTACAAAGTATTAATACTAATAATTACAAGGAGTCTCAAATTAGACAATTAGTGAAATATTTAAGGATTTTTTACAAAAAAAAAATCTGGAACTATGTGAAGGGAATTTTGGCTCAGCTGCCCCAAGGCGTGATGTTGATACAAAAACTGTAATTGAGAAACCTGTCCTAAAAATTCTCAGTTAAAAGGTATTTGTTAAGGGCAAAAAATATTTTTAGATGAACAACAATTTGGTCCAATGAAACGTACAGTCAGTAACGAAATTAAGGCATTTATGGTATACAGTTCCAAAAACGGGATAATTATCTTTTTTTTTCTACAAGTTTGGATACTTAATCACTCGAATATTCACAATACATTTATCAGACAAAGTTATACAATATGATAATGTATTTTAACTTTAAAATAATCTGTATAAGTAAAATTAAAACCTGTGTAGAGAAACATGATATTTTTTAAGTTTTCTACATAAATCATTAATTTTTCCCCACAAAGGAACATTTTAGAAATCTCTTTTTAATGGAAGGTGCTTGCTTAGGTAATGGTTTTTAAAGCCTTAACTGTCTTTTTTGGTTAAATTCAGTCAATTACGAGAATGTTTGTATAATAATTTTGTCTGTATTTTTCAATTTATTACGTAGGTATCTTTTTGAAATATGTATTCAAAGTTAAATTGGATTTGTTTTAAACTTGTTCTTTCCATTAACTAAGTATTCGAAACATATTAAATCACATTACACTGCACGCTTAGAGTTGTTCTTGTTGGCTCTACCAAGAAATTGCTGTTTGAGATCACATCTCCTTACATTGCCTTCAGATATTAATTTTCTGAGTAATGTAAATACAAAAAACAGTGGTATAACTAATTACTACATTTGCATTTAAGGTAAACATACCTAGTACTTTACAAAGCATACTAAAGAAAAATCAATTTCTCTTTTTTATTAAGGAATAGGAAAGCTTTAAGCGCAGGTAACATTTAAATACAAATGTAGTTTTAATACAAAAACCTTATATAATTTAAGTTTTTGTGTCTTTGAACGGTAGCACTTATCAATACTTAGGTATAGGTACATAGAGCAACTCATCATACGGCACGGCATCGAAGAATTTTTTCGCCGTAGTGACGGTTACATTTAACGCGAAGTCCACGACTGGTTGTCCAAATTCCTCAGTGACTATTCGCCAATTTTCATTTAGGAACTGCAACACTGTATTACCTGGAAAAAGTTGAGGATCCCAATGAGAATAGAAAAGTATTACTCGAATATTTAAGTAATATATAAATAATAAAAGTCGACTTGAAGGGGAGTTCTTGCGTAAAATTGTCAACGGTTCAAATGATATGGGAGAAGGAAATGACAATGGCGGGAAACATTCCGAGTTTTAGGATATAATGCCATTTATTTAAAGACCTCACTTCCTTAACAAATGCCAGGAGACATTAGTAAGTCGTGGAGCTCCATTTAAGTTTCATTAGCTTATATTAAAAATACAGCTAATGGCGAAATAAAATACAGAGCAGAGCTCTGGGGCTCCACGTGGAAATGTAACTTAATTTTTATTAGGAATTAACAATGCTCGAGTACTTTGCTGTCATGGCCACAGGACTCTGACTGAAACATAGATTTAAAGAAGTACTTTCAAGTTAATGGAAATCTCTTTGGCCGATCTTAGGTTCTAATACCTCAAATTAAATATGTATAACAAGAATGTTTGTAAAAGCTAAAGAACCATTAAAATTCTACTTACTTAATTCAGGGTTGCCTTTGAAAAGGTTGTTGATCGTATAGACGATTCTCTCGCCGTAATCGAACGTGTACTTATAGTTCTTGATCCCAAAGTGGTCTCGACCTTCGGCGTCCTTGAAGTATTTCGTGTTTATATTCAACTTGATGATCGAGTTCACTGAAACATTAATATATTTAAGGTTAATGTCTCAATCGATCTTTGTGAAAGATGATATGGCTAAAAAGGGCGTGACTAACGAGATGACGAGTAATAGAGTAGTATGGAAGAAAAAATGGGTTCACCCAGTCAAAAGTTTTGAGGTAACTAACATTATAAAAAACAGTTGAATTGACAACCTCCTCTTTTTTTGAAGTCTGTTAAAAAGACATGTTGTGCCGACCCCAAATTGACGTGTTAGTGAAATATGAAAATCCTGAGTGTAATAGAAGAAGTAGCAAAAATTAAGGAGACTAATGTGGACATTTATGTACCTAGTTTTTGTTAAAACAAGAAAATTATATCATCAAAAAAAAGTGGTGGTGGTATGCCACCCAGTGGCGTGCACGGAGTTTTTAGTCAGGGTAGGCAAAAATTAAAAAAAGGCAAAAAAAATAACAGAATAACCGATTGCTGTACCTACACAGCATACAACCTGTAGGGAAATTAAATGAATCATATTGTTGTATATTGAATTTACGATTGACTTAACCATTGCAAATCCGGGGTACAACTTCTTTTCACGATCACAGGTTTTTTTTTTAAGTTCACCGAATGATAGTTTTGAAATTACATTTTTTTTTATTACCAAAATAATACATTCTAACAGTAAGTGATCATAAGCTTTAGGGCAAAGAGTCATACGACCACGGCTATTAGATGAGAATATTTTCTGGTTTCATACTTTTTAGAGCGCGATTTTTCAGTAATCGGGTTTTAGATTTTGATACGTAAGTGTGGATTGCTTCTGCCAGGGGTGCGGATTGTTCGAAAGAGATACCGCGGCCCCTGAAACACAGGCAACTGAGGGAACACGGGTGGATTTTAGTCAGTAAAAGTCTCTCCCTCCTGCTCCACCCAGAGCGGGTGAAGTTATTTGATGATTTCCCAATAAAAAAAAGTGTTGATTGCTTTAAGATGGAAATATTACTATTTTATGCAAATGATGAAGTACGATATTAATAGAAAAGTTGGCATTTGCATATCTACCTAATCTTCAACGACGATCTTTTACTCGTATCTAAATGCCAGAACAATAACTAGAGACACTAATCAACAGTAATCAAACCAACTAACACTACCTACTACTGGCCTTTTATTCCATTATTTTCCCCTTTGGAAATATTAAAAGCAAAAATACGAGATTGTGCCCCATGTTGTTCACTGTACAGGGTTAAGTAGCATCATTTGAGGGTCAAGTTTTACAATCAACCACACTTAACAATGCGTAACTAAATAATTAGGTTGCGGAGGCCAGTCTTTTATTTAATAACATTGGTCTTGCAAAATTTTAAGCTTGCCCCATCATCATAGGAAAATGTTTTAACGATAAACTACTTTAAACATATATTGCTAAGACATCACAAACAGGCGAACACGCTAACGCAACAGCTTTCAATATTTAATATTCGAACGAATGCACGATTTCTATTTCATCGCGAGTTGGCATTGTATCCGTTTATAAAATACATGAAGGTATTTCAGTGATATTTGCAATTTATTTTCATGTAACGTTAGCTGTATGTATTGCGTTTCTTAGAATTCGTACCACGTCATGAAAATTTATTTTACTCGTGTTTCTTGTGGGGTGTTCGGTTTATTTGTTTTGTTCTCTTCACCGCCTACGCGGTAATTAGTTTGAACAAGGATGCATGGTTCTGTGTTATTTCCTGTAATCTATTTGACAGTTTGTCACGCGTTCTCAGAATTTCAGGTCGAACACAGAATTTTAAGTTGTATTTTTTTTTTCGTTTTTTGTTCAGACAAAATGTTAAAGCTGGCTAACTCAAAAACTAAATAGAATAAAAAAAAATAAAGTTGCGGGGCTGAATATTCATTCACCATTTGATCTAATAATAGTTTATTATACTACTTGGTGGAACGGTATCGTTCCAGCCGGCCGTTACCGGTATAATTATTTTTGCTGGTAGCAATTTGAGAGAAAAGTATGCAGTCATTGAGCGACATGCAGATAAACAATTCTTTGGTCCTTCGATATGCATAGACAAACTTAATTTGCCTGGCAACGATTTGACTGTTTTCAACTATTTGGCAGCATTATTCAGTAGTTATCAACTTACCGATTTTGATCTTGGAGTCTCCCTCACCGTTGATGGGAAACAGCAATAGTCTTCCAACAGCTGTGTATTTGCCCTTGATCGTGATGTTGCACCGCACGTCCAAGTTGAATATATTCTTTTCTAGTATTGCTCTGAAAAGTAAACATAAAACAGTGTTATTTTTGGTTGAAGCTATAACTGCAGGACCCTGCATACAGAATTTCCAGAAAAATTGTTGTGTCCCTTGTAAGCGTAAGGTTCTTAATAATTTCTTAAATTTCCAAATACTGACAGAAAAACTCGAACATAATTGAATTACGAGTATGGTTTACAAAAACTGAAAAGGGGTTTTTCAGTAAATACCTTTTTATACACACAATAAAAATTAACAGTCCAAAAGTTTAAGCAACTCACTTCTGTATTCATCATTTATAAACAAAATGTTTCTCTAAGCCTTTTTATCCCACATCTCAGAACCCTTGGAGCCATATAACAATAGGAAAAACAATTTAGATATGTCATACCCTTTTACCCGACGACAACATAATAAGCTCCATACTTCGTCCCAGAAAAGCTCTATATTCGGATAAACGGTTCCTCTTCTATCCTTGAAAGTAGGTTGGAAAGTGGTAGTATCTTCTGAATCTAAATACGAGGTCCTTTTCTAGTAGTAATTCAGGGTTGATTTTCAAGAGATTTTTAGGTTCTCGGAAGTATTCTTTGAGCTTTGAATTTGTTACCCTAGGGCTGTTAAATATTTGTTTTGTCTGGTTTAATCAAAGCACAGAATCGAAGAGCATGTTTTATCTTAAATGTTGCTTTATTAATTAATGGAACATCGAACACACATATCGAAGTAATTGTCAGGTTTCATTAAAGTTTTGCCATTTTTTTGGAGTTTCTAAGTGCAGTTACAATGAAATCAGTGACCCTGTTAAGTTATAAAATGTATCATAGTTGACCAGTTAAAAAACCTGTCGTATTTAACCTAAAACAATAATTTGTCACATCAACTTTATCCTTGAAAAGTCCTTTTGTTTTGTTTAGTACCAAAACACAAAGAGTTTCGTCAACTCACAGAGGCCTGAGAATAAAACCGCATTGCTGTGGTGAGGCAAGGTTTCTTTGGTAGTTAGGCAAGAGCTACTTTTAAGTAGCATTTAGATTGCGACACGCGTTAAAAGAAAATTAGTTTAATGGATGAGTTGCTTTGTGATATAAAAGGAGAATAAATGCTTTGGATTTCTAGAAGATTTATAAGAACGAGTTGTTTTTTCAAGTTCATCTTAATTTGAGCCAGATGAAAGTGTTTCCACGGTTTAATTTTTTCGTGATTAATCAAAGAGGTCGAGACTCCTTGATGATAAATTAAACTATTTTTTCAGAACTCTTTTTAACTAAATAACCGCTGCTTTTTATGGGTGCATTGGTGACGTGTCAAAATATGGAGGTTTTTAGTGCCATATTTAAGTTATATATGTATGTTCTAAATGCATATAAATCTTGCGAAATATTTAAATACACTGAGCAGTCTATAAAAACACAAAGTGACTTAGTTTTTGTAGTGTATTATGTTTTACAATTACATAAAAAAATCTGAAATGTGTTGCTTTGCTTGCGTCAGTATATTTAATTTTATGCAGTCTTGTCTTTGTATTGAAATTCATGTCTAAAGTCCAGTTTAATATCAACTTCAAACAATGCTGCAGAACTTAAAGACATTGCCGTTTGCTGCTCGGAGCGATACGATTAAAACCGAAGGCAAACTATAGCTTAATATAGCTTAACGTTTAAACTTTAACGCGCTAGTGTACTTTAAAGTTTCGTTTCTGGATTTTCCGGTTCATAATCTGAAAGCAGATGTATTAGTACTTTATGTAGCGTTTTTTTACGTTATTTTTAGAAAAAGCAGGTTCCATGGATAGATATTTACTGAGTCATAAAAATATCTACAACACCAAGTCACTAAAGTGATGCCAACTGAAAAATATTAAAAAGTTTAAAAATATGTACCATGGCAAGCCATTCTGGCAGTCATCTTTTCAATTTCTACTTAAAGGTAGGTACCTACCTTGTTTTAAAGTTAATAATTTTCCTTTATTCCTATTTCCATATATTTTTATAAACGTAGAAGCACGTGACCTATCCGTGGAAGCCATGGCCTTCAAATATGTCTTTACGTAGACAAAAGAATCTTCCCCGCAGGAATTTCAAAGATAATCTCTGAAGCTTTGAAACCATTTGAAGCGGATATAATCGTTTCTTTGTTCAAATGTGATTCAGGGCACAGGCCATGAGTTTCCAACAATTTTCTCTAAGTCCTTGCATAGAAAAGGTTTTGTGTACCCGTTATTTTGTAAACCTGCACAAGCTCTCTTGGGTACTCACATTTAACCCCTAAAAAGGTTGAATGAAGTGAAAAATCTTTTACTTTTTCATTCAGATTCTTTAATAGAGTAGAGTAGTAGCTAGCACCTATAGTCATTCATGAAGTACAGAACTACCAGTCCATCTGGCCTAGTGACAGAATCGCATTAGGTAAGCAAAAAATTACTGACAAACTTTATCAATGTTCGTAGGTTTTAAACACCGGTTACTTCCACTTTTAGAGACTGGTTCAGATATAAATAAAAAGCTGAAGTCAGAGATATTAATGAATCCCATGCCGTTTTCAGCTACGGTGACTGTTTTTGTTTTCGACAACTATAGGTTACAAGCGTGTGCTCTTATGTGGCTAATGTAACCTATGTTAACTGTAAAGGTACGTGCACAGTGCGGATATAATTAGACTGTCATTATGGTAATGATATTGTATGTTGGAAGGTGGTTTATTCTTGAGGTGATCTCGCTTGCTGTCGAGATCTCTCATCTGCTGGTCTTCAAAGTCATACATAATTTGCCATACCAAACGCATCCAAACAAGTCTATGCCGTGCCAACTTCTCCCAAAGGATCTAGGTTGCATCTCTTCATACTCGTATTATGTCTTTTATGAAAGTCTTTGTATCTGAGAAACTGGCCGACTTGTTTCGTCTACTTGTTTTGTCAGAGATATGATTGTGATTAACAAAAAAAACACGGGTGTTTACTTATTTCTAAAGGTCCGGAACATCGATTGTGTAGGTTATATTTGCTTTATGATCTCTTGACCCGCGTCTAGAGATTTTATCGTTTTACCTTCTGGGATTTTCAGGCTTTACCTTTTCTTTTAACTTGTCACATCTTACGTGAAAATTAATTGTTTATTTTTCACCGTAAAGCTAGGAAAATACTGTTTACTTTCTTTGTTTTAAGTTCCAAACTCCTTTCATAGTATAAGCACTATTATTAGTTATTGGCAGGTACATCGTTTTTTGATGGTTATATTTTAGATATTTATCTGTAACGCTTTTTTATTATATTCATCTGAAATTCTCTGTTTGCTTCACATTACATAGGTAAGTTTATTTATGTTCAAGCAATGTGGTTTAATGGTAGTAGTATTGCATAAATGGTTCTAATGTAAATCCGTTACAAGTAAATAGGTTTAGGTTTTTAGCTTATAGCCTTTACTTGCCTCTTACAAGCGTGGGATATCCAATTGCTTTAGATCATTTCGATAATTTTATAAGGCTGTTGATGTCAAACAATATTTGTACAAGTAGTTCTTCTGGGTCTGGCTGTTTGTGTATGTGAGTTTAAATGTTTGTGAACGCATCCACAATACAGGAGAAATTCCAAGGGTGTGGCCACGTTAAAAAAAAATATACATAATTTTTGATGGTTAGTATCCATTAAAACAATTAAGTTATCGGGATCCATGCCTTTAGAATTTTGTTTTCAGAAAACCCGTTTAAAAACAGGAAACTCTAAACTGAATTTTGAAATGCAGCTTCTGGTCGCTCAGCAAGTTTGGAACGATGATTAGTAAAAAATACATAGTCTGATAGCAAAGATTCAGTGTTATTTTTTTAAGACAGTTATTTTTCAGTGTGCGTTAAAGTTTACATAAATAAATCAAATAACTCTTCCCGCTCTAGGTGGAGCAGGAGGGCGTGTCAGACTTTTACTGACTAAAACCCACCCGTGTTCTCTCAGTTGCCTGTGTGCCAGGGGCCGCGGTATCTCTTTCGAACAACCCGCACCCCTGGCAGGTATCGGCCCTTGCGGACCCCACCAGTTAGTGCTGACATCTTTTTGAGGCGCGCGTAGAACACACCGCACCGTCGACCCGGGCTTGGTTCTTACCGGACAGCGAGCTACCCATTACCCGCCTTCCGCAAGCCCACGCCTACGGTGGCCAGGAATCAGCCTGGGATTCCCGACGCCCAGGTCGTCTCCCGCAGCGACTAAAGCAGTGAGGGCACATATATTGCCTCTACCTCGCGTGCGCCGCCTCCCTCTTCGCGAGCATTACTGCTTCGCAGAAGGAGGCGACGGCTACCTATTCACTCTCGCTTCGTACCATGGCTTGGACCAGGGCCGGACGCGAGAGATCGCCGCCGCCGATCGCTTCCACGAGGACACAGCGGTACTCCGCCCAAGCCGGGCAGACCTCCACCGTATGCTCCACCGTGTCCTCAGGGCGATCTTTGCAGTGCAAACACCCGGGCGTTTCCTCCCGCCTTATCCGAAACAGGAACCTCCCGAAACAACCGTGTCAGGTGAGGACCTGCATCAGGCGGAAGGTGAGGACGCCATGCCGCCTCTCAAGCCACCCCTCAAAGAGGGGACTTACCGCCGCTATCGTCGCGTGCCCAATCTTTAACTGGTATTAGGTACCTATATGAAAATCCAAGGCCGTCCAAAACCGCATTGGTTTGATGATGTCATCAAGTCCCAGGAACACCTGGATGAGGGACTCACGGAACCGGGGAGTATGGCAGAACAAAGCGAAGGCCTAGGTATACCCAGCAGTGTGTGATTTCAGGCTGAATTGATGCTGATTATACTAAAACAATCATCTTTCTCTTGCCATTATTCTAGATCCCAATTTATTTGTGGTCGGTGCTACATGTATTTTTAAACGACTTCAAAAACGAGGAGGTTTTCAATTCGTCTGTTTTTATTTTGTGTTCATATTCCGCGATATCTTCGGCAGTTGTAGATCGAATTAAAAAAATAAAAATAATGGAAAGGTTATGCTTCTGGGGTGGTCTCATATACAAAAAAACAATTGACTTAAAAAAAAAACACTAAAAAATGAAAAATAACTTTAACTTCGGAACACGGTGGCATAAACCTAAAAGACAGATCCAAAGACACCAATTTCCGAAATTAAACTTATTTTTCAAGGTGTCGTGGTTTTTTTTCGAAGTCGGTGCTTTTTTTTTTTGCAAAAACTTTTTTTGTTTCCATACTTATTCCTCTATCAGTCGTAAAAGTAATGAATGTTTGTAAAAGATTTTAAAAATTCCACTTACTCAACATTCAAGACTTGACATTTTCGTAGACCTGTAGCCTTCCCATCGTAAAACGTCACCTTGATACCAGGCAGCTGTATAGGCAGTTCTTCAATGATGAATGGGTCCAATGGTGGTACTCCTAATTCTGGTAGACCCTTGGAGAACTGTGGTATTGCATCCTGGGTCGCTTTTATTAGACAGGCTGGCTCTGTGTTGTTGCAGGGATGGATGAAGTCGGCTGTGGACGGAGAGAAAAGGATGTTAAGAAAGAAAGAAAGAAAGAGATATCGCTGACTAAAAGGCACAAAAGATTTTTTGCATGTAAAATAAAAAGTTGCCAACAACTACCACGTTGATCCAGTGGCGATTATGCTGAGCATGATGACGTCGTGGTTTCAATTCCCAGGTCGGGCAAAGTTATATGTAACTATACATACGTACTTATCATAATTTAGATTTAACACGAAGGTACAGTACTCAATGTAGACAAGCTTGAATGCACTACTTGTAATATCAACGAAATGTTGCATGTCTGTAGGCAATCTATTATTGGTATAGACGAACGTATAATTTTATTATCATAATTTAATCATTATTTTGATGCAATAAGGAGATCATTCTCCTGTTTTTTGACTGCAAGGCATTCCGATTACCCACCATGACTGACCACGGTACATAAACAAATACCTTAAGGCGGTGATTTCTTGAAAACGCTCAAAAGGTGTTTTTTTAAACCAGTGTATCTCTTTAACCGTAAATAATTTTGCAAGCAAAAAATATGATATTTTCAAGTCTTTTTTGCATAGAGTGATGGAACTCAAAACATAATTAACCATACATTAATGCATCAAAAAATCATCAAAGTCACCTCTTAATTATCTTTAAAACCAGTTTAACCCTTCAATAACAATTATAATTATAATTAAAAATATACCATGAAATTCCAAACTGCATCTTGTGATGGATTATTTATTATTAAATAGTTAATAATTTATACGATTTTATTTGCATTTTACGACAATCCTTGCTCATTTACTATTCGAATTTATCACAACAGATTTTAACCCGTGTCGGATTGCAATAAGAACTATTATCGCTCATAACGACAATATTTTAAGTTACCAGGCCTGAATATATCGCTTTTAGAAGCCTAATAAAAGGTGGATCTCACACTTCCATGCTCCGGTGCGCGGGAAACGCGCGTTTTCTACTCACAAATTCAATTAAAACAGGCTCTGTTTCCCGCGCCCGACGCGACGCGCGACGTCGCGTATCGAGTTGTAGTGTGAGATCGGTCTTATTATATTTATTTCTTTTAATTTACAGGTCCACTACTGGGCAAAGGTGACCCCTATAGACTTCTACAACTCTCTTTCCGTTGTCATCTGTGACCGTTAAGACTGAATCGATGTCGTCACGCCCGGACTTTCTTGGCCGGCCTTGATGATGACACCAGTCTTTTTAAACACTCACTGCATGACGCCTATGGCCACCTGTCCTGATGCTTTCGAAACATTGATATGCTCGGCCAAATTTCACATTAGCCAGCTATTAATTTTATTAAGAAATGTTCGAGAATGTATAGTTTATTGAAAAGGTTAGCTTGTAAAACATTACGAAGTTTAGTAATAGTGCTTCAACTAATGAGTGAAGGTACTGATTCAGAATACTTGGGCAACTCTGCACTATACTGCAGTCATTTCGCGATAGGCTCACGCGATCTGTTAAGGGGACGGTATGCGTTATTAATTACAAAACACACACATAACCCACAAAAACACACTAAACAAACAAACATACACACACAATGCTAATAAATAAATACACTTAGTATAAATTTACTTTTTTATATCTTTTTATATTTTCACCCGATTGAGTTACCTCAATGATAAAAAAACTGCGTGACAAAATGACATTCCCGCAATAAAAGAGATTCACAATTTTATTGTCCTACGCTATGTAAACAAAATACCACTAATTTATTCTCGCTAATAATCCTCAACAGAGAATAGCGTTTAAAACAGTTATTTGAAGATCAAACAAAATGTATTTCGCAGTAAAGCCTTGGAGACACGTACCACACACGTACAACTCATAATATGTAACATAATCTAACGAAAATACGTTTCTTTCACAATCTGTAGCTCGCGCATTTGTACGAGCATGTGAGCTATTTATGTTGCAAATTGAAATTGAAATTGTTTAAAGTAAATGTAACTCAAATTAATGTCGACCATCATAATTATATATGTACTTATATTGGTACAGGTAGTTATACAGGGTGTCCCAGAAATCAACGTCAAGCCGAAATCGAGCATTAGGCCAAGTCGTAACAGTTATCAGAAAAATATGAAAAAAAATCTTGGTCATGTACTTTTCAAATTATATGTATTCAAAAATAAATCTTAAAAACTGACACCCTGTGATGATCTTTCAAGTCCTGTGACTGCAAATATTAACTTTTGCATCTAAAACTAACAAATTACTTTTTTAAGTAGTGGTACCCTTTGATCAAGGTACCGTCACTATCTATCTCGCTCACTCTTATTAAAGCAGTAAGTCACGTCACATTCGTAAAAAAATTTTTTTCCTTAATTATGAAGAAGCAATTAGTAAGTGTCATACCATTTTGGAATCCAGACTAAACGCGCCATCTTTTAATGTTACTTGCCAAAATAGTGTACTACATTTTTTTTACAGTACAGTCGGTTAAAGTTGAGTAATGTAATTATTTTGCATTCAATGTTGGGCAAAAATCTAACTTTTTATTTGAAACTGAGGCAGTTATATTCTAACTTTTAACTGTGTTTGACAGAAGGGTTATTCATAGTTACACGGTAGAAAAAAAAATGACGAAAAGTTAATATTTGCAGTCACAGGACTTGAAAGATCATCACAGGGTGTCAGTTTTTAAGATTTATTTTTGAATACATATAATTTGAAAAGTACATGACCAAGATTTTTTTTCATATTTTTCTGATAACTGTTACGACTTGGCCTAATGCTCGATTTCGGCTTGACGTTGATTTCTGGGACAACCTGTATAAATTATGCTGTAAAATTAAAACCAACAAGTAGAGTTAATAAATTATCATCCTGCTGCAGGCTTAGCACGAGCACCGATTTGTCGACGGAAGAATAGATATGACTATTAACTAAATGATGTACAATAGGAGAAGATAGCTATGTTTTTCTATTAATTATCACAGTTATGCGTTCTAAACGAATCATTATTTTGTAGATAATCGTAAATACTTTGTGGCCGACGAGTAGAAAATTTGTTGTCAGTGTGATTTTGACAGTTTGGGAAGAAACTTTCTTCTGAAATAGTCTACATATAAAAGGACCTAGACAAAGATCGTTAGAACGAAAGACAAAATGACAGATTGTAGAAGGATATCTACGATGTGATGTCAAAAATGGAGAAACGAAATGTGACTTTGTGTCGAAAAAGCACTGTCTATTCTTCGTAGAAATAGAAAAAAACGTCATGCTAAGCCTGCTGTTATCCCAATTTATATGGGGGCCGTGCAAAATGTCTTTTCTTTCCACACTTCTTTAATAGCCGGTAGTCACTCCCCGTTCTAACCATATCATTACTCACACAGTCCATCCACTGCTCTATGGTAGGCAGTATATGCGCCCTCACGGCCTTAGTCGCCGCGGGAGACGCTTTGGGCGTCGGGAATCCCAGGCTGATTCCCGGCCACCGCAGGCGTGGGCTTGCGGACGGCGAGTAATAGGTAGCTCGCTGTCCGGTAAGGACCAAGCTCGGGTCGACGGTGCGTTGTGTTCCACGAGCGCCTCAAAAAGATGTCAGCACCAACTGGTGGGGTCCGCAAGGGGCGATGCCTGCCAGGAGTGTGGGTTGTTCGAAAGAGATACCGCGGCCCCTGGCACACAGGCAACTGAGGAAACACGGGTGGGTTTCAGTCAGTAAAAGTCTGACACGCCCTCCTTCTCCACCCAGAGCGGGAAAAGTTATTTGATGATTTCCCACCCAAGACAAAAAAAATTCTTTGGTCTTTCCCTATTCATCAACATTCAATACACAAAACTTTCATGACAACATTTTCGTCATTCCTCCGTAAGTGTACCATGACATTGACAACCGATTTTCTCATAAAATTTTTAGTTACCTGTGCCTTTTTCAGACTTCCTCTTTTGTGCTCATGTCTTATTTATTTTTTAGTAGGGTAAATAAATATCTACACTGAATAAGTTAATGTAAAAGAACATCCCCTTAATATCTCGTGGGCTATTGATTACAAACCTGCAATGTGCGGAAACACGTACATAACTGGTAAATCCTACAATCCTACATATCTGCACGTTTCATCACACGACGAAGTCACCTTTATGGGCATGCCTTAATACCAGATACATTATTTTTATGGCCGAACTTGACCCAGTTCGTATAAATTGTATAATTTCGTTGTTTATTTTTTGTCCATGTGACATAAGTGGGTTTGTTTGACATGTCATAAGCTTATGGAGTTATGAGTACATTTTTGAAATTGTTGAGATTGTTTATTTACCTACTCGTATTTAAAAGTTACTTAACTACTTTTGTATACAAACAACTTTTTTTGAGGATAATTTATTTGGCGTCCTTTAGCAGATAAGCATAGACTGTGGCGGTTTTCGGGAGTCCCATTTACCTACCAGATGCTGTTAATCATAGGCTCAAACCCAGACTTTGTATAAGTTATTTCATCACCATTGCACTAAAACGGTGAAGGAAAACATAGTGAGGAAACTGGCATGACCTAGAATCAAAAATTCGAAGACTTGTGATATCTACCAAACCGCACTGGGCCCGGGTGGTGGACTACGGTCCACTTCCTCTCACCGAGAGGAAGCCTGTGTCCCAGCATTGGGAACAGTATAGGGTGACATGTGTGTAGTATATAAAATGAATGAAATGATAAAGGAATGTTCGTCTGAAATTTTTAGGTCAAAATTCGTAGCCAAAGTTAATATGTAGAGTGCTACAAAGATCTTCAGGTGCCAGAACGACATTGACAGCGTAGTTATTAACCATGTAAACAGTTTTGGTTGAAATAGGTTTTTATATTTTATTTATGTTTTATGTAGGTAAATTATTTTATATTTTGTGAATGTGAAAACATGGTAGGTCTTGTAGACCGTAGATTTGTGAAACATTTTCTATTTTATTGAGTACCTGGTACTTGTTAACAGGCCTACACTGTCATCCTATACCTATTAATACCTACATTAATTGTTGTTTTAGCAGAAATTGAAATACACACTCTATGAGAATTTCTTGTATTACGCTTTTTGTGAGTTCCGTTAGCACCCTTTGGGTACGGAAAACTAAAAATTTACACTATGCAAATAAAATCAAATTCGTTTACATTCAGCTTCAAAATCTACTAAGTACTACGTGTCTGCCCTTGCACTGCTCTTTGGAACATGCGTGCTTCAGAATCCTCTTGCGTGCAGATATCCACTTATTTCTCTACTATTAGTTACTATTTGCTATTCAAAGCAACCACGATGAATAAAATGATATAATGTTTGTAAATAGGTACATCAGGTACTTTGATACGTATCAGTATAAATTACGGTTTTAACCTTCATGTGATGAAAATAAAAACGTTTTACACATGCAACTATATAAATACAATGTGAACGCCCTGATGGCCAGTGTTGGGCAAATGGACATTATGTAAGTAGTGAAGCCTGCTGTCAATAGTGGCAAATTGTATGTCACTAATTATACGGGCTGGTAGGGACATTAACACGCAAACTGTAACCATGAATTCAGTAGGTACATGATTTTAAAGCCCAAGGCTTTGAAAATTTCGTAGGTTATAAAAAAAAAAAAATTTGTTCTACATTTATTTGGACCGCATATGTATTGCACTTTTAAATGAAACCACAGATTTATTTTTACTACCGTTGAAACATTTCTTCGCAAGGGGCCTAGAATCATGTGCTGAATATACAACGATTAACATAATTAACAAAAGACCTCATACACCCCAATTAGAGTATAGAGTTAAAAGCAAAATACGATGACCAAAACTATATTTTTTAAAGCTAACTGATACTATTATGAAAAACGTGTCGACCCAAGCATTACTTTATGCATTTAAAATTGAGTCTTATTTCTTATGCCATAAGATAAAATTTTCTTTGGCTCAACCAGTGGTAGGTATGGCAAAATACATAATAAAAAAAAAATACTTATATTAAAAGTTACTGAAATTGATTCATTAGTCAATTAGGAACAAACTACTTTCAGGTCTTGCGTCCATTCTGTTACTTACACCTTACTTATTACTATACAGTATTACTCGTTACGCTCGAAAGTTCTTGGTCTAGATCAAGGTGAAGGTGATACTTATACATTACAAAGGTATCCTATTATCATTTTGGAGAAACCTTCTATTCCATGGCAAGAACAACAGCGAACACGGTTATAGAATCAGCGCTGAATTCATTCACTAGCAGAATATTCGCTACCATCAAAATAAAGAAATACCCAAATATATGTTAGAACCAAACTAGTAACACTGCCTAATTACTACCATATTAGCTAAATTGTATCCTTAAATCTACATTCCTTCTTTCAATATTCTCAGTTTAATAAAAATTACTTACATCCTCTTCAAGTGAAGTTTAACTGGTACTTGCTGCAACTTTAGCTAGACCCACCCAGTTTGTCGGGCAATAAAGCTAATGTTACAGAAACTAGAACTGCTAGGGATCTAGTTCAGTGTCACAATCATAACTAGTTATCAAGCACCTTTTTTTGAGGGCGGGAAATCATCAAATAACTTCTCCCATTTGAGGTGGAGCAGGAGGGCGTTTCAGACTTTTACTGACTAACAAAACCCACCCGTGTTCCCTCAGTTGCTTTGGAGCTACAACGGGAGAATGGCACGTGGTACAGTACCACTCCCGCGCAGTGTCGTAACCACATGGCTGTTAAATGCATTACTTGTTGTACTGCACCTACAGATGTAGTTTTGTATTTCCCATAGGGCTTGTTTTCTTGATAGGTACCTACTTACTGATCTTAATTATTACTCGATTAAATAGTATATTACTTTCTGTGGATAATTCGCACGAAGTTTATTTATTAGTGGGCGAAGTGACAACTTCAGAAATACGTTCGAACGTAAAATTCATTTATGGAATAAAGTTAATAAAAGTACACTAGCGCACAGTGCATAAAAGTCAATAAATAAGAGAGAGAGGAAACAGGATTAATATATTATTTAAAAGTCGGTTTACCCGTTTTGGGTTTCGGGGGAGTAAATTCGTGCGAATCCACTAATAAGCTAGACTTTCATCCGAATCGCTTTTCCAAGAAAAAATACTGGAATTATGGATGCTTTTGTCATGTAAGTACTAGAGCAACTACTGGATGATATGAATATTTATTTATTTATTAAGCAAGGCACACCAACGATATATTTACACGACATTATGTGATGACGAATCTACAGCACTGTGTAAATACATCACTTAAAGGCATGCACAACATTCTTATTAAAAGGCTAATACCTACTACGAATAACAATGAGCTTGATTTACGATTCTATTACATTTTGAAATTATTAAAATATTGGAAATGAGATTAAATTATAAAATAAAATTGATAGATTTCGTCACATTGCAATAACACAATACAACCATAAAAAAAATTAAATAGAAAATTGACACATAAGGTAACAAAACTGAATAAAATATTTCATGATAGTATAGTAATTTTATTCATCGTTAATAATTAACGAATACAAAATATTGTAAAACATTTTAAAAGAGTAACGGTGGAGTTACTTGCCCATTCTTTTCTATAGGAAACTACCTTTTGAACGGCGCAACTAGATTGTTTTTTGTTGTTGCGGATTTTGTCTTTCATAAGTGCCTTATGTGCCAATTTGAAAAATGACTTTTTCTTTTTAAGGTTATATCAGTTCATACTTCTGTATAAGTTAACGGGTTTGATATTTACAAGACATTTAGGATCGACTGTGATGTTCCATACTCTCGAAGGCAAGGACCACACTAAACTCACTAAACAATACTAAAAATAAACATTAACATCTACTTGAATATGTGTAAACTACTAAAATTTAGATAAACCCCTTAATGGAAGGTTGATTTAACATAAAGGTCTATTCAAGGACCAGCACCCTAATTGCGTAACTCACGATTCATCATAATTTGTTTCGTTTTGAAACAAATGGCTAAACCATTGCTTCTTATGTTCGAAAAATGTGTCTGCTCAGCAACGTAAATAACGCAATGAATATTGTTGAACTGTCAAAATGAAACCGATTATGATTAATCGCGTGTTACGCAATTAGGGTGCTGGACTGGGTACTGTACTAAGCATTAGGTAAATACACGCATCATGCTTTTATAGCAAAGGATGTTGCGTAACCGTTACAATAGCGGCTACTGAGTTAATTGTTATCAGTTATTATAAACACGATAATATAATATTATTATTTTAGAAGTGCAATGGCACGTTTGAACCATTCGGTTATATTTTATATAAATTTCAAGATTCATTCATGGTTTTGTTGCCTTTTTTATCTTGTATCTCGAGAATGGCGTGTAATTGGAGAAGCCTATATCCAACATTATGTGAGCAGTGGTTTCCCAGTAACGGCCGCACTCAGACAGACACTTACTTTCTGTGTTCAATTTCATCACCACTGCTATCAAACGATGAAGGAATACATCGTGAGGAAACCGGAAATCAAAAAATCGAAGACATGCAACCTCTACCAACCGCACAGGGTGGTTATAATCTATCTGTGTGCCAAATTTCATCCAAATCCGTTCGTCCGTTTTTGCGTGATTGAGTAACAAACCTACAAACTTTCACGTTCGGACATTTAGATGTTTGGATGTTTGTTACTCAATCACGCAAAGACGACCAAACGGATTTGTATGAAATTTGGCACACAGATAGTTCATAACCTGGATTAACACATAGGACTATTTTATCCCGGTAGTACGTTCCTGTAGGATATTTTTCGACGTCCACGCGAGCGAAGCCACTGGCAAAAGCTAGTAATTTATATTAATAGCTTAATTTAGCTTAATATAAATATAAATAATAGTTTAAAAAACTAAAAAACACGCTTTAAAAACCAAACTAAAAAAGTAGAAAATAATTTAATTCAATTAAAAAGCGTGGGGTGCTTTTTGACGTATTTTTATAATCAATGAATGTCAAGCACCCCACGCTTTTTAAACTATTATTTATTTTCTATTTTTTAGTTCTGCTAACTACAAAAGCGTAATTTTTTCATTTTTTTTTCCTTTATTTTTTTCTATTTTTCTCTATTTTTTTAAAATTATTGAATTGTCATCGGTCCTCGATATGTTTACAAAGTTTAAATGAAATCTGACCGTTTAAAGTGAGCCAAAATCGCGCCCTAAGGAGTCGGTTACAAACATACAAGTGAAGCTAATTTAGAGCGTGTAAAAATAAAAGTGCCTAGTTAGGCACTTTTATTTTTATTAACTTACCACAACTCGAATCATGCCCTTTATTTTTTGTCAAGGTACCCTTCAGTTTACCAAGGCAGCACACAAAAATTGCTTTGATATTGATGTTTTTTGCAACTACATTATAGCAGGAGGTACCTCAACAGTCTTGACCTCATAGATTTCCATTGGTTCATCGCACCACTTAGTTTGTGTAGTCAAGTGAAAATATGCTAATTAGTCAAGGTCATTTAATAAAAACTGCGGTATGTTACTGGACTAAGCCTGCAATGATAGGTATTTCGAAAGGTTACTGACTGACGTGTCGGTAAAAAATATTGTGCAAAAAATATGCGGTAGGTACTTACATGAATATTTTTATTTATTTAATTAAGGCACTGCAACGACTTATTCACTAATACATTTATTAGGGTACTGTAACAATTAACCTTAACATTTAGAGTGAATTTGCCACTTACAGGCGTGCGCAGCACACCTCCATATTTATTATATTCCATATTTCAAGTTTTTTATTATTACATAGATTATCTTCTTTTTACAATGATAGACTGGGGCTTGTGACGAAGTAATAATAGCCGCACGGGTCAATCGATCAGGTTAAGCTACACTTGACGCGGTTGATCCATGGATGGGTGACGTCTTTACATACCAAGACCCCTCCGTGCCTCGGAAAGCACGTTAAGCCGTTGGTCCGGGTTGTCATTGCTGCATCTTTGACAGTCGTTACGAGTCATCAGAAGCCCGAAAGTCTGACAACTAGTCTTATCAAGGGGTATTGTATTATTCAGTAGCCGGGTGGTGTAGGTCAGATAGGCTGTCGCTCCAAGTAAAATATTACTATTCAGCTGCATCCGGTTAGACTGGAAGCCAACCCCAACATAGTTGGGAAAAGGCTAGGCAGATGATGAGACTGGTATTATAATAGGACATTTATGCTTTTTCACTTCTCATGCTCTAAAAAGACACCAAATATAGCCCTACGAAGCGGGACTAAAGTGACTACTGTAGTCCCTAGGGAGTAAAAAGTAATTCGTTTTTTAATTTCCTTCATGTGACATAGACAAACTCAAACAGCCAGTAAATATACTATTATCTGTGGAGTGTGCACCATCTTTATTAGAAAATGTTGAGAGTTTCAGTTCCATGGTTTTTTAAATAATTCGAATAGTACATTTAGCTTCAAGTACCGCAAAAATTTCAGAATTTTTGTAGAGTGTAAATTTTTTCGGATTTATATAAATTTATTAAGAACTCATTGCGCCCGCGGCTTAGCCCGCGTGGAGGTCGGAAATTATCCCGCGGGAACGTAATACCGGGATAAAAAGTATCCTATGTGTTAATCTAGGTTATAATCTATCTGTGTGCCAAATTTCATCCAAATCCGTTCAGCCGTTTTTGCGTGAAAGAGTAACAAACATCCATCCATCCATACTCACAAAGCTTCGCGTTTATAATATTAGTAAGGATGTCCAGTGACAGTTGTGGTATATTATATTCCTTGGTGAAGAGTTTAACGTCGAGCAAAGAGCAAAAGACATACTTATTAGATATTGTGACTTTTATTTTTATTAATATTTATTAGGTAAGTACATGTTTTTGTACTAAATTGACTATTTTTCTCGCACTCAAAGTGAAAAGTACAGTTTGCACCTCGAGACTAAACGCCAACTTAATATACCCTCGGTTTCATTGACTCCCCTCGCACGCTCGGGAGTCAAACCACCTCTGGTATATTATGGCTTCGTTTATTCCCTCGTTATAAAATATACTATAGGTTAAAATACGTCCTACTTAATTTCAGTTAGGACAACTGAACTTGCTTTAAATCGAACAATTCTCTCGTTCCTTCTCTTTAGCAAGACTGACATTACCTTTAGAAGTAAAGTTTATTTCTAAGCCCTACGCAGGTCGATAATATTTATTTAGAGTTATATTGTATAACTAGTTTTAGCTAACGGCTTCGCCCGCGTGGAGGTCGGTATATTACACATTTAAACCTTCCTCTTGAGTCACTCTGTCTATTGATGAAAACCACATTAAAATCTGTTGGGTAGTTTGAAAGATCTAAGCGTACGGACACGAAAAGCGATTTTGTTTTATACTAAGTAATACTAAGTATAGATACAACGCAGGCCCAGTGCGGGTTGGTCATAAAACCTTGCCGTTTATCTTGTTAGTTACACCCAAAGACAAAAAATATAACTCATCTCCCTCCTCAAAACAATACACTCCCACATCACAGGTTAACAGAATTACCTCTAAAAGCCGTGGTCGACACGTTTGCTATTGAACCTAAACCAACATTAACTTAGCGAAGGTGTGAAGTGTTTGTTATGAGGTGTTTCGATTATCTAATTATCTATTTACTGGTCGTGAAGGTCCTGGTAAACGTGTGGTTCAGGTGAACACTTAAAAGAATAAACAAGCATACAAAACTAATTTTTAGGGTTACGTACCTCAAAAGGAGAAAACGGAACACTTATAATATCACTTCGTGGTCCATCTGTCTGACTCTTTATCTCGGGAACGCGTGAAGGTATCGAGTTGATATTAAACGATATACTCAGGTCTACGGTCCCTTGAAGCCGTGAAAAAATCAAACTACTTAGTAAAAAAAAACTTAAAAAAAAAACAGTCATCAAACTGAACTATCCGGATTCGTAAGCCGCTTACCCAATCCCTAAACGTTTGCCAGGCTTTCTAATAAAGGTAATTCAAGGTTTAAATGAGATATCTAAACAGTGGGTAATAAGATTAGCGGCAACGTAGACGGAGGTGTTTAGTTAGCACTAATACTTCCAGTGTGGCTTCTTTCTGGCCTTCAAAAAGATAATACCGTTGGCAAGGATAGGTGAAAATTTCGAATAATTAATTTCGCGATTAAACGTGTCGGTGAAGAATTCAATTGGTCTTTAAAAGGTCATTAATGTAATGAATATTTTAATGCCCCTAATGGTGGACAAAACCTGGATGAGGCTGGCACCCGAGCGTGAGGATTGGCACAAGAAAAGTGAAGGTTATGCCTAGCAGTGGGCGAAGTCGGGCTGTGGATGATGTTGATGAAGAATCGTGATGGCACAGAGCATAATTTTAGTATTTCAGTGAAGGTTCATGTCCCATTTCTTCCCGTGGGTGTCGTAGAAGGTGACTAAGGGACTTACTAAAGAATGGGCAGCAGCGTTCTCTGTGCATTTTACCACCATACTGCGATCGCCAACCCGCCTGCCAAGCGTGGCGATTATGGCAATCGCCTGATTCTCATTTTTTTGAGGCCTATTTCCAGCAGTGGACGTTTATCGGCTGAACTGATAATGATGAGTGAATGTTGCTCAGTGTGAACTCAATGTTATTCAGTAGGAGTTCGACATTACCTTCCCTTTCCCCCTATACGGAGGGCTTCCTATTACTTCCTTCCCAAAAAGGTAATCGTAATCTATTATGGACACTGGCAAAGAAAGCATTTTTTATTTTAGGATGGCTAGTAGGTATTATGATTACAAATACTTTTGACCGGGGTAAGGAGCACGTCCATTCTTTTAAAGTTCGTTTTTTTATTCCCGGAGACTAATCTGACATTCCAATTCTTGTTTATTTGTTTTTTTTTAGTATAGGAGTTTGACATTAGACTTGCCAAATTAGTCTCTAGGTTAAAAAAACTAACTTTTATCAGAGATGGGCCGAATGTGGTTTGAACCGATTCCGAACATTCGGTTAAAAGAAAAAGTTCGGCCGAAGATCAGCCGAACTTCAGTTCAATACCCTTTAATTGTAATAAAAAATACTTGATGTAAATGAATGTTTAGTTTGTGAACCAAAAACGTGTTTTTTTTTAAATTTACAAATTGTATTCAGATGTTTGTTAGAAGAATACTAAGCTTATTTAATTTTTGTAATAGTATGTTTAATTAATTAGGCAGAGATTTTCAAGAATAATAAGAACTGCTTTAATTTAAGGATTACATTTACAATGTTTCTAACTAAAATAAATGGCCATGAGTGAGTAAAAGCCATAATTTTATTTTACAGTAATGCTAAACTATAATTATTCTATTAAATTTCAGTCAAAATAGTGCAAGTAGGTATTATTTTTCTTCTGCCGAATGTTCGGTATCTGAACCGAATATCGGCCGAATTTCGGCCGAAGTTCGGTTCAAGCTGCCGAAATTCGGTTGAACCGAATGTGAACCGAATTTCGGCCCATCCCTAACTTTAATACGCCCTAATTTTATCACATGGACAAGAAGTTTCTCGGAAACGCAAAGTCAACAAAGGATCGCGCAAGGAGGAAGATGACGTTATCAAATTAACCAAAAACAATTATTTCGTTCAATATTTGGTTAGATTATGATTTCTACAGTTAAATTGTAAGCCAACCACTTTGGTATCGTTGCAGCTAAGATAGGTATTGAATTTTATAGTTGTAAGGTCCATTCAATTCCTTGTTTTTAATTGAAGTTATTTCCACATTTAAAAACAAATATTAACTTTATGGTACTGTGCGTAAATTAAACTATAGTCATGTAAGTGTAAAAGATAATTTAATAAAACCTTTGTTTACATGTTTGGAATCCAAATTACGTAAGCAAATTAGGTAAATAAAGAGCAGACAAATTTGGTATACCATGCCTAACTAAAAAATTCTCAAAATCAAATCAACACAATCAATAAACTAATGATTGATTAGTCTGCCTCAACAATTTAATTTTTAATAAAGGTCACTTTCAAATCACAGATCATCCCGCCGCAAAAAAAATTGACCGTTGAAATAATCATTAAACGACTATTATGTATTTATTAAAAAAACAAACTTTGTAGGGGTTTGTAAATATTTATGTTGACATCTAACAATAATCGCAATTCTATCCCCGACATCCCAATCGAGACCAAACCGCAAATTAATCAACGCGACCACAACTATCTCCACGAACATTGCAAAACAAACAATAAAAACTCACGTGCATACTTTGCTGAGCAGTCGCTGACGAAAGACGTAGCCGATAACAGCGTGAAAACCAAAACATATCTACTATCACACATAGTAGCACTTAAACTGGGATAACAGCGAAGAGCACAAAAACCTGGGGCACACTAACGACCTGACCCTCGTGCCTGCGCAGTACGCTTATGTAAATACAACAAGTTCTTTATGCCTATTGCATAAATCCAGCAAACTCTTTGCCAATACGAAGCCTGGTTTTCACGGAACGCTAGGCACTAATCCGTTCTATAAAATGTTCGCGACGTGAATGCGCTAGCCTGCGTGCGCTTGCGACCGTATTCTGGGATATTGCACCGCGATTGGCCAGTGTTTTGGAAAAGTCGGTTCAAGTACGAAGGTCGTGATGTCGAAGTTTGTGTACTTTGGTACTTTCTTGAATTGGTGATAACCCTGTCGCTGTTGATGATTTTGCCGACGGAAAATTGCGTGACCTACATAAAGTTAAACATAACTGAGTGGACGTCTTCTGGACAGGCTTTCACTGCGATGTCAGATTAGCTATTATATCAATCTAATTACTAAAGATCTGTTTCGTGAATTTTAGACACCAGACTAAGTAGATATATGTCCTTTTCTATTTTATATGATCTTTGACAATCGTTACTCATATCCTTGGTTCATAGTAAATTTACCATAGAATAGTAATGCTACATTCTATATGCAATTTCCACGCAGGATCCAAAGAAAAACGTTTATCACGTACTTGCACGTTGCGTAACTGGTGAGGCAACTAAGCGAAACGGGTTACTATGGCGGTCTCCGATGACCTATTAAGTACCGCAAATTTTGCAATATGTCAACCTTAAACCCAACTTGGTATTGCAGAATATATCAATACTCAATACTCAATACTTTAATGCATTCCATAATGTGTACATAAAACAGTTGGTATGATATTATAACATCGAATCAATTATGGACCCTGTCGGGCACAGCAAAGTTAATTTTTATAGGAGAGAGGATGAAGGCGCTTGGGATCTCCAACATTATGCTGTGTTTTTTATTAACATTATGGATTAAAGAGCGTCTTTGAAGAATGTATTGGACTCGTATGTGTTGTCCACCTGTCCAGCCTCTTTGCTTCCCAAGGACCTAAGTAATTAAGATGTGTTGACAGTGTAGTGTGGTGCCGGACGTAAAAGAGTAGCACCATCCCATTTCTTCCTGTGTCGTAGAAGGCGACTAAGGGACTTATCAGAGAATGGACAGCAGCGTTCTCAATGCATTTTACCACCATATTGCGATCGCCAACCCGCCTGCCAAGCTTGGCGATTATGGCAAAACCCCCCAATTGGGGTAGGCCTATGTCCAGCAGTGGACGTCTCTCGGTTGAAATGATGATGACAGTGCTAAGTTGTGGAGAAGGGCTCGTGGTTAAGTATTTATTAACAGTCGCACGGGTTAATCGGTGAGGTGAAGCTACGCTTGCCGCGGTTGGCCCGCTGGTGGATTACGGCCCACTCCCTCTCACAGAGAGGAGGTCTGTGTCCCAGCAGTGGGAACATTATAGGCTGATTATGCTTTTGCTTATCCTTATCAGAATAAGTGCATAAGTAAACAGGTAATACCAAACTATTTCAGCAAAAGGTGCGTGTCCGTTGCATTTATGCATTAAATCATTTCAAGGTAATGGTTGGAAGTCATACTGTTGTGCATTGCGCGCGCGCATTGGTGTCGAAACCGTTAATAACTCTCATGATTCATCATTATCTTTAGTGTTGGTGTTTTACAATAAGTACAATACCTCGTTTGGTACTCTATTAATACAGCGATTGGTAGTGTTGTGAAAATCATAATGAGTTATGCATACATTTTCATTAAGGTCAACACTACGAGGAATTTTAATTCATTCAAATAATTTGACCTGAATATCGTGAGCTGAGTTAAGACATTTTCTTGATAGTACGTTCCACTTTTCACGTTCCTGGGGCATAGATTGCGATTAAGTTCCCGATGGCACAGTATTTCATCGGAGTAGGAACCCCCACCTCCCGAAAGTAGGAAGATGATCTATAAAATTGTGCCGGCAGCATCCCACCTGGCTTCTAAGTTTAATAAGAGATTTCCAGGTGTGCCATGGCAGTTGGTGGCCCGGTGGAAGGGTTTCTGCAGTCTCAACATAATCAGCCGACTATGTTGAGCCTGCAGAACGCTCCCATCACATCCCTCTAATGTTTGAGAGGACACAGTTTTAATATTTTATGGTAGATAACTCAAGCAGGACCTTTTGTTCGTATGTCCTGCTGATCCAGATTTGGTGTTAAAGGGGACAGGGTTGTTGCTGCACCAACCACGTGCTTAACTGTACATAAAATATGACTGGAAAGCCAGTATGTCGAGTAGTCAACCCCGATACTATCGTCTCGTCTATCGAGTAAACACATAAAGTTAATTTTGTACGCAATTATTAAAAATTCCTCATCCATACCTTCTCTTGCATTAGTATGCGTGTTAAAATCTATTATGATTATTATCGGTAACATCACGCAAATGTGCCTGTGCACAAGCACACATCCATAATTACTATGTTTTACCAAATACACAATATAATAATGTATCTTTATAATTTCTGGTATATTATATTTCTGCGAACATAAAATACCAACACCATTAATTTAATTTTACTGATGGTTATCAAATTCAGCGCCATTTCGGATATACAGGGTGTCCGGTAATTAATGGATAACCTTGAAATGGTTCATGGTAGAACTAATGGCCATTCAGAAAAAAACATTTTTTATTAGTATTTTATCTGTAAAAAAAATAAAAAAAAAAAACAACCGACTTCCGAAAATATAGTACAAAGTGAAAAATAACTTTAATTTAGGAAGTCGGTGTCTTTATTAGCTATGTATTTTAATTTTTTGTCACCGCCTTCTGAAATTAAAGTTATTTTTCACTTTGTCGTGTTTTTTCGGAAGTCGGTTGTTTTTTTTTTACAGATTAAAAACAAATAAAAATGTGTTTTTCTGAATGGCCATTAGGTCCCCCATGAACCATTTCAAGGTTATCCATTAATTACCGGACACCCTGTATATGTTTACAAAGTTATCGAAATATAGGTACTTCTAATTTATACGAGTTACGGTAACATTTCTTGAAAATATCATCTACAAATCCGTAATCAGTATGCACGCAACAAAATTTGAAAGTGGTTAAGTACAGATTATTTTAACTTTATAATTAACTTTCTCGATTTCCTGGCGCTTTATGAGCTCATATCAAACAAGATATAGACAGGATAGGGTACGTTGGCTGTGGAAGGTTGGGTTGAAAGAGTAAGACGGGTATAAGAATATTATTTACTAACTTCCGCCCGCGGCTTCGCCCACATGTAAGTCGGAAATTATCCCGCGGGAACATCCTACCGAGATAAAAAGTATTTTAAGTGGTATTCCAGGTTATAATCTATCTGTGTGCTAAATTTAATCCAAATCCATTCAGCCGTTTTTGCGTTAAAGAGTAACAAACATCCATACACACAAACTTTCGCGTTTATAATATTGGTAAGGATTTTAAATTATCTCTAACTATGCAACCAAAAAACATACTGTATAAAACGAATTTTATCTAAATAAAATTTCTTTGGTGATCAAGCAATTTATTTCTAAATAGATTGAAAAAACCGTTTAATAGAAATATCACTCAATAGATTACGACACGGTCGCTGTTCCATACCTATGTCGTATTATCTCTTTAATCATTCATCCAAATTATATGCAGTAAAAGGGAAAAGTCTTTTGTTTTAAACACTTGAGACGATAAGTTTACTTATTTTGATAAGAATTCATAATTGTTGATAATATGACCAATAAACATGGCCTAACGATTTAATTTTTTTTTTTTTTTATAAAAAACTACTTTTTGTGAATTAAATATAAAGTTTAGACATGCTGTCGCTGACTTTTTTGTAGGCATTATCAAGCTCTATTTTTCTCTAGAACTCAATCATATTATAATATCTCTCATCGCTAAGGCAGCGTTCGTTAGAAACGTTTTCGTCCGACCGTTTTTTCTCCGAGTTATTTGCAAATGCAACTATGTACCACGAAAAATTCTTTCAATATTTCGGGTTAATATATAGCCATGACACTCACAAATAACGTTGCTTTCTATTGGTAAAATAATTTTCAAAATCGGTTCAGTAGATCCAGAGATTACCCCCTACAACCTCACAAACTTTACCTCTTTTTACACGCTTTTTACACTTGTATGTTTGTATGTAACCGACTCCTTACAGCGCGATTTTGACCCACTTTAAACGGTCAGATTTCATTGAAACTTTGTAAACTTATCGAGGACCGATGACAATACAATAATTAAAAAAAAAAAATTGAGAAAAATATTAAAAAAAGGAAAAAATAATAATTAAAAAAAATCACGTTTTTGTAGTTAGCAGAACTAAAAAATAGAAAATAAATAATAGTTTAAAAAACTAAAAAACACGCTTGAAAAACCAAGCTAAAAAAGGAGAAAATAATTTAATTCAATTAAAAAGCGTGGGATGCTTGACATTATATGATTATAAAAATACCTCAAAAAACACCCCACGCTTTTTAATTGAATTAAATTATTTTCTCCTTTTTTAGTTTGGTTTTTAAAGCGTGTTTTTTAGTTTTTTAAACTATTATTTTTATCATTAGTATAGATTTGCAAAAACACGAGAACATTAATTTGACAAAAATACATTAAGTTACCGACATATTCTGCCATGTGCAAACTGTAATTTGAAGGTTGGATCGTACTCATCATTTGCCTAGCTTTTTCCCAACTATGTTAGGGTCGGTTTCCAGTCTAACTGGATGCAGCTGAATACCAGTATTTTACATGGAACGACTGCCTATCTGACCTCCACAACCCAGTTAGTGGGTAACACGATAGCCTTTGGTAAGACTGGTTGTCAGACTTTCGGGGCTGTTAACGACCAGTAACGGCTATCAAAGATCCATAAATTACAGCCGGGACCAACGTGCTTTCCGAGGCACGGAGGGGTCTTGGTATGTAAAGATGGTCAGCAATCCACAGATGGGTGATCCGGTTTCCAGTCTCACCAGATGTCTTTCTATGCTCTCCGGGGCTTAGGATGTATGGGCATTTCGCAGAATAACACTGAAATTATGCGAGTAGGTTATGATGCATCTACTTAGCTACTTACAAATCAGGCTCTGGCGACTGTATGTCATGAATGTTTGTTCCGCTATCTCCTCGTAAAGATGGCGGAATAAATATTCAACTGGCTACATTTGACCGGCTGACCATACTTATAGTTTTTTCTGTCATTTTGTATACCGTATTCGCTACTGATACAGGTACTAAATCTAATCCAGCATTTTGTAAGCTATCAAGCCCTTTATGCCTGCAGGCAGTCAAGTCAAAATGTTCTCACTGTAGGCTGGCATATAGGCTTCCTCTTTGTGAGAGGGAGTGGGCTATAAATCTACGACGCGGGTCCAGTGCGGGTTAGATGTCACATGTCTTCGAATATTTGCCTCTTGGACATGCCAGTTTGTTCGCGATGTTTTCTGTCACCGTTTGGAGAGCAGTGGTGATGAAATAATCGTAATAATAGTCGTAGTAATAGTATGAATAAATAATGTATTTTCTTTCTTTCTTTGTAGTATCAGTGGCGTGCAGTCCATAAAGACAGAAAGACACTGCCTACCTTACCTAAATCGGATAAATATTTAAAACTAATATTATTATATCAATAAACAAAACGACTATTACTTACTATTACTTTATAAATCAGCTCCACCTGTCGAGCGTCGGTCGTATCATTAGTATCATCGATGCAATACCGTTTGCTCGTTCGTAAAATTTGACGCAACTTCGCATTGCGATGCTTTTAGTGCCGCTGAGTGGCTCGGGAGAGACACCAACTATTCGCGTCTTGATATTTATATGTGTGCTCTCGTGGGCATGCAGTTTTATTCGGTGTGCGTTCCTATACATACGTGGCACACAATGCAACAAATAACGCAGACAACCGTACGGGGTAGGCAGTGGCATTTAATGCTTTGTTGCTACACAACGAATTACGAAACTTACCGAAGTTAACCGAACAAAGTTGGTTATGCAACTATTTTAAAAAGTAGCATTATTTCATTGAATTTTTGCTACATGGACAACCCTTACTTTTTTTTTGTATTATTTTTATATTCCGACGCCATTTTTTGTTTCGATTTATTTGTTTTGTTTGTGATTGTAGGCTACGATAGCATGTATTTAAGATTTTAACGTTGATAATACTGTGAAAAAAATAGTTAATATTCACTGTAAAAGTTGTTCAGGTGGTATGTGTATAGAGAAATGAAAATGATGCGTTTTGAAAACGGTAAAAAAAAACTGATCGTGAAAATTAGTTTTACAGCGGATTTGCACTTAATACAAACTCGAGACAAATCAATCGTGAATTCAATATAAAATAATATGATTCATGATTCACATGCATTATTGTTTTCTGCCTACTCTGTCGAAAAACTCTGTGCACGCCACTGTGGAGTATATGCGATGAGTTTCCTACAACTATTATCTAATCAAAGACATAAAAATCACGATATAAATCATAAATCTGTTTACTGTTTTCCTGACGTGTTTTACACGTAAAATGACGTTTCTAAAATAAAAGTTTATGATCCGTCTACTGTGTCATTGGTTCAATAATGCCTATCTTAACTTTTATGGATTCATGCGTCAAAGACTCTTTTGTAACCAAAATGAGTATAAAATGTTATCAATAATGATAAAAATAGGTAGGATTTTAACCAACAATTTTCTTAGGAATTTGATGAAATGATTGGTTAAACCGAAAATTTATAGAAATGATTTATTTGTTTATATATGCTTACTTTGCTTGCTTTTACGTTTGTTTGCATGCTCGCCATGAGCAGTTATATAAAATAGATCGGCAGTTCATTAGTACATAGGTTAGGTCGGAACTGTATTCAACCAGACGCGAGCCGAATTAGTCGCTAATTAAGCCCGAACAACTTAACCGAATGGGTTAGGTTAGGTTAGAACTTTGACCAGACACGCGCGAGCCGAGCGAGCAAAGTGTCGCAGCAGCAGCAGCAGCGACCAGCGAGCGCTAAATGAAAGTAAGATTTCTTACCGAGTAATTCCGATTGGTTAACTGACCATACGTAACTGCTCGTTCAGTCATTTTACTCCTTCATTATTTATTTAATTACCCATTTAAATATTTGTTATGATACATTTTTATTTAGTTTTAGTACTACCTATAGAACTAGGGATGGTTTTGCGTTTACAAATTTATGTTTTGGCTTTTCAACAACACGCTTCGCTTGCTTACTTGCTTGACTTGGTTTTGTAGACGCAAGCCTACCTTGCCTCCTCCTTCAGAGGCGGCAAGGTAGCGTGGTCTTGAGGGAGAGCGCAACGGTCGTATAGATCCTTAAGACAAGTCTGGTGATGTTCCTTCTCGAGGTTGCCGTTGGTTATTGGTCTAATTCCATATGAATTAGACTTAACAGAAATCACCGGGCGATTCACCTCAGGGGTGGCGAGGTCATGCCCCTGGGTGTCCATCGAACAAGAGCAGATGATGGACAGCAATGACCTCCCGCACGTTTGTGCCATACGCGGGGAACCGTACGGAGTTATGAAGGAATCCTGGTGGTTGAGTGGAGCAGGTTGCACATAACAACCATTACACACATACACATACATCTCACATACATACACACATACACATACATTTCGCGTCTGCATCATTCCACGAAGATCGAGGAAGTGGTGCAGTACTTGAAAGTGAAGACCAACTGGACTCTGAGGGTCGAAAGGTTGGAATCGCGCCACGACGTCAACTTTAAGTCAATCGTGGTACGAGTTCCAACGCACCATCTACAGCACTGCTTGAAAGAGGACTTTTGGCCGAAAGGTGTCGTATATCGACGTTTCCGGGGACGGTTACGTGACACCTCGCAGCAAAACACGATGCCGACGACTTTACGTGTTTAGTTATAGTTTTAAGCTGTTTATTAATTTGTATTAGTTTGTTATTATTGTTTAAGATTATTTTTGTGTATTTTATCTATGGGCCTTAGTTGCCTGAAAATAAAGGGATTATTATTATTATTATTATTATAACATACCTGACCGAAAGGTCAAGGTCAGTTCTCGCTCAAGGCGACTCGAGGAGTACTTTAAATGTAGATGCGCCCAAAGCATGGGCTGCGTCAACGGCTGCGGTCGAGAGGGACCTGACGAGTCTGGCCGAAGCCCTACTGCCAGGACCATCAAACGCCAACAACTGGCAAACAGTATCATATAAAAAGTCGACCCTCAAGACCTCCGCCATGGCTGGCGGAAAAAGTCAATAAAGACCAACATGGCACCGAAGCGCAGAAGCGTTTGCGTCCTGAAAATTCCGTCACACCAACCGGGGTTGAAGAAGTAAGAAGAGCAAGCCTGCTCGCTCCCGTATGGGTGATGGAACTTCGGTGAGCTACGCCGAAGCGGCCGTGGCGTTTGGAGCAATGAGCTGTGCGTTGCCGTCATGACCGGGCCCTTCATGGACATGATGGACGCAGGAGCAAGCGGAGGGGATCCGGAGTTGATTGAGAACCAACTCCGTGCTCTGCTGAAGGCAGCTCCAGAAACAACTGACACAACACAAAGATCCGCGATCCACTTCAGAGGCCGGGCCCCCTTTGCCGAAGGCGTCCTCAAGACATGGTGTGAGAACGATTTTATGCTGGCCTGGCTCAATGAGGTCATAACCAACACGTCGTCCCCGTTACCGGCTACCAAGTTCACCGTTCGGCTTCAATTCGACATAACTATGAAGGTACTGTCCCCGAAAACAAAGAGGGCACATCAGAATTGCACAGGATCTTGGTGACACAGAACCCGAATCTCAAGATGAACACCTGGACTCTGACACACGAAAGGGTTAGGCAAGAAACCCTGGGAACCTGTCTTTTCTATCGTGTCCATGGTGAAAACCATAAAAGACCAGCAGTGGCAGGTATACTACCTTATGGGTAGTATATACATCCATTTTCTGAAAGAGGGTGGTACCAGGAAGGATGCTGCCGTGCAATCAAAAGCAACAGCCTCGATCGCGATCGGAGCTTGGTCCAGCGCTACCTAGACGTTCTCCGTCGCCTCCCGCGATGTGTAATGTTACGCTACATCTTTCCTAAGCTCCATGGCCTCAAATCGCAAGGTTCGTAGCTCCTCAACTACCAACTTTAAAACAGCGCCCACGTCCTGTGGGGACTCGGGCATCTTCTCGGCGGTCACGACCGGGGGAGGCATCAACACCTACAAGAGTGTCTCCACCACCAGCGGCGACGCTGGGGCAGTAACTGACTGAGGCGTCAACGGTGCGGCAGTTGACAGAGACGTCGGAGATGCGGCAATATACTGAAGCGTCGGTGATGCGGCAGTAGACAGAGCCGTGGGCGTTGTAGCAGTTGGCAAAGGTGTTGTTGGATGCATCAGCACTGTTGATGGGCGTCTCGGGCTTCAGCGTCATTTCCGCCTTGTTATCCCTGCGGACGTTTTTCCTACACTCAGGGCAATGCCAGGCTTTCGTAGGGAGGCCGACGCACACTCTGTAATAAGCCAAGCTACACTTTGTGCACCTAGCTGTTTCCATTGCTGACAAAAACTTGCCGCCAGCACCGCACTTTTATTCTTGCAATAGGACTGGCTATACGTTCTATGAACCTGTTTTTTAGGAACACAAAGTTTGTTTGCGTTTTTATCTGACGTCAATTTAGACTTTCACTCTGTTGACAGTTACAACAACCAAAAATGGATTATTTTGAATAATTATTCAAAATAATCCATTTTTGGTTTTTGTAAACGACTTGCTGTTTACGTATTTTTTACGCACGATTAAAACACTTACACTTTATTCTGTATTATTTAGCTTTACACTTTACTAAAAACTTTTTAGACACTTTATCGTCGTTATTTTATTTTATTTCAGTGAAAAATCAGCCAACAATCCTACCAGAACAAACATCAAAACGTCACTCCAAGACATTTTTTTAAGTGGCAAATTATCAACACCCGAGAGGCTATTACTAAATGCTTTCGCTGACTTCATCGCCTCCCGTCTGGCAGACTTCTACAGTAAAGGGATAAACAAACTGCCATCAAAAGGACAAAATTGTATAGATAATTTGGGCCAGTACTTTGATTAACTAAAATTTAAAAAAATAGTTATAATTTTTTATATTCTAAGATTTTCATACAAATCTCCAACTTCATAGATAAAGTCCTAATATTAAACACTTTGTTCTTGGGCTTGTCAGCCCGATCTCTCATATATTGTTTTTTTTTAAAATAATCTTTTCTAATTTAGTTTGACAGTTCGAATGTTTTAAACTTAAAGCAATTGTATAGGCTGTATAAAATTGTAAGGTTGTCTCATGCAAAGAACCTCTACAGTATCTACGTTTCAATCTAAACTCAATGTAAATGCAATACAACCCACATGTTTCCCACAAAGCTACAGAAAACCATAAATTAACCTATCACCTGCCGTTCTAATGTCAACGACCATTTAAAGGCCAGTGAGGTAAGACTGCGGTCTATCATTTTATAAGTGCGAAAATGCGAAGGTAATGATTATCTTACATACTTTGTCTGTGCAGGCTTATTTTGTGTGTAATTGTGCGGTTATTATCTCATGACTTTGACTGAGTTTTAGGTGGTTAAATTGTTAATCGTAGTCTTTGTATATTTAACTAGAGTCTATGTATTTGGCTCCATGGTTTTGTCTGTAATTAGTTTGGCATTAGTGTAATCAGCCGATAATGTTCCCCCTACTAGGACACAGGCCTCCGCTCTGTGAGAGGGATTGGCCGTTTTGCACCACGAACGTCAATGCGGGTTGATAGATGTCACATGTCTTCGAATATAGGTCCCAACCACATAGAACCAACGACCTACAACTTGTCATTCGTGGCTGTTTCCACTGGGACATTTTTTGTGGTGCATTGCAGCTGCTTTTTTGTGGTGCATTGATGAAATGATATTTTTCTGTAAGTAGGTAGAGTTTTAAAACACAGAAGTGATATGAAACTCAGTAAAAAGCCTATAAAACATCATAATAAGAGCTCTCTGCCAGACGGCTGAAAACACTGCTAATAAACCCTTCCAAATTCAATAGATAACATTGACAACTCTCATTGAATTTAATGTATCTAAAAATATTCTAAATTAAAGGTGCTTTATTTTCTGTCTGTGCGACTGCGGTGTTCTTCTTAAGTAGGCAACGGATTTTGATTTTTATGTGTATTAATTAACATTGAACTTACATATACATACATAAACTCACGCATTCTTGCGGTAGGCAGACACTACAGAGGCCTTAATGTGAGTTTCATTTAACTATCTCGATCAAACGCATCGAGCGCGTTTGGCGTTCCGATTGGCCCTAGATTGGTGTCAGACCAATCGGAGCGCCGAACGCACTCGATGCGTTTGATCGAAATGGTTAAGTGAAACTCACACTAGGGCCACAGAACCCCACCTGCTATAGTACGATCCTTACTTACCTTTTGCTTCGTTTACGTTCATACATCTGATCATACACGCACGCCGGTCAGGCACATTTGATCTTTCTGAAGAACATCATCAATAAGGTCACTATACATATGCCTTCCTGGGACGTCCCTTCTTGGCGTTTCTCAGTCTCATCTTTTATTCGTTGCCTTTTATTTATCCTCACAACATGACCATATCATCTAAGCATACTCTTAAATTTTTTTGTTACTACAACTTCTTTTAAAACACACCGTTGCCTGATAAAATGATTCCTCAGCCTATCATTTATATTTACACGACCCATGCTTCGCAAGAAACGCATTTCTACAGAATTTATTCTACTTTCATGCTTCATTGAACTTACTTATCCTAACTAATAATATAATTGCGAAAGTTACTTTTTATTCTGCTTTTTCGCTAAAACGGCTGAACAGATTTTGATGAAATTTGGCACACGGCTAGACTATGACCTAGGTAAGGACATCAACTACTTTATCATCATGGATCGCAGACGCAGTCACGGGCAACAGCTAGTAGGAAATAAAGATATCTCGATGTTTTGTCATGTTGTAAAGACCGTACGAAGCCGGTTGCTAGTAGTACAATACATTGCAATACTACATACGAGTATATAGCTTATATTAATTTAGCTACCACCCACAATTATTCACATAGTCTAATGAACTGATCCGAACATAAATTATATTGTTAAAGTATTGACAGCTGGCTATCCGACACAAAATAAACACTAGTTAGTGATGGTATAATCTACCCTAAATTAACAAATGCAGTAAATCGTGCGAAACTAATTCAACATGGGTAAATTGTTTAATTTTCAATGCAAAGCTATTTTCATTAGCATTTAATTAGTGCATTACTATACAATTTAAAGATAATGAAATGTACATTTCGATGTAGCGAAATGAACGGGTACACTGCAGCCTTCAGGTTAAATCTACGCAGAAATACCTGAAAAGTCTAGCCGAAAGCCTACCTAGCCGAAGTCTACCTGAAATCATAGCCTGTAATAACTTATATTCTCGATGACGATGTTGGGAAGGTATTGAAAAAAAAAATTGAAAACGTTAATCACTATTCCATTAGAATAACTGATTTCACCTACTTCATCATGTACCTAGATCGGTATAGAATGTGTGCCAGAGGTAACACCAACGACTTACATGGCCTCGAACCTAGGTAGGTCGTCTAATTTATTTCATCACCATTCACCACTGTTCTTGAGAAGGTAAAGGAAAACCGCTTAAAGAAATCGGCATGTTCTAGAGCAAAAACTTCAAAAACTTTTTGTGACGCGCAGCAACTCACAGGGCCCGCGTGGTGCATTGCCCACTCCCTGGCACAAATTAGGACGCCTGTGACTCAGCAGGTTCATTTAATAGGTAGATTATCCTGATGATCGCGACGATAGGCCGTGGTGAATCAAAATGAAAGTATTTGTGTACTTTATAACGAGTTTAATAAAGAACTATGTGATCTCTGTCTCAATAGGGACATGTAATAGGCAGATTATTCTAATCATATAGAAAGGTACATCGATGCCTAGATGATAGGAAGCTAGGTTATAATCATCAACACAAAATTATGTCAAAACTCTAAGTTTAGTGTTGATTTCCTACGAAAGTGGTTCCGTCATATTAAAACGGCTGTCCAGTCCAGTATTTGATATCAAGGTGACATAAAACGCTCTGTATTTACAAATACATATTAATAAAATAATACCTAGAAAAAGTTGTGCTCTCCACAGCACAAGTTTTTCTAGGTATAATTTATTAATAATTTAACTGTGTTAAGTTTGTTTTTAACTCTCTTTTGCATGCTGTGGTTTCCTATAAGTGAAGAAAGGTACCTGATTTTGCCTTTACTAAAGGGGAATCTAGTTGCGGACTCGAACTCACTGGTGGGCCTGGCTTAAAAGCACGCTGTCTCACCAGGCATCGTATCCGACAGAGGTAGCATCAGTGATAAGGAGTTACACGCCAGTCTACACGCACATCGTTATTGAGTGAGATACAGGATTGTAGGAACTCGACCTAAACTCAGAAATTAAACAACGATTGTAAAGATATTCTTGGATTTATTTCTCACAGCAAAATATCAACGCTCTGTTCGATGGTTCAATATCAAGTGCCATGCCAGTCAACAACTCACAGCATTAAATAATGGTGGGAAAAGTGTCAAACGTCAAACGGCCAAACAATACTCATTACATTAGTCGATTACTACTCTAGTGGCGGGTATCTGTCAATGTTACCAGGCGAAAAATACAATACTGTTTACCGTGTCTATGACAGCTGACAGATACTCGCCACTGGTACAATTAATAACAATAGGATAACTCAAATCGTGAATATAATAATAGTGTTAGTCTTACAGCTCGGCCATCCTCTATTAAGTGAGTCCCTTCACTTCAAGAAAATAAATATTCGAAAATAAATTTTAGTATGTATACAATAATAAATCTATAGATTAATTTCGTTACATCATTATTATCTCATACTTTCTAATGCAATCATCTATGACATGTTATCAATTCTTTATACCTAAAGCTCGCATCTCGCATAATCCTCTATGATATACAATTATCTGTGCGATATCTGTACTCGATATCATTCGTTTCTGCACTAATTGCTCATAGTCAATGCTCACAATAAAGCTATCTTAAACACACACATACACACACATCTTGCACGGTCTGCTATAGTCTACAATCATCTGTACGATACCAATTACTTGATACCATTCGTTTCTGTACTGATTGTTCATAGCCTGTGCTCATATTACTATTTTAATCTATGATCCTAATCTGTGCGGAACAATGTCACAGTTCCATTCATTATCTGCACGAATCATTCCTAAATATCAAACTCAATCAATTCCATATTGACAATCAAATAATTATTACATCTCAATCAATCAATCATCTTATTAATTCATACATTATTTAAAATCCTTGCATTGTAATAACAATAGTTTAAGTAATTAAACAATACTTCAAAATTCATTCAGTCTAAATATTACTGTCTAAATTATTTCATTATTAATTATCGGTTTCACTATCATTATTATCATTTTCGTTGCCATCGTCACTGGAATAATCATTAAAATTAAGCCAAGAATGAATTTTATCAATTGCTACTATGTTTTCGTATCGTTTGTTTCCTTTCCTAGTTAGTGGGGTGTCCTCTACTAAGAATCTGTCGTTGGGTAAAGCTTTTACGATTCGGTACGGGCCCTGAAGTTTTGGTATAAGTTTTTTAGATTTACCTAAATGCTCTTTATCGATGACTGTCCTCTCAATTCTAACGAGATCTCCTACATTGTATGACGTCGGTTGCTTTCTGTTCTTGTCAAACCTGGCCTTTGCCTTTTCCTGATCCCTATCGATTTTCTCTTTAGCATCTGACCTCAATTGCATTAGGTCGTCACCACTAACTAATTGGGTTGTTTCAGAAATCGCGTCTCCCAACATATTTTCCGATGTCGAAGTTAATTTGAATCCGAATAGCAGTTGTGAGGGACTCTTGCCTGTAGCTTTACTCACGGTCGTATTCATACCCAATTGAATATCTCCTACATAATCATCCCATGTATTTTCATTTTTGCCGTGACATTTGGTGCTCAACGCATCAGATATAGTTCGATTGAACCTCTCGACCTGCCCATTCGCTCTAGGAGTAGCTACCGCGTTCAATATGTGTTTTATGTTTAATTTTTCAGTAAACTCCTTGAACTTCCCACTAGTAAAACAAGTACCTCGGTCTGTAATTAGCCTGGAAGGAGCACCGAAGTAACTGAAGTACTCATGAAATATTTTGATAGCAGTTGACGTTTTTGTATCCTTCACGGCACGTATATTAACGAATTTTGTGAATGCATCAACAATAACTAAAATATACATATTGCCCCTCCTAGAACGAACAAACGGGCCGAGATGATCCGCATGCAATGTATGGAATGGGATTTCTATTTTCGGAATAGGATGTAGTAACCCTTCCTTTTGGCCCGATGGTACCTTATGGTGTGCACATTGTAAGCATGATGATACATATTTTTTTGTGAATCGACGCATCTTCGGGAACCAAAATGTTGCTTGTAACCTACTCAGTGTTTTATGAAAGCCGAAGTGCCCTACATCATCGTGGTTCATGCGCAAAATTTGCCACCTAACGCCCCTCGGTACTACCCAACGAATTCCATCATCTAAGATACGGTATACGTAGTCACCCTTCAGCTGATAATTTTTTCGTACATCAGCAACGAATTTCGTTTCATCGTCGAGCAGAATTTCTCTAATTCGCTTAATCTCTTCGTCGTTACTCTGTACGGTCGCAATCCAATCG
The DNA here is from genome assembly GCA_947359405.1 of Antitype chi. Lineage (NCBI taxonomy): Eukaryota > Metazoa > Arthropoda > Insecta > Lepidoptera > Noctuidae > Antitype > Antitype chi. The sequence continues at coordinate 13,882,825 of OX375818.1, read as the reverse complement.
GTTGTCTCTACTTGCAATACGTCAATTACATGTGTATTAGTATCGTCAGTGTGTTCAGCCACCGGAGCCCGACTCAAGGCGTCCACGTGAGCCATACGTGATCCTGGCCTATATTCGATTGTACAGTCGTACTCCTGTAGCTGAACCCACCATCGTGCGATCCTGGGTATGAGATCACGCTTCGTCAAAGTGGTTCTTAAGGCATTACAGTCAGTCACTATTTTAAATTGTAAACCCAGCAAATACACACGGAATCGACTTAAAGAGGCAACGACAGCCAACGTCTCGAGATCAAAAGAGTGGAGTTTTTGCTCATCTTCTGAATTTTTCCGACTGTAGTAGGCTACAGGCCTTAACTGGCTGTCACAACCTCGCTGCATAAGAATGCCTGCGATGCCTATCTTTGATGCATCAGTATGCAACTCGGTCTCTAGTCGCGCATCAAACAAAGCTATAATAGGTCGTTCTACGAGTTTCTCCTTGAGCGTGTTAAAAACAGATATACATTCTGCGGTCCATTTCCACTGAAATTTGGATTTTAGAAGGTCCGTTAATGGGCATGCTATTATTGCAAAGTTCTTGACGAATCGACGGAAAAAAACTTGCAAGTCCTATAAAACGTCTTACATCATGTACATTTTTGGGTACAGGAAAATTGGAAATTGCAATTGTTTTTCGGGTTCTGGGACGTATACCATCTCCGGATACACAAAACCCTAGAAAATCTATTTCCTTTTGGAAGAAATGGCACTTCTTTAATTTGAGAGTTAGCCCTGCATTGACCAAATGCTGAAGAACTTCCTCTAAACGTGTTAAACCATCATTAAACGTACTAGCGGGAATAAGGATATCATCCATGTAAATAACAACGTATTTCAAGTCAGAGAGAACTTTATTCATTACCCTTTGGAAAATTGAAGGAGCATTCGCTAACCCAAAAGGCATTCTTTTATATTGGTACTGACCGTCGGGCGTTACAAAGGCCGTGAGCTCTTGTGAACCCTCTGATATTGGAATCTGGTAGTACCCAGATGCAAGATCAAGACTAATGAAAAGAGCATTGCCTGACAACCTATCTAATTGGTCGTCGATCAGGGGTAAAGGAAAATGCTCTTTACGAGTCTTGTTATTTAAAGCTCTGTAATCGACGCAGAGCCTCTTCTCACCCGTTTTCTTCTTCACAAGAAGGATAGGACTTGCATAGGGTGAGTTAGACTCGCAAACGATATCAGCGGCGATCATTTCCTGCACCATTGTTCGAACCAATTCACGTTCCGGATATGACAGTCTATAAGGGCGGTAAACCACTGGCTTCGCGTCATTTATTTCTATCTCCATCTGTACTATGTTGGTAAACCCTAAATCAGCTAAAGAAGAGGAAAAACAAACCTCGTACCTCTTCAGTAGAGACTTTAATCTAAATATCTCATCATCAGATAAGTGACTGCCATAATTCACATCGGAATTCGTATCATGGTTACTAAAATCTAACATGTTTATTTGAAAACCTTTTTCAGATCTGCAAACTCGACTAACCAATGTATCTTTATTTAGCAAAAGTAAATGGTCGCTAAAATTTTGGACAAGAAGTACCCCAAAATTGTTTTCAAGGTAGTATTCCCCTGGCATTAAGTAGAATTCCTTACCAGGCGGACCTCTTAACGAACCCCTAACGTATACAGACCCAGAATAGCTTCTAACAGAAAAAACAGGAATTATAGTCATTTGTTTTGGTTGAATTTCAACATCTGTCTTAAGAAATAATTGCAATTTGTTATTTTCTTCCTTGCTAAAGATTAAAGAATCAGTGGTTTTTGTAATAATGATTCCGGGTTTTTCTGTAAAACTGTGACCAACTAACACGGGATATTTAATTATGCCATCTTCAACCACATAAACGTCAACCATCTCTATGATATTATTTATATCTACTTTTACACGCGCTATTCCCATTGGTACAACGATATTGTTGCCTAATCCTCTCATAACGGGTAACTCGCCTACTGACCAATTAACTCCTAATGATTTTGCTACGCTACATTGTATCAAGGTGCACTGGCTGCCTAAATCTACATACCCTTTAACCAAAATACCGTTAACCTTTAGCGAGATCATATATTTCTCATTACTAGTATCATCAACATCGACTTTCATAACTTTCTTTTCCGTACTAGAAGTATCTTTACTCTTCTCGTTGGACAGCTGCGGGCAATCGATCGTTACATGGCCAAGTCTTTTACAAATATTACATCTCAGCAGCCTTTTTGGACACTTATTACTAAAATGACCTACTTCTTTACAGTTAAAACAAGTTATAGATGCACTAGATTGTGGTCTGGATAACTTTGAATCATTTCCACCGAGCTGCTTAGTATTTGAATTCGCATTACTTGATGGTAAAGTCTTTTTATCTTGGCTAAACTTAGACTTGTCAAAATCGTGAGTTTGTTTAATAGACTGAAAGTAATTAAGTACCTCTTCAGGCTCTTGACACTTGGCTGCTTTAGCACCAAGTCTCAAGGACCGATCATCAATGCCATAGAGTAAGCAATCAACGGCACGCTTCCCGAAAATCTCACATCGATTTAACAGATTTAATTTTTCATAATAATATAATTCTAACGATTCATTGTATTTCACGCGTTTATTTAACATTCCGGTAAGTAGTTCTGCATAATCGTCACTACTAGGAAAGGAATCAATTAATTTAATTTTCCACTCAGGCCATGAAAATGACATTGAAGGCAAGGCCTGGTACCATGTACGAGCAACACCTGCAAGTCTGGGCAATGCGTAGTGTATAACCTGATCATCCCCCCAACGGTACAGCTTCGCACATTCATCGACCTTATTAAGCCACATGTGAACCGTCTGGCCCTTGGCCATGGGGTCAAATTCAGGGATGACGTTACCTAACATCGGAAATTTGTTGCCTTCTGGCCTCGCATTCGACAGTGATTTAATTAACTCGTTCAAAAATAACTGAGTCTCACTATTAGCAAACATAGATTTGTTTACCTGAATATTTCCGCGTGGTTCAGCACTTACTGCGGTGTTTGATGAGCTACTTCGGTCAGACGTCCGCCTACGGTGTCCGGTATGCCGCTGCTCACTCCGCTTCCTCGTCAAGCTTCGGCGCGAGCGATGCTCACCCTCGCGGCTACGTTTGCGACTTCGTCGATTCCGCCCGTCAGTCCGTGTTCGATGTCGGCTCCTCTCGTGCTGGTTACTTGAATGGCTAGGCGTACTATCCTCGCGGCTACGTTTCCGACTTCGTCGATTCCGCCCGTCAGTCCGTGTTCGATGTCGGCTCCTCTCGTGCTGGTTACTCGAATGGCTAGGCGTACTATCCTCACGGCTACGTTTCCGACTTCGTCGACTCCGCCCATCAGTCCGTGTTCGAGGTCGGCTCCTCTCGTCCTGGTTACTTGTATCACTAGGCGTACTTATATGTCGCCTGCGACGTTTCTTCTTGGTTGGGTGATTCTTACTGGCTTCATTTTCGCGGCGATGCCTACGTTTCATGCTCACAACGTCCGGAGTAAAACGGGACCGGCTCCTATGCGATTGGTTACTGTCACGGTCCATATTAACTGATATTTTCTAAAACTTGTGGGTGTGCTGTATTTATCCCACTTCTGAGTTGTAGGAACTCGACCTAAACTCAGAAATTAAACAACGATTGTAAAGATATTCTTGGATTTATTTCTCACAGCAAAATATCAACGCTCTGTTCGATGGTTCAATATCAAGTGCCATGCCAGTCAACAACTGACAGCATTAAATAATGGTGGGAAAAGTGTCAAACGTCAAACGGCCAAACAATACTCATTACATTAGTCGATTACTACTCTAGTGGCGGGTATCTGTCAATGTTACCAGGCGAAAAATACAATACTGTTTACCGTGTCTATGACAGCTGACAGATACTCGCCACTGGTACAATTAATAACAATAGGATAACTCAAATCGTGAATATAATAATAGTGTTAGTCTTACAGGATCATTTATAGTAAAACAGGCGCGTAAAAATGAAGAAAAGTCCTTCGGAAGATCTGGTTGTATGAAAAAACCACTACATAAATCAATGACCAATAAAATTTATTGAAATTTTCAAACATTTGAGCTTTGTCGGTACCGACTTGGTTTTGGAGATTTTACACCTCTTTTGTTACCTATACATGCCCAAAGTTAGCTTAAATTAGCAAGGAAAACGAATCTTTGTTGGCTCCTAACTTTTTAATGGCTTCTTATTTTAGTATTCTGTTTACGCACAGACAATATTAATAATGAGCCAAAACCATGCCATGTTTAATTTTTGATGAACATTGTCGAACAGTGGAGTAATACACTCCCTAAGTTTGAATAGACAAAATGTCGACAAGATTCACCTTAAGTGTAATGTGTTGTGTATATCTTTTTTTGGAGATTCAAAATAAAAACATAATAACACTTCTCCCAGCCGAAATCAGGACCCAGAAACTCAGCAGTAGATAATTCACCCAAAAAAACATTGTTTCTTTTAGTTAAGGTCCTAAATGGCTTTTCTTAAAATAGAGAATTAGTTAAATCTCTTTTTAGCGCCTAAAAGTAAGTGGTGATTCCAAAAACCATCAAGATTGGCCATTTGAGAGATAAAATTTAAACTAATCGCTGAAATAGCCTGCTACAGGTGGTTTTGGTGTGAAAGAAAGAAAATACATTTATTTAGTTCAGACTAAAAGGCACGCAATTTAGAGCAAAATTAAAGTAAAATAAAATCAAATACAAAGTGTGCCTCACGGCTGCGCCAAAAAGGCCCAGTTCAACAAGAAATCGAAAGTATCACAGTAGTAAGTTCCCAAGGGATAATTTTCAAACTCCACGCGGGCGAAGCCGCGGGCAAAAGGTAGTGTTTTATAAATATTAGTGTTAGTATTATGATTATAATATTATATTGTAATAGGGGTTTTTGGTGGTGTACGTTAATTCCGGGACATGTTGCTTAAGATAATTAGTACGATGGGAAGTATCTTTTTTTTATTTTTTTTTATTAATCAAATACAAAAAAAAAAATACATTTATTTGTTAAAATTATACCACACAAACCATCGCGGGTTTAACAGCGGTATGGCCAGACACGGCAACTCGGTGCCACTACTTAATAATAATCTAGAAAACAATTTGGTAATTACATCTATAAACTTATATATCCTATAACGCACTGCGATCTAAAAAGTATCTTTTTCCCCACGAGTAGCGATACTTATCCAATAAACGCTCGGAGCATTCAGGGCTGTCATAACACCACCTCCACACCACACGTGGTTTATGGGGATACCATCTTGCTGACTGACATAATATTTAGAAGCAAGAACTTTAATGCGTGGTCGCTACCTATGGGCCTTATAAGAAGGCTAAAATTCACATAAAGGGCCATTGCAGAGATACTCCAAGCATAGCCCTCTCCATTGAGAGGGCTATGCTTGGAGTATCTCTATGTGATCGAATCAGGAATGAAGAGATCCGTAGGAGAGCTAAGGTAATCGACATAGCCTGAAGAATTTCCAAACTTAAGTGGCAGTGGGCAGGGCAAATTGCTCGCAGAACAGATGGCCTATGGGGCCGAAAGATTCTGGAGTGGTGACCGCGTACCGAAAAACGTATGGTTGGAAGGCCTCCCTGAAGGTAGACCGATGACCTTGTGAAGGCCGTAGGAATGCGCTGGATGCGGGAAGCACAGAACCGGTCGAAGTGGCGGTGTTTGGGAGAGGCCTATGTCCAGCAGTGGACGACTTTTGGCTGAAATGATGATAATGATGATATTGACCATAACGCGGCTTGTAAAAGGAGTTGACTGGCAGAAATCTTCAAGGGAAAAAAAGCGTTTTCTTCCCTCCATGCGACTTTCTCTTTCAAAGACCAGTGGTGGCCTAAAGAAAACGGCAGCAACTTACGAGTTGCAGTCGTAGATTTAAACCCAGACAGGCGCCTTTGTGTAAATTATTTCATCACCACTGCTCTTAAAACGGAAAAAAATATAGTTAAATTATTTTCTTCTTTTTTAGTTTGGTTTATGAAGCGTTTTTTTTAGTTTTTTAAACTGTTATTTATTTTCTATTTTTTAGTTCTGCTACCTACAAAAACTTTTTTTAATTATTTTTTTTGTCCTTTCTTTTTCATTTTTCTATTTTTTTTTTAAATTATTGAATTGTTATCGGTCCTCGATAAGTTTACAAAGTTTCAATGAAATCTGACCCTTTAAAGTGGGTCAAAATCGCGCTCTAAGGAGTCGGTTACATACAAACAAACAAACATACAAGTGAAGCTAATATAAAGCGTGTAAAAAGGAAGCAGGCATGTCCTACAGCCAAAAATTCAAAGACATGTGACATCTACCAACCCACACTCGGCCCGCGTGGTGGATTACGGCCCACTCCCTCTCACAGAGAGGAGGCCTGAGTACCAGCCGTGGGGACATTATAGGCCCATTATGCTCTGTCACTTTTTATTACAAACGAGTGTGTGTGTGCGTGCGAGTATCATCCCTGACGGAGGTCCCCCGACCGCACACATTTTCTGCATAGTATGAGTTTTGCTTAAAAGAATAGTTCAATCGCATACGAGAGAACGAAAATAAGTAAAACGCCTGTGCATAAATATTAAGCAATAATATGTAGTATTGTGAGAACTATAACTTACCAACAGAAGTAGTGATCATTGAACCTTATTGATCCAAGCGTAGCTTTTTTGAAAATGGGTGTACGACGCAATACAACAGAAACAGAATAGGTAGTAAGACGCCTGCGCATAAATGTGAAGCAATGACGTGTTGTACAGTGAGAAATAGAACTTACCTCAATAAGTCTGCCTCGCCTTTTCCCAACCATGTTGGGGTTGGCTTACAGTCCAACCATTTGTAGCTGAATATCAGTATTTTACATAGAGCGAATGGCACAACCCAGGTAACTCGACGCTCTTTGATAAGACTGGTTATCTAGAACTTACCTACTGTATTGTCATTCTTAATGAAAATTGAAGTTTTTTTATTGGTTGGATTTTTTAGTATCGTAGTCGTTGATTATTATCTAAGTTATTTTTTGTACCTGAAAAAATCGGGTTATTGTAAACTCACCACAACGAAAATTTGCCACATTTAAAAATATTGGTTAACTTGCCACAGTGACAAAATAATTCACAACAGGTATAGTAAACTCGTCACAGGTACGTCAAACTTGTTTTAAATGTACCGACAGGAAAACGATATTAGTTCTACATTAGTGTTTAGTAAAAGTAATGTAGTTTCAGAATAAAGAAAAAGAAGAACGATTTTATGTAATAATCAGTTTAATTGAAAGTAAAAGGCGTGATTATATAGATAGATAGATCAGTTTAATTGGATAAATCATAGATTTAAAAAGGTTTAACTATGTTTTAAAATAGGAATTACTAACGAAAATAACTAACTTTGGCTTAATTACAAATCACAGCATTTTGTACTACACAATCAAACTTACAACTACATTGGTACGTAATATAAAATGTAGAGACGTGTGATCTTTAAACACAGTTAAAATATAAGGTAAAATCATTATATAGTAAAAAAAATCACAGTTTTATTTAACAGGTCCGACATATAAGTTTAAAATATCTAACTTTGGCTTAATTAAAAATCACAGCCAAACTTACTATTACTATATGAAGAAAACACACTATTTAGTTTAAGATCACAGTATTGATAAAATTGTACATCAGTATTATATAATCAATTGGCATATTATTACAATTGTTGCAATGCAGCTATTTTTGCTATTACTTCGGTTGGAGTGTAGCCTTAGGGGCACTATGGAACGAGGACTTAGAAAAATTTGGTTTATTGGCCAGAGTGTCGTTGTACCTTACTTGAGGGAGCGCTTGCTTCGCAGTCACTAATTATATGAATTGGTTTTTTGTTTTTATTAATTAAAGCGTCTTCTTTAATTTTATTTATAGCGGTGTGTACCTGCAAAGATATCCATAGGTTAGGTTAGGTTAGAACTGTGACCAACTACGCGCGAGCCGAGCGAGCGAAGCGAGCGGCGCCGCGGCAGCGGCCGGCGAGCGCTACCTCGAAATTAGTCGAAAGTGACAACACTCTGACTATTACTTCTGCTAGAGGCATATTATCATAATTGTCAGCGATGGCTTTTAATTTTTTATCGTATGCAATTAACCGACACGTTCTCATATTAAGCGGTATTTTAAACCTTATTCTTTTTAATTTCCAATCCATATACTCGGCTTCTTTTTTTAGGACGTCAAGAAAATGAAGTAAATTAGGTTTCTTTTTTCCCATGTTATTATTAAGGCGTTTATGCCATGCTTCTGCAGAATTAATGGTTTTGTGGCGAACTCCGTGGGCATTCCAAATATTTTCTAAACTACTGTTTTCTAGCCACTGCGTTACAAAATAATCATTAAATTTGTTGGTAGCTTCATTAGGTGGTGATTCTTCCATTATATGTAACCAGGCATCATCAATATCCCGCTTTCTTACATGAGCCAATGCAGCACACATAGTTACATGTTTTTTCTCTTCGCTGGTGTTCAGTTTCAGTGTCAGGCATGTGCTTTTTTTGCCAGTGCCTGTTTGAAATGAAAGTTACAACCTTGCAGCTATATCTCTGGAAATGCTATTTTTATCGCATTTATAACGGCGACTTCAAAAACTACGACCATTGTTTGTGGTTTCCAATTTGGTAAATTCTGCTTTATTAATGAAAATAAACGTAAATAAGACCTTTCTTCTTTATTAGGCATAAGAACATAGATTACTGGTACATATATGTATATAAACACTATTACTCACTACACTAGTATGTATTATTAAACACTACTACTTCGTTTGCTATCGGTACTTTTAAAGCTGTGGCAAGTTTTCGTGAGACAGATAAGACTGTGGCGAGTTTACTATAATTTTTACTTGTGGCAAATTTTCATTATGGCAAGTTTACAATAACCCAAAAAATCTAACGTCAAACACGTTTATCACGCGACAAAAGTAGTGTTCTAGAATTATTAAAGAGCCCAACACGAAACAAGTTTTATCGGTGTAATGTAATGAAGATCATAGTAATTAAAGTAGGTAAAGCCAAGTTTGGATGGAGTTGGCTATAAAAAAATTATGAACTATATTCTTTGCAAAAACATTGTTTTTATTAGCATTAATCTATAAATATATCTCAAAACATCCACTATAAACATTTGGTTACGTAAGATAAAAACTTGTTTGCAAGGATAGCCTTGAAAATCACTGTATGCTTAGTACCAAAAAAACTAACACTATTAATTAACTAGATTTTCTTCATCAGAATTGCAATATTATTATGAATATTTTGAAATTAAAAATAATTTTATTACCTACTTAATGTGAATTCATAACGACATTGGATAACTTAAAAATATTATTTCGAATTTCAGTACACTCACAGAGCCAATAAATCAATTCGGAGGCAAAACTAGCCCAGGAACTATTATATAAAATAAGTGACTGTGTCTATGCCTTTACAATAAATAACACTGAGGACAGATAAATTACCTACATTTATGTCTAAATGTGTGGCAAAACTGAAAAATGTACTGTGCAAAGTATTGAATGCGCCTGCATTCTAACAGCATTGATTCAAATTGACGATTGAACTGAGTCATTTTTCTGCTCGCCACTGTAGAACAGCCTATATAAAAATTATTTGTTGTTCAATTAGCTAGAACAGTGTTAAATTGAATCTCGCCTCGTATTAACGAAACAGAGTTTAAAATGTTTTTAAAAAACTTTTCAGTGTTATTTACGTTTACACTTTTCATATTTTGTGACTCCAGTTTTGGTGAGTTTCCAACATTTTGTTTATTTAAAACAGTCTTTGTTTGTGATAGCACTTGTACATTAGTACATTATTTATTAAGGGGATAAAGCAAGGCGATAAGTCACGGGCGCTATATTGAATCTTGAACGTAACGAAGGATTCTAGGGCTCCAAAGCACTGAGTTAACTCCTGAGCAAAGCCAGGGAGTTAAGACTAGAATCCTGAGTGAAGCGAGGGGTTCAAGCCTAAAGATAAATACACCTTTATCCCCGGGGAAAAATACTCTACTTGTCGCATAGGTAATAAAACCAATTCGATTTTGAATTAGTAACTTAAGGAACTGTTAAATAACCGGGAAATTCCTAATAATATGCAGTTTCATACATCATTTTATTTAAACTCATACAACTTCATCAAAATCACAACAATTACATCGTAAATATGATGCCCAAATCCAACATTCTAACGCGGGTACGCGCCACAGCAACCGATAAGCTGTTTGATGATATTGTAGAAATAGCATTTAGCCGAGTCTAATATTATACAAATTGAAATGACTTTAAACTTGTCCCTAAACAATTGTTTTTATTATTTTTGTTTTATCATTTTAATTATTATAAGTACATTAATGCTAATTATTATTCCTCTATAACATCTGTATTAAATAGCGCAATTTAATTCTTTTTTTCGTCGACGGCAACTTAAAGCTATAAAGTGAAAACTCTTTGGTCGAGGTGTACTTTAATAGAATAACAAAAGTCTTAAAAAAAAACTGATTTTAAATTACAGCAAATCAGTCAATCAATGAAATCCAGCACAACATGAATAACCAGTGAACCTAGAACTTTTTAATGACTTGCTTTAGGTTATATTCGTATGGCATATAATTTGACATTAGCGAGCAAGTCTTGTGAAAAGGTCTTGTAAAAAGCATAATATACGATAAAAGACTACGTTGAATTCCGTCTGCACATGTCGCTTCCCTGGTACCTCATTAACAGCAAAACTGTATGAAAGTCTATTACCTGCTCCCAAATAACAATGTTAATTTTTATTCTTTTTATTTTTTACAATGTCTGACATATTCTCGTCATTATTTGACATTATACATCAATTTTAATTTCGACTATTTAATATTAGTGATTGTCATGGAAATCATGTCACTTGGTTCAAATAGGTTCATTTTATAGGTATAGGTAGATTCTTTTACATATTGTGAATGAGAGAACGTTGTAGGCCTTAGAGACTAGGTTTTTCAGACGTTTTTCTGTTCTGTATTTTCATTCCTCTAGTACCTGGTACTTATTGACTGGCCTGCACTGTCCTCCCATACCTAATATCACTGTAATTTGAAATCATTATAAAAGCCAATTATTTTTAAAAGAGTAACCGTGGAGTTTCTTGCCGGCTCTTCTCCATAGGAAACGACAAATTGGAACCGTGCACCTAGCTTCTGACGTCTCATAAGTGCCCAATGCAGGCTTATGTGAAATAAAATATTTTGATTTTTGATTTTGATCTCTATAAACTTGAGATCGTAACAATGCTTATAAAAAAAAAATTGGCTTTCATTTTCGTCCCCTTAAAAATAAATATCCTTTTTTGTTGTTTCTGCCCCTATTCTTTATTTATATGGGTTGCGATGACCGATAACCCCTTAAGCTGTCTTTCGCCCGTTCTGAATTTTCTTTTATATTTTTTATGCTTGGTACGTTCTGGTGCAGTTGACAACAACTTATTAATTATTGAACATCAGTATGTTTCTTGGAGAAAATAGTTGTTGTAATCATAATTTCAATACCAGAAATAGAATACTACACGGCTTAAAAATAAAATACTACACGGCTTAATAATTTAAAAATGCGAAATTATTGCTTGTCGATTCCTTCATTTAAACTATCTGTCTATAAGATATATCTGTCTCTAACTTATAAATAAATAACTGGATGACTTGGTTTTATTTTTGGTTTGACGTTTTCTAAAAATGAAACCTAGCTAGATCTATTTATCGCCCCGAAACCCCCTGCATACTAAATTTCACGAAAATCGTTGGAGCCGTTTCCGAGATTCAGATTATATTATGTATACAAGAATTGCCCGTTTAAAGTAATGTCAATAAATTTGGTTTATACATATTTTATTCATTTTTCAATTTGACATTTACTTACTATTATTATTATTTCTTTATTTTTTTTGACATTATAACAATATTCATGGACATTAACATTTCAATTAATATATAAAATCTGACATTTTATTACAATCGTATTGGTAAATGATGTAATGTTATGACATTTTTGTTAGTATGTTATGTATTGTGAAAATAAATATTTGCAATTAATTTAGTTAATCAGAAATTGTGTAACGTTTGTAGTGATAACTGAAGGAATATTATGACATGTTTTTAATTTAATGTATTTTGAAATTAAATATTTGCACACCACATGTAATGGTAGAATGTAAATGGGCCACCTTAAAATAATATCATACTACTTTGTACACCTACATTTTGGCAAATAAATTACTTACTTACTTACTTAAATGTATTAGATAAAGCTAAAGAGTTTGTTTGTTTGAATACGTTAATCTCTAGAAATCCTAGTCATACTGTGAGATTTGCTTTTTCACAGAAATTGTTCTCAAATTGAGGTCAGATTGGCAACCGCTCCATGTTAAATGTAAAATACTGGTATCCAGCTACTTCCATTTGATGAAAATTCAATCCCAACATACTTGCAAAACGGGAGGAATCGTGTAGGTACTCAATTATATCAGAAACATAATCCAATTATTTTTGCAGTGGAGAACCTCCCAAAATGTCACCTCGATGATTTTGAATGTCTACGAGACCTGTATGAGTCCGTGATCAGGGATATTGGCAAACATGGAATCCCAGAACTGAACATACCTCCAGTGGATCCTATTCATCTGACAAATGTTACTGTCAGTGTTCTTGATATGGCCAATATCACTATGGTGGATGGCGTTGCGAAAGGAATCAAGGATTGCTTATTTGAAAAGTTCAGGTAATGTAAAATTTTATTGTAAACTATGCGTAATAGGAACTGAATAGGAATTAAACTGGATAGCCACGACACAAAACCGCCAAAAGTGGAGAGATTTGGAAGAGACCTACACTCAGCATTGGGTGGCCAAGGGTTGAAGAAGAGAGAAGAGAGAAGAGATGCGTAATATATGTAGGTACCAACTACGAGTATTAATACTATACAATTATGTAGATGGTTCATCGTTAATTGGATGTTTAAGATGATTACCTACTTTTGATGATATTATGATATTCTGCAGCTATTAATTTTGGAATTATAATAATACATAAAATAAAATAATTCGTATGCAGAAAAGTCAAGTTAATTATGCCTGTCGTTCATGACCTTGTTATGAATAAGAATTTGTAGGAGTAAACTCAGCAGGTATTCGCTTAAGAAGGCCTTGCAGATGGATTTAGAACTAACTTCTTACAAATTAAATTAATTGCTTCCTATGTTGAATACCAGACTTTTTATTTTTTATTTAGGTACTTATGCATTTATTTATGCAACAATTTATTACCTTTTTTAAGTTGTTGTACTGTTGACATACAATTTATTAGGGGTTGCCAGTAACAATCACAGTACTCCCCGTACTAATTAATACTGTATTACAGTAGCTTCTTATATTCCTCATTGCTGTGACCCGTAGAGTAAGGAGAAAATAATTTAATTCAATTAAAAAGCGTGGGGTGCTTTTTGAGGTATTTTTATAATCACTTACTGTCAAGCACCCCACGCTTTTTAATTGAATTACTTAAATTATTTTCTCCTTTTTTAGTTTGGTTTTTAAAGCGTGTTTTTTAGTTTTTTAAACTATTATTTTTTTCCTAAGAAGTGCATGTTGTTACTAACTAGGACTTTGACAGCGGCTTCGTTCGCCCATACACAACGAGTCACATAATTAACGCAAGACCTCATACACCCTAATTAGAGTATTGAGTTAAAAGCATAATACGATGACCAAAGTCATTTTTTTTTAAATGATTGCATTGTCATCGGTTCTCAACAAGTTTACAAAGTTTCAATGAAATCTGACCATTTAAGGTGCGTCAAAATCGCGCTCAAAGGAGTCGGTTACATACAAACAAACAAACTAACAAACAAACATACAAGTGAAGCTACTATAAAGCGTGTAAAAAGGCACAAGACCAGGCCAAGATGCTATAAAAAAAAAAAAAACAATTAAAAATAGGTACTTATTATACTAAATTATTCTGCTTTATTTCAGTATCAATATCACGGCAGAAATAGGCCATCAAGAGAACACATGTGATATTACTATCAAAGGACATTACAGATTCGACGCTTCGAGTCCATTGCTTGAATCCTTTTTAGGAGAAAACACTATCCACGGAGATGGAAATGGGAAAGTCAAAATTGGTAATTATTTAAAATCAAAATCAAAAGTCATTTATTCAAACTAGGCTGAGAGTCAGCACTTTTTAAACGTCAAAATTACATAAGAAAGTCCCCAAAAACGCCCACCCTTCGCCACTACCTAGTGCTTTAGCTGGGAAGAAGAAGTGGCGGACCAAACTCCCCTGAAAAATCATTAATACTGTTTAAAATCATTAATTATATTTTTCCTATACTTCTAAATGGAGAGCAGTGATAGCCTAGTGATAACGACTTTGTGTAAATTATTTCATCAGCACTACTCTCAAAACGTCGTAGGAAAACATCGTGAGGAAATCGGCATATCTTAGAAGCAAAACTTCGAAGACATGTGACATCTACTAACCCACACTGCGCCCGCGTGGTGGATTACGGCCCACTCCCTCTCGACGAGAGGATGCCTGCGTGAACGATACAGGCTGATTATGCCATACTACTAATAATATAAATTCAAAAGTAAATAGGTACCAGGCCACTCAGAAAGTACTGCGAAAAAAAGTTTTTATGTTTGAGCGACTGGCCACTGGCCAGTTATAATCTATTTAAAAAAAAAAGTTTATTTGTTAGTAAAAATAGGTACGTTCCAGTTTCGAAATTTCCCTCCACATAGTATGCGAGCTAACTTAAATTATCGTGTCTCATAAAAAAAATGGATCTGCTCCGGGAACATTTTCGCGCTATGATTTTTTACGATTTCAAGTCTCGCCTGAAACCGGACGAACCGTGTGATAGACTTCAAATGGGATTCATGGATGAAGGCCCTTCTAAGGCAACCGTATATCGTTGGTATAACGAATTCAAGCACGGTCGACTAACTTTGGGGGATGAAGAAAGAAGTGGTCGCCCTTTGACGGCTGTTACAGAAGAAAACGTACTAGCAGTGAAAAATTTAATCCATGACAATAGGCGAGTTACGTATCAAGAGATTCAGCACATACTGCAGGTTGGATCGGGAAGCCTTCACGAAATTCTACACTGCATCTTCGCGTGAGGAGGATAGTTTCACGCTGGGTGTCGCACAACCTCAGCGATGCTCAGAAGCAAGCTCGGGTTGAATGGTGTCGTGATATGATAAACAAATTTGAGGCATGCTTTTTGCGTGTTTACGACATTATTACAGGCGATGAGTGTTGGATTTATTAATACGATCCAGAAACGAAGCGCCAGTCGATGGTTTGGGCGTAGCATCAACGCTGAATGGTATACTACCAAATGCTTGGCAGAAGTTTTCTCTGTTGTGAGCAACATGCGACAAAACACAGGGTTCCACGGGCTCGCTCCACCACGACAGCGCCTTCGCACACCACGCTCAAAACGAGGGACTTCCTGGACAGCACGCCGGTCGAACTCCTGGGTCACCTTCCTTACAGCCCTGACCTAGCACTGTGTGACTTCTTTTTAGCCCCGAAAATAAAAAATCAGCTCAAAGGGATACAATTTTCGTCGCCGGAAGATGCGCTGTCAGCGTTCGAGCAGGCTAAAAACGAAGTGAAAAGGTGTTTAAAAAACTGGTTCATATGCATGACACTTTGTATTTAACCGCTGAATTATTTACTTTTTTTTCTTAAAACTTTCTGAGTGTCCCACGTATGTCTGTTACATTTTCACGCCATAAAAGCTGAACGGATTTGGATGAAATTAATGGCACACAGGTAGGTTACACAAACCTGGGTTAAGACATTGGATACCTATTGTTTATACTCGTTACACGTCATTTACGTATCCTATGGTGTAATTTCCGACCAATACACAGGTGAGGCCATGGGCAAAAGCTAGTATAGAGCATATCTACACAAATTGTCAGACAATAATTACTAAATATAAAAGGTAAAATACACACACGTCCTCACATACACACACACACACACACACACACACACACTCACACAACGTGGCAGACATTTGTGTACTTAATGTATTAAATGGTAATAAAAATAATAATGATAAAGGCCGCATCATAATAATAAACACGAACGCGTCGTCGCGCCGTCAGAGCCCGCCTTCCGGTATTCCAAAGAAAAAAGTGACATAAGATCGCGATGATCGCATATATGCGCGAACGATCATTTTGGCAAGGACGTGGGGCTTGGCTGCTTGCATCTATAAATAATTTTCAAGGTTATTATGCTAATCCATTCTTTCAAATGGTCGAAAAAAATCAGTCAGTCTTTTTGACCATTGATTTGTAGTGTGTCAAGTCATGCGTGTAAGGTTTTTTTTTTCGATGGGAAATCATCAAATAACTTTTTCCGCTCTGGGTGGAGCAGGACGGCGTGTCAGACTTTTACTGACTAAAACTCACCCGTGTTCCCTCAGTTGCCCGTGTGCCAGGGGCCGCCGGTATCTCTTTCGAACAACCCGCACCCCTGGCAGGCATTGGCCCTTGCGGACCCCACCAGTTGGTACTGACATCTCTTTGAGGCGCGCGTGGAACGCAACGCACCGTCGGCCCGGGCTTGGTCCTTACCGGACAGCGAGCTATCCATTACTCGCCGTCCGCAAGCCCGCGCCTACAGTGGCCGGGAATTAGCCTGGGATTCCCGACGCCCAGGGCGTCTCCGCGGCGGCTACGGCCGTGAGGGCGCATATACTGCCTCTCCCTTACGTGCGCCGCCTCCCTCTTCGCGACCATTACTGCTTCGCAGAAGGAGGTGACGGCTACCCATGCACTCTCGCTCCGAGGCCGGACGCGAGAGATCGCGCCGCCGATCGCCTCCACAATGACACGGCGGTGCTCCGCCAAAGCCGGGCAGACCTCTACCGTATGCTCCACCGTGTCCTCAAGGCAATCTTCGCAGTGGCGACACGCGGGCGTTTCCTCCCGCTTTATCCGAAACAGGAACCTCCCGAAACAACCGTGTCCGTTGAGGACCTGCGTCAGGCGGAAGGTGAGGACGCCGTGCCGCCTCTCAAGCCACTCCTCAAAGAGGGGACTTGCCGCCGCTATCGTGGCGTGCCCAATGCGTGTGAGGTTGAATATGCAGAAAATGTGTTTTATCATAACTATAAATGTGTATTAGGGACAGTTTTAAGTGTTACTTTTGTTCGAGACTGTGGCTATACACACAGCAATGTGTGCTGCTTGGGTGTGCATCTTGGGTTTTGTCATGTTTGACACATTTGAAAATAAAATTATAAACACATCCAGTTTGACCTTTAATTGATTTTAATAGCATTTTTATCTTCAAACGGTTAAAATTGTGTTCGATTTCACAATATTATATTTCTAAACATTTGTAACTAATTGGATGTGTTTTTTTTTTGTAAAGGAAAACAAACAGTAGTAGGTATATTAAAAATAAACAGAAATAACTTATAGGGACAATTTAGTTCAGAAAATTAAGTATTTTTTACCATTACAATTGTATACACCTATTTAGTCAGAATTACAGAAATATTATTGTTATAAGAAGTAGGTAGGTACTCGTATTTAGTATTAGATAGGGTAGGTACATAGATTCAAAATTAAAATATTCACTTCAATACCATTTTCAAGCACTTCAGAATTGTCAAGGAGTTGGTCAGTCAGACATATGAAGGGGGTTGCTCATTCCAAAGCGTAGAGAGTAGCGTAAACCTATGGAGAAGAACGGCCAAGAAGATCATATTTTACAAAATATTGGGAATATCATCCACTTTGAATTTATACATACAGATAGGAGAGATACTCAGAACTGCCAGGGCACATTCAAGTCTATAAAAGATGTACCCAGTAAATAGTTGCATTTTTGTACGTAATCTAGAAAAATCTACCTAGTTGTGGTACATAGGCCTACAACAACACCTAGGGCCAGAAATAGCCCATGGCCATACAACACCAGAAGTTTTCGTATCATTACTGGTTATGGCTATTTCAATGGCCCTCGTGTTACAAGACCTAAATGCTGATTTTTAATAGTGTGATAACTTTTATTTGAGGAATCAATCTGACACATACGTAAGGCAAATTTTCCAATAGTCGGATAACTTTTAATTGGAGAATAAATCTTACAGTTTGTCATATTTTCTATACAAAAGCTGTCAAACCGACATATTTATTTCACAGGTAAAAGTTAACTGATTATTTTAATAATATGTCAAATTATCATTTTTTTTTCAGTGATATGTTACTATTGAAAAATCAGCCCTAATATGATAATGATTATTTACAGCAAACGTTTTTTCATATTTCAGACCAGTTGCATTTGAAATTTGACTTCCCCTTTTTCGCGCAAAGGCGTGAAGACGGAGAGATCTACATAAAATGCATTTACGACCTCATCAAGTACAAGTATGAAATTGGAGGTCCAGTTGAATTCTTCGCTGATAATCTTTATATCGGTGACGAGGAAGTCAGTAAGTACAATTAATAAGCATACACGTTTTAAAGCCTATAAGGCTTGTGTTGTGGTTAATTGATATTCAGCTGCACGGGTCGATCGATCAGGTTTAGCTACGCTTGACGCGGTTAGCCCGTGGATGAGTCATCAAATTTACATACCAAGACCCCTCCGTGCCTCGAAAAGCACGTTAAGCCTTTAGACCTGGCTGTCATTTGTGAGTCTTTGACAGTCGTTACGGGTCGTCAGAAGCCCGAAAGTCTGACAACCAGTCTTACCAAAGGGTATCGTATTACCCAGTAACTGGGTTGTGGAGGTCAGATAGGCAGTCGCTCCATGTAAAATACTGGTATTCAGCTGCATCCGGTTAGACTGGAAGCTGACTCCAACATAGTTGGGAAGAGGCTAGGCAGACGATGGCTGATGAAACCTTAGTAAATTCTGAATCTTTTTCGATTCTAACTCGTGAGTTGCTTTGGATATATATTAGTTGAAATGATTTTGTGAAAAGTGTTTCTACCCTGAGCGTGCTGATGACCTGTGACTTTTATTAATATAAACGTCCAACAATGCCGGGCACTATTATTGTACACTAGCAATGACTAGCGGGCACCTCGTCGGCTTTGTCATCTATAATCTCTACCCACTGCTGAGCAAACTTCATTGAGCAAAACAGATTTATTTACCTAATACTTAAATAGCATTACAAAATAAATACCACTGAATTAATTTGGTTATGCATTTAGTTTTATTGGATGTTCTACCAGGAATTTCTCAGTAGCCGCATGGAGTCTGGATTTGTTCCCATTTGATGGAAATTGGCTCACCCCTTATAACATGGGACTTAAACATAAGTGGCTAAATGTGGATGTACAATAGTTTACACCTCTGCCTTAATTTTCTTTGTTATTTTGTTGTTCGTTTTATAACTAGGTACAATTTAAAAAAAATGTTTTATTCTCTTGCTCTTTGCTGTTCAAATCTATTTTTTTTTTTCGTCAAATTAAGTACCGTAACGTAGTATCTAAGAAGTCATTAAAAACTTGAGCAATTATACCATAAGAAATTATGCTGCTAATTCTAAGTCTACCTTTAATATTTTTACATGTGACAAAAAGTAACTATTTACAAATCAAAAAATAACTAACAAACTGTAAATTCCAAGGTTGAGAAAGCAAATAGCGTTTATACAAAGATTGTAGATCAGCACCCTAATTGCAAAACACACGATCAATCATAATCTGTTTCATTTTGACAGTTCAACTATATTCATTGCATTATTTACGTTGTTGCGCAGACACATTTTTCGAACATATGAAGCAATGGATTACCAATCTGTTTCAAAATGATTCAGATTATGATTGATCGTGCGTTACGCAATTAGGGTGCTGGTTACAGATCTGAAATCAATTGAGACAAGAACATCATAAAGTGACCAAATTTTTTCGGAAACTCGAACAAACTCACTCTAAACTTGGAAAGAAGAAAAAAACTTCCATTTATTTGAGGCTACGTAAGCCCATCAAAATACCTTTAACCTAAAGATACATAGAAACCTGGTGTTAATAAATAAAGCTTAAGACTATGTACGGTGATGAAAGCCGATGATAATATGACTTTTTTGTTTCTATAGGTAAACAAATCACAGAGTTGGGGACCGAAAACTGGCGTTTCGTCATGTCAGCTTTCGGGCAGCCCTTCATTGACAAAGCCATGGAGTTTTACTTCACGTTCGCTGGC